>JALJCO010010801.1:0-178569 GCA_023101725.1 Atherinomorus stipes | reverse complement strand
GAACGGTGTGCAATTCGGGAGATTTTTCCTCGTATATTGGCTTTTTCACTGCTTGTTATGATGTGTATCCATAGCAACGGAAAAATTGTTTACCACCGTGATCAACTGTTAAAACTCTCCCAAATCAAGATTTTCAGCGAAATAACACGTCAAATCCCAGTGGAGTTAAGGAGAAAGACAAGAGGATGCAGGGCAGGGGTAAGGCAGAGAGAAAAACGGTGGAGATTTAAACCGTTTCTTCCAACTGTTGTGATGGGTAACGTGAGATCGCTAGCTAACAAGATGGACGAGCTCGAAGTGCTAACAAGGTCTCAGAAGGAATCTTGAGAATTGCGGCCTTTTTATGTGTTTCACCGAGACATGGCTGCATGAACACATCCTGGACTGTAATGCGTCTGTACACGGCTTCAAGACGGTCCGAGCAGACCGAAATAAACAGCTCAGCGGGAAGCGGAAGGGAGGCGGAATTGCAGTGCTGGTCAGTCAGCGCTGGTGCCATCCAGGACACATCACTGTCAAGGAGAAGATCTGCACAAGAGACATTGAACTGTTAGCTGTGAGTTTCCGTCCATATTATTTACCCAGAGAGTTTGCCTGTGTTATTCTGGTAGCGGTTTATATAATACCAGGTACCGCACCAGAGACAGCCTGTGATGTCATCAGCTCCGTGTGAAGCTAAACTACAAACACAGCATCCAAACTCATTCATGGCGATCTCTGGAGACTTCAACAACATCTCCCTCTCTCTGCTACGTTGCCAACTTTCCAGCAGTTTGTCAGCTGCTCCACCAGAGAAAATAAGATGTTGGACTTATTTTATGCAAATACAAAGAATGCATACAGTTCCTCTGCCCTGCCTCCTTTAGGAAGATCAGATCATAATCTGGTTCTTCTCACCTCCACCTACAAGCCCATCGTTCAGCAGCAACCAGTCATTAGGAGGACAATTAAAACCTGGTCTACTGAGGCTGAAGATGCTCTGAGAGGGTGCTTTGAGGCCACAGACTGGAATGTCCTCTGTGAACCTCATGGAGATGACATCAACACCATGACTGAGTGTGTGACAGATTACATAAACTTCTGTGTGGACAACATCGTTCCAACAAGAACAGTGAGGTGCTTCCCCAATAACAAACCCTGGATCACCAGTGACCTGAAAAAGCTGCTGAGCATCAAAAGAAAGCTTTCAGGGATGGAGACAGGGAGTTACTGAAGACCACACAAAAACAACTGAAAACACAGACTAAGAAGTGCAAGGAGGACTACAGGAAGAAGTTGGAGAGCCAGCTCCAGCAGAACGACGTGAGGGATGTGTGGTCGGGAATGAAGAAAATCACTGGCTTCAAGTTAAAGGGGGACCAGACTGACGGAGGTCTGGACAGAGCTAACGAACTGAACATGTTCTTCAATAGGTTCAGTTCCCCCCTGCCGACAACCCAACATTCCACACACCCTCCATGAGCCCACAGCTTTCCTGTCCCACCTCCACTCTGTCACCCTGCACCTCAGTCATGGACCTGAACACAGCCTCATCTCCCTCCACATCAGGACATCCTGAGACCTCTTTTGCCTCCACCTCCAGCCTGACTGTCTCCTGTGACCAGGTCAAGAAACAACTAGAAAAACTGAACCGGAACAAGGCTGCAGGTCCAGATGGTGTCAGTCCCAGAGTTCTCAAGACCTGCTCAGAACAACTATGTCCGGTTCTCCAGCACCTTTTTAACACCAGCCTGAGACAGAACAGAGTTCCTGTGCTGTGGAAAACATCCTGTCTTGTTCCAGTCCCTAAAAAACCACAACCAGCTGAACCAAATGACTACAGACCAGTTGCTCTGACATCTCACATCATGAAAGTCCTGGAGAGACTCTTACTGGCTCACCTCAACAAGCAAGTCAACACCTTTCAGGACCCATTACAGTTCGCATATCGTAATGGGCTTGGGGTTGAAGACGCCATCATCTTCTTGCTTCAGAGAGCCCACTCTCATCTGGACCAGTCAGGCAGCACTTTGAGGGTCATGTTCTTTGATTTTTCAAGTGCATTTAATACTATTCAGCCTGCTTTGCTATGTCAGAAGCTCCATAACTTCCAGGTGGATCCCTCCACAACCACCTGGATGTACGACTACCTCACAAACAGACCACAGTTTGTGAGACTGAAAGGTTGTGTGTCTGAGATGGTGGTCAGCAGCACTGGAGCACCACAAGGGACTGTACTCTCACCATTCCTCTTTACACTGTACACCTCAGACTTCCAGTACAACTCTGAGTCCTGTCATCTGCAGAAATATTCTGATGACTCTGCTGTTGTGGGGTGTATTAGTGATGGACAAGAAGCCGAATACAGGGAACTTGTCAATCAGTTTGTGAAATGGTGCAGTAACAATCAGCTCATCTTAAATACCAGCAAGACTAAAGAGATGATTGTTGACTTCAGGAGGAGCAAGAATAAGCAGCATAGTCCTGTCTACATCCTGGAAGAGGAGGTGGAGGTGGTAGAGAACTACAAATACCTTGGAGTTCAGCTGGACAGCAGACTCGATTGGAAATGCAACAGTGACTACATCTACAAGAAAGGTCTGAGCAGACTCTACTTCTTAAGGAAGCTGAAATCATTTAATGTCTGCAACAAGATGTTGCAGATCTTCTATAAGTCTGTGGTAGAAAGTGCAATTAGCTTTGCAGCCATCTGCTGGATGAAGATGATGGAGGACACTTCCCATCCTCTCCACAACACGGTGAAGAATCAACAGAGTGTGTTCAGTGGGAGGCTGCGTCAAGTTCGCTGTAGGACGGAGAGATACAGGAATTCATTCCTGCCAGCAACCATCACCCTAAGAACAAGACTAACTGGCTTTTTGTTTATTTAACTTCTATAAGTCTGTGGTAGAAAGTGCAATTAGCTTTGCAGCCATCTGTTGGGGCAGCAGCATCAGAACCAGAGACTTGAAGAAACTAAACAAGCTGATCAAGAAAGCTGGTTCTGTGCTGGGGATAACTCTGGAGCCGCTGGAGCTGATCGTTCAAAAAGAATGCTTCACAAGCTGATGAAGATGATGGAGGACACTTCCCATCCTCTCCACAACACGGTGAAGAATCAACAGAGTGTGTTCAGTGGAGGCTGCGTCAAGTTCGCTGTAGGACGGAGAGATACAGGAATTCATTCCTGCCAGCAACCATCACCCTAAAGAACAAGACTAACTGACTTTTTGTTTATTTAAAAAAAAAAAAAAAGTGAGCTTTTACAATACTGAATTTCCTCGGAGATGAATAAAGTATTTTTCATTTCATTTCATTCATTTCATTTCATTTCATTAAGTTTCAACAATAAAACAAGGAAGGATAAACACCAATAATACAAAACAAAAAATACACAAAATGCAATGAGAGCAATAGAGTTGATTTTGATAGATTTGTCTCGTGTTCCTGCCTAACTTCCTGTCTGGCTTGAGAAATTTGGTCGCGGCTCGCACAGAAAATAGAACAGAAGCCAAAATGATCGCTCCATGGCGTGTGCCGTGTGCTGTGCACCGTGGCGCACCTTGACGCACGTGATGTGGTCGACACCGTCTGTTAACATGGGCGCCGAAATGAAACTGGTGCACTTCGGCGCCCGTCCCCAGGGTTAGACCTTGAATGCTTGATATAGGCCAAGAATCACCAAATCCGGACCTCTCAGGCCAGTGTCTGGAAGGTTTTTAGCATTTCTCTGCTTCAGCACACCTGTCACAAATAAAATGGAGCCATCAGCCAATCAAGTTCTGCACAAGATTCAAGAACACAGTGAGCACCCTCTGGAGACCGGCCCAAGAGGTCCGGATTTGGTGATCCCTGGTTTAAGCTAATATCATCCTGTATGTCACAATATTAAGGCCCGATCCCAATGTTCCCCCTTACTTACAACCACTAACCCTCACCCACTACTGCTACACCCTCCAATTGAAACCACAAGTGGTAGGGCTTTGTAGTCTTCCCTTGCTGGATTTACGTTCGGGCACGTAAGCGGCTGCATAGTGATGTTTATACGAGACATACGTCTCACCATAACAGCACACCCAGCAACAACATAGAATTGACAGTTGTAATCTTTTTTTCTTTTTTTCATCATTCATCATGCTTCGGTTGATTAATAAACAAAACAAGCACATGGAGAAGATGTCGCCACTGACGACTGTTTTCTCTTATAAACTGCCGAAAAGCCTTCACTAGCTTTTCATCAGTATTTTAGCTTAGCTAGCCTGGCTAACGTTACGATGTAAAGTGTAATCATTTGTGAGTTTTCTTCTCTGAGTCCTGTTGCTCTCTGGGAGTTGCTATTGTTGTTTGAGTCAGTGTAGAAATGATGACGTAACTCTTCTAGGGAATTTCCCTCTGGCCTTTCTTTGGCAAGTCAGCATCTGAAATCCCTCACTTTGAAGGGCTAGATTCATACCCCCTACCCCTCGTTACATCCACCACCCCTGCATGCAAAGAGGAACTGGGACAACTCTCACACGAATGCACAAAATGTAAGGATAGGGTTAAAAAGCAGGGCCACGGGGTGTATTGGGACGGACCCAAATTATCCTGTTGCTTGTCATTTCAATGAGGCCTCTCATCCAGTCCCTCCTTACATTTTCAGAGCATTGAACATATTGGAGGGGAAAAATGGGTTTGAAATCACGCCAAAGGGAACTGTTTTGGATAGATGATTGAAATGCTCTTCAACCTACAGGCTTCAATGAAGATTTTGACATGAGTGTGATGTGATTCAGGTAGGACTGCTATGATTAATCGACTAATCATTTATTATCTTTAAGCTTTGTTTTTCCTCTTAAAATTGCCACTGTACCTTCTGCTGCCTTGTCCACCTTTCTGTCTGGTCATCTTTTCTTGAATTAATTTTCTTGAATTGTATATAAACTGTACATAAATTAACACACACACTCATCAGTCAAAAGTTTGGACACATTTTTAGATTAGATTTAATCAGAAAGTGTCCAAACTTTTGACTGCTGCTGTAAATACTTTTCTTATTCAGGATGTTCATCTTGTCGCCAGTGTGATAATCTTCTTGGCTTTTTTCTTTTGTAAGACAAATTGCTTTAGCTGTTCTTACCTTGACAGCTTCGGGCTGTCACTTCAGCCTTCATCAGAGGTTGAAAACAATGAAAAAAGACAGAAGGACCAGAAAAGAAAAGAAAACAAAAACGGGACACCAATAACAGGAAAATAATCATGCTACCATACATCAGAGGAATTACAGAACCCGTACAACGGATCATGAAAAAGCACCAAATAAACACGGCCATAAAACCCCACAATAACAACTCGTTCATCCCAAAGACACAAAATGCAATGTAATATACGAAATCCCATGCAAATCGTGCAATAAAACACAGGTAGTAGAGACTGAACGGACATTTATCAAACGGAAATCAGAACATCAGAAGGAATGTGAGAAAGAAATGGAAACAAGGTTCACGAGGACAAAAAAAAACCAGACAGCAGAGCAAGAAAACAAGAAATCAGCTTAAACAGATCATTGCAGAAGGAATGATGATATCATGGACTGGGACAGCAGCAAAGTAATCACCACGGAAACCAATAAATTCAAAAGATGGATCAAGGGGGCGATCGAGATACGACGGCGAGGGAGTAACACCATGAACAGGGACAAGGGGCCATACTTGCTCCCACACACCTGGGATTCCATCATCAGTCACCAGTGGGGGGCCGGAGGACAGACCAGACCGGGCACGAGCACCTCATTGTACGTTGCTGCGCCCGGTCAGCTGTTCTCATGACACGTCATGCCGGAATTTCCGGTCAGCTGTCTATATAAGACTCATCACACCAGGAAGTCCGACAACTTCCGATGAAGGCTGAAGTGACAGCGGAAACTGTCAAAGAACAGCTGAAACAATTTGTCTTAAAAAAAGAAAAAAGTCAAGAAAAAAAGCTGCTTTAAATATACTACAATTTTCGTGTGATCGTGTGCACAGAATGATCGGTGACTAGTCGATTATCAAAATAATAGTTTGTGATAGGGCTGCGTTCAAAAAATTGATTTTCCAATTCTGAATCGATTCTCATTAATTTCCAAAGATCGATTCATATGTCCAAAGATTGATTTTTCTTTTCTTTTTTTAAAAATGACCATTTAATGTACTGCCTCTGGTTAAGTGCAGTGGCTCAGTCGCCCCGCTAGGGGCAGATAGTGAGCTGGACAGAGCGTAGGCCTACTAAAGCTAGTGCAGTGCCAGAAGAAGACGAAGCAAGTGGGGCTGGTAAGTAGTTTCTAAAAATTCTGTTTAAACAGACTTAAACATCTGCCTCTAAGTACTTTAATAAATGCAGTTGGTGTTCATGATCGAGGTGAAATTGATAATTGCTATTTTGTATGTTATATTTGAAGTTACAACGTAGATGCTAATTCCTTTAGCATGTCAATGGCATTTTCCATTAATAGTTAGCATCGGGATAGTTGCTAGTCGTTTTAAGTTTCAAATACTGACTTATTGTGTATTTTGCTTCACTAAATCATAATTTTGTGAATTTTTATTTATTCTTTCCTGTTATTTGAATTACGATTGTGAATTTAGCCTTTTTTTTTAAAATTGGAGGGTATGAATAATTTTGTGGACGACTGTAACATGAAGGGAGAGGGTCTGGTCCTTACAGCCACCATTAATTACTTTACTTCATTCATTTGTTGTTGAATATTAAAAGGCTGAAAGGCCAGGCGGGCAGAAAATAGCAAGAAATGGCTTGGTGTTTTAAGGGTTAATATAACACTAGCATCAATATGTCGCATAACTACAGAGTCATGGAATTTGGGTGAAAGGCTAAAAAATTCTCAATGCCAGCAAACCAAATTGAGATAGAATCGAAATCGGATTGGATCAGACAGATCAGACCGGATCAAAAATAATCGATTCAAAACCATAAGAATCGGAACCGCATCGATTCTTGAAATCTGAACTGATACCCAGCCCTGGTTTGTGTCAGCCCTAGATTCAGGATGTCCCTTTGTTCATGCTGCCACTCTTTTGTGTCGTACCTGTAGTCTATGGCTAATGATGGCCCTCGCCTGATTCTCTTCCATAACCCTTGGTTCTATTTTTGTAGTTTTATTGATGACTAGGGAATTCTCAGATTATTGTACCTAAACCCCATTCACTATAAATGATCTTTCTTTCTACTTCTCAGGGCTCCAGGCTAACTTTCGGCACTGGTTGCACCGGTGCGCCTAACTTTGTAATTTAGGTGCACCAGCAAAAAGTTTAGGTGAACCTCATTGTTTCCAGCATCACTGTATGCAGCTCACTTTAATCCAGTTTAAGAATTTTCTTTTAATTATTTTACATAGACAGTGATGGTTATTGAAGTTATTATGAGCAAAATGAGGTTTAGAAAACTTTTTATCTTTAATGTTGTAAGCAGAAAAAACAGTTTTAGGGGGAAGCTTCACTGAACTTCAAGAAACTAAACATTTCAAACTGAAATGTCTTTAGGCTGTGAAGCTTCAGGATGGGCATATCGATATCCTGGAGTCGCTACTTTGATACCAGTCAGACAAAATATCTCAATCGATACTTGAGTATTCCAATACCACTCAGATACAAAATATGCATTTGTTTCCACATCTGAGAGTTTTAGAAATGAAATTATGTGAAAGTAGCCAGATTCTAGCTTCTGTGTCACATGATGGTGGTCAGATGTCATGATGATGCTGCTACTGTTAGTGATGATGATGATGATGATGATGATTTGGTATCTTTCAGTACTTGAACATTATGTTTTGGTAAATGTATGATATGACTACTACATTTTATATTTGAACATTTTCCACTGAAAACATTTAAATAATCCTAATCTGTGCTTAAGTTATTTGATAACTAAAAGAAGTTTTTAATTTAATTTTTGTTTAATTTCTTTATCAATATCATTTATTATTGTTTCTTAAGTTTTACTTATATCTAATATTGCCCTTGGATTCAAGATATTAATGTAAAACTGCAGTCATGAGGTTTTTTTTTTTTTAAAGGGATCAAAAGTGTCGGTATCGGTACTGGTATCAATGAAAAAAGTACAATAAACTATTGGTATCATATTGACATGAAAAATTTTGTTATCGTCCATCCCTTGCTTCTCTTTCAGATCCTAGAGCTCGTTAAAGTTGGATTTCTTTGTTATTACTATGGAATAACCCCTAGAACATATATGACGATAGAACAAATAAAGAAAAGTTTCTGACTCAATTATGAAGGAGGGACGGGGAGTATTCAGTTCATGTTTTAACCGGAGGGTCGGGTCGCGGGTTCTAGCCTACATCCACGGGTCGGGTCCAGATTTGACCGGCAGATAACCGTGGAAAAGGGTCGGGTTTGGTAATCACAACAGATTCAGATGGGTGCGGGTCGGTAGCCTAAACCTGGACCTGCAGCAGGACTTTGGAGGCAAGATGATGTCACACAGACGGAGGCTGGAGCGTCAGCGCATCCACGCTCATCCGGCTTTCTGCTTAATGTCGCTCAGACAAAACTCTTAAATTCATGAAGATAGTTGATGATAACCACACATGAGCAGGACACACCGTATTCCACATTTTACAATTGATTGTTTCCGCGGGTCTCATCGGTGTCGTTCTTCACCGCAGTCTAACGTGGACCCGCTGGTCTTTATTTCAAATAAAGCGCATAACGGCAATCACGTGTTCCCGTGTTGAGGGTGAATCAGAGCCAGTTAGAGATGAAGATTCGCCCTTTCTGTGGGCTTTTATTAGCGTTATTCTCTGAGCTCTGTTAGGAGGGAAATAAACACAGAATAGACACATTTGGAGAAAATCGTTCACTTGCAATGTTAGGTGCATCGGTGCAACAAAGAAAAAAAATTAGGCGCACTGAGCAAATTTTTGGGCGCATATGCGACTAAAATGGTCGCAGTCTGGAGCCCTGCTTCTCAATTTCAAATGGTTTCTTGAGTGTATTGTTTTTCTTTACTGTGTTACATTCTTAGTCTTAAAGGGATATTGTGTAAGTTCTCCTGTGTTTTATTCACAAAAACTGATTATTTGGTTCAAAAGTGTTTTTTCATTAATCAGTAATCACTCCCATCAACAAACTGAAGTGCTCCTCTAAGTTCTAAATTTTCCGTTCGTATCATTCATTTACACATCGAGCGGGGCGGCTCGGTGGGGGCTGCCATGTCGTATCGCCATGTTTTTGCGTTCAGGAGAAGCGTGACAGTAGGAAAACACAGAAACTCACCGGACACACCGGAGTTTTCAGCTCGGTTCGAGGTAATGCCTTTGAAAAGTCACCGCGCTGCAGTGGGAGAAATCAGCGTCTCGCTGACGCTGCGTTCACGTGCAGTCGGGCAGACGGCCGTTGGTAACAAACCAGATGTCATTTTAATCAATGAAGCCGAGCGAAAGACGGTAAAACATGGGTCAGGGAAAACAATACGACATCGCCATGACAACAAATCAGATGTGGACTGATGTCACTGTAACTGACGGACCACATCTTCACATAGAGGCCGGTGATAACTTTACATGCAGCGGATGTCGTCGGTCTGCCCGGTTTCACGCAAATGCAGCATGAAAAGTACGAGGGAGCTGCTTGTGATTACACAATGTCCCTTTAAACACAAAAACTACTACTCCCAGAATGCTTTGCCGGATTATTGCTCACAGGTGTGGGGTAGACAGAGTACAGTTGCGACAGTTTTCGCTCCTCTCATGACATTAAAAGGGGTCTGGAGATTTTTTTTTTCCAAAATGCATCCTCGATTTGTATACTAAAAGATAACCAAGAAATAATATCCATTAGTAATTCATAATTTTCACAATTAATCAAAAACAAGAGGTGCGTTTTGGTCTCAACTGTACCCATAAAACAAAAATACTAAGAACACTTGAGACGCCATTGAAATGTCTGGAGATACTGCTGATGTAATGAACGATTAAAAACTTTAATTACAACTTTTTTTACACTTTATTAAATTTTCAATTTAATTGAATTCAACAATAGCATAGGCAAACTTTAGAAAAAAATTAAAAGAACAAATTATTTAATTGACACTGCAAACAGTACAAATATAAACACAAACAGTGCAATAATAACAGAATGACAGTCAGAGCAGCAGACTGTTCAAATGTAAAAAATAAATAAACAAAACTACCTTTGATTTCTTCAAATTTTTTCCTAATTATGACTTAAATCTTCAACTCCTACCGTATGTCTGCGCTGCTAAACAGCATGCAAAGTATCAGCATTCTGCATCAGATGACCACTTCGCACATTTCACTGAATTATGTGAGGACCTGACATGCGACGATGTCATGGAATATTTCAGTTTTTAGTGCACAAAACAATGTTTGCAGATATAGAAGTTAACTTTAAAAGTAACATAAAGGGAGGAAGATATTCATCGTGAAAGCAACATGGTAAAATCAAAATCTGACCTGTCAATAAATATTTTTTTGGAATATCTTTGCCACGGAGCTTCACACAAAGCTAAATTTTCCCACACTCAGAAAGGATGCTAATACGCATGTGCATACCAAAAATTACAGCAAAAGCTTGCTGCATGCGCAAGTAATTGGCGTGTCTCAACTGTACTCAGCCTACCCTACCACACTCTGCAAATGATTAGACTGGGACTGAAATGTTTTTGTTCATCATTCATTAGCGTATTCTGCTTGCTCTGATGAAGGTCTTCTAGGACCAAAACCTCAACAATTACGTGACATGTTGCACAGTTGTGTGGACATTTCCTCTTTGCATTTAGGAAACCCTCCATTTCCTGCACCTGTCCCAGGACTGCACTAGGTTGAAGCGGTCGTCCACTCACAGCCTCAGTAAATTTAAAGTAAAAGAAAATCTCCATACTTGCAAATCCTGCATCTAGAACATGGTCTATTAAAGGTTACGAATAACACGTTTTAACAACATGACCAGTTTTGTTTTTTTTTCCCATAAAACTGTGCGGTAACCATGGAAACGTAGAAGTCCTTCAGTGCGAACGTTACTGAATCATCTTCATTCAGGGGAACCTGAGCAGCAGAATTAAATGAGCAATGTGCTGGTCCTCTCAGCTCAGGGGAACGATGCACACACACTCTTCCTTTCTGAAACCGGAGATAAAAAAGGCAACAGAACAAAGCCGGTAGAGTGGAGTCAGCAGGATGCAGCAGCGGTTTTCCCAGAGAGGGAGGACGGCGTTCCTGATCGGAATCACAAACAGGGGGAAGCAGCACGTTTGACATATCTGACTTGAAATAAAGGATACATGCATAACGAAAGCTGTCACTACTTTTTAATATGTACACATCCTATCTATATGTATTTCTTAATACATACAGTACGCAAATAATATTTCCTTGTGATAATGAAATACTTTGGAATTTTTGCATTGTTTGAAGCTACTTCCAACACTAATGTATCACAGCCGATATTAGTTGGGAGCAATCTCGATCAAATAATGACTCCAAAAATATAACTGATGTTATACTGAAAACAAAAAACTGTTTTCTTTTACAGAAAAGAAATTAAAGAAGTTTTACCACTTCTGTGTCTAGGGAAGAATGTAGGCCAGTGGTCCAAATGAGAATCTGTTTCCTCTTTCCTGCCCTCTGCAAAACTTTTCAAATTAGTTCCCATCAGATTAGTATTTCTGAAAATAAAGGAAATAGTCTCAGATCTTCAGACCCAGGAGTCAGAGCAGGCAGTGTTATGGGTTGGGGCGCCTAAAGAGAAAAGTGCTTCAGCAGCAAGTTTTCCATCGTAAGTGGTTTGATACTACTTTTCCTTCAGGAGGGACACAACAGCCGAGATAACGAGGCTAAGTGATGCTCGAGTTGGATGGTCAGCATGTCTTTCATCATGGGCTCCATTTCCAGACCTAAAACTGTTCAGAGCCAAGCGGTTTTAGCAGGAGCTGAAAAATAGTGAAGATTAATACATTTAGATAATAAAACAATCTGATTTGGTGCTCTGCAAGGTAGCTGTGCTTGATGAAAATGACGAATTACTGAGCAATTATTACTTTGTTTTTACCTTCATTCTAAGCTGTAAAATATGATAAATTCCACAAGCTTGGTTTATAAATGTGGTAACCAGTTACAGCTTGACTGATTAATCCTGCAGGATTGCAGGAATTTATCTAAAACAATTCTATTTTGTGCTCCAGTCTCTCGTTTCTTTTGTCTTGGAGGGCTGTAAACAGAGCAAATGACAGAGGTATCGGAGTAGCATCCGTTGTAAGAGCTGTGTGAACTCTCTAAATACTAAGGAAATGAGGGGTGCCCTCTAGTTACCCCTGCAGGGGTTATGGAAAGGGTGGTTAATCTGAACTTCTATTGGTGCATAAGCACCAGCAGTAGGGATGGGTACCTTTCACATTTGAATCGATACGGTACCAATTTTCGGTACCTGCAAATCAGTACCGGTGCCAAACGGTACCAGTTTTCGGTACTTTTATGTGTGTTTATATGGCAATAACAGATTTATTTCTCATTCTCAACATAAAATTTTTTAATAATATATTAAAGCAAAATCCAGCTATTTCTCTATGATGTCAGAGCGTCTGGTAACAGGGAAACTTAATGGCAAGGCAAGTTTTTACAGCACATTTCATGTAGCCTACAGGAAAATTCAAAGTGCTTTAGATAAACCATAAGCATTGCAGCGGGGTGTAAAAGAGAAAATGATTAAGAACAAAAAAAGTAGAAGTATGATTTTAAAATGATAAACATTAAAATCATTTAAAATTAAAAAGAGGGAGCATAGAGCCGTGCAGATTTGAACTTTAGAGTAAAATCTTTGTGAATGCAGCTGAGAACAGGTGTTTAAGCTGATCTGAGACTTTCTGGGAGTTTGTTCCAGACGAAATAATAATAATGACAGAATAATTTAATGAGAAAAAAAAAAGACGGAATATTCTCCGACACTAAACTGATTTTGTGGCGGCGTTTTGTGCAGGTCTGGAGGCTGTAATCCTGCTGCAGGAATCAGGTTACTAACTTGATGCAGACAGTTTCTGCCGTGCTGGTTAAACCATACAAGCTGTTTCAGAGACGCAGACTCTTATTTATCAGATGGCAGTATGGTGGCTGGTGCACTCGCGTGCGGAAACTCCGCTTTGATGAAGAGTTTAATAAAGATGTGGGATGCGACAGAGGGAGAGACGTGACATGCGCGTCGTCCCAGAACTGGTTTACTGTCTTGGTTGATGGTAAACTCAGTAAATAATCACATTGTATTAAGTTGTTGAACGGCAGTTTGTGAACCCTGCTGGTTATTATCTGCCCCCCGATTACATCTGTTTAGCCGCCGAGGCGCTGACGGACTTCTCCCTCTTTTTTCTGCGGACGCGACGGGAACGGAACTTTGAAAAGAATATAGTGTTTAATCTGCTGCTTCCTCAGATCAGACGTGTTCCCGCCGCTGGCATCACAAATAATGCAGCGAACTTGATGTTTTAGAGAAGTGAAGCAGGAAAGCTTCTGACTGAACATGCGGCCTGCTGCTGATGTCATGCTGCGATGACATCAGCAGCAGCTGATGTCATCGCACTGCGATGTCATCGTACTGCGTTCTCTTCACTGGCTGCCCGTGTCTTTTAGAGTTGTCTTCAAAATTTTACTCCTGGCTTTTAAATGTTTGAATGGTTTAGCGCCTTCGTATCTCTCTGAGCTCCTGAATGTCCACCGTCCGTCTAGAGCTCTGAGATCGGAGGACCAGATGCTGCTGGTTGTTCCCCGGACTCGTCTTGTTACTCGAGGAGACCGAGCCTTTGCTGTTGTAGCCCCCAAGCTCTGGAATGGTCTCCTCTTTCTGTGAGGTCTGCTAGCACCGTTAACGAATTTAAATCTTTTTTAAAAACTCATCTTTTTACTCTGGCTTTTGACTCCAGAGAGCTCCATCATTAAGCCAGAATCTGTATGTTGATTTTATTGTTTTCCACTTTTTTTATTGGTGTTATTATTGTGATTATTTTTATATGATTTTACTTTTTATTTTTACTCACCTGTACAGCACTTTGTTACCTTTGGTATTTAAAAGCGCTTTATAAATAAAATAAAGCTTTGATGCAACGTTCACGTGCGGCACAGAAAAAACAAACTCCTCCACTACCTCACATTAAAAAGGATGCATTTAGGTACCGAAACATGGTACCGTTTGATTTTACGTGAATCGGTACCCAGTCGTACTGACGGAGTTCGGTAGGTACCAATAAAAGTACCGATTTCGGTACCCATCCCTAACCAGCAGTCACACTGAAGGCGACGAAGGCCACCCTCTCATCCACCGGAGTTAGTCCAAGCAGGCCCCATGAAAGGGGGCAATAAGTATGTCCATGTCTGCTGGGCACTTCTCACCGGGGGGCAACTCCAGAATGGAAGAGAGTCCAACTCCTGTACAAGACACTGGTTCTGGGGCAAAGCTAAATGTTGAAACAAACCCAAGTATATCTAGCACTTCAGGTTATGTCCTTACCCTAAAGAGACATTCCAGTCCTATTCCAGTCTCTTTTTCAATCCCTCCCCCGATCCCTAACCATGACCCCCCCACTACGACACGCCTCAGGGTTGCAAGCCACAGATAGACACACTTGCCTCGGCCCTCCTTTTGGGTGGTGGAGATCCACATATCTCTGTGCCTGGCGGGCCCCATGGGTGCAGACACCACCTGGTACTAGGGCTGGGCGGTATTCCGGTTCATACCAAAAACCAGTGTTTATTTTCATTATACTGGTGAATAGCCCAGATAACGTCCAGAATGTGCGCAGCGGGAAAGTGTTTCAGGAGGGACCGATTTCACTGCTGGACACAAACGCCACAGCATGTGAGGTGAAAAGTCAGTGAAAGCTGTCAAGGTGAAGCACAGTTGTTTCACCTAATTCCCAAAAGAGGAGCCACGTGTATGGTTTGAAAGTTTTTTGGCTTTAAAAGATCGGACGTGGACCAAACAACTGTTTACAAATGCTGTCAAGCAAAAGCGGCAGCTGGTGGCGGTAGCATCAGCAGCTAGCTTAGAATGTCTTAAGAGTAGCAAGAATGTCTTAATACGGGAATGGATATGAGGAAAAAGATCAAAAAGCGGTCGGATTACAATCAGATTTCACCGTGAAAAGGATTTTGTTGCTATGGATAACGTAGAAAACGACGGCTTCCAGACGATGGTGAAAGCTTTGGATGTCCTGCGTGTTCAGGATGTAAACAACCCGACCTAATAGCATGCTTTACTAACCATTCCCAAAGATCCAGCAGTGTGGATTTATTATTTTCAGAGCAGTGGAATCCGCTATTTACTAGTTTTACAACGGTGGCACCCAGTATGCTGCTGTGATGACGGCAGCTGTTAGTCCAGAGCTGGATGACATGCATACTTTATTGCAGCACACTTAAAAGTTTTGCGTATATATACCCTCAAATAACGTTAAACCGGTAGGATTTAAAAAAAAAAAAAAACGAAACGTGATATGAAAAATTTGCCATACCGCCCAGCCCTACCTGGTACTCGCCATCGAGCTCGGCTCCAGAGGGGAGCCTAGTAACCCGGGTCAGGGCAAAGGAGAGCAAAATCTGACGTCCTTATCCGCACTAAAAATGGTAAATGGACTGTACTTACAGTATATGGCACTTTTCCCGTCGTACTGTCCACTCAAAGTGCTTTACACTACATGTCACATTAACCCAGTCACACACACACACATTCATACCCCGATAGGCACGTCGGGAGGCAACGTGGGGCGTCTCGCCCAGGGACGCTTTGGCATGTAGTCTGGGGAGGTCTGGAGTGAATCACCTGACCCTCCGGTTGAGGGACAACTGCTCTTCCACTGGAGCTACAACCGCCCCAGTTGCTTCATCAACCCAACTGCTTATTATATGGATTATTTTTGTGAACCTGTGCATTGAGTTTAACACAGCTGAGTTATGCTGGGTTGTTTTTATAACCACTGAGTTGGGAATGTTTCTGTTAGAGATTGTGGGGCTATATTAAAAACTCAATGTATCTGAACCACAAAGGCTAATGAGAAATGCAAATGCAGCAGGAATGCAGTCATGTGTTTTACTTTCTTAGTTATGTTCACATTTAACCAAAGTTGTTGAAAATTAGGTAAAGGTTGAATGTTAAAGGGACTTGAGGCAAGATTAAGAAATGAGACTCGTGACTGGCGCTGCGGGTAACTGCAGCCACGCACCAAGCCGTCACGGGAGCCCAAACTGAAGCTATAATGTTGATGACTACGCCGATAAAGTCCTTTTCTTCATAGTGACACTTCTTAGTGTCAGTTGATCTGGATCGTTTGCTGACGGCAGAAGAATCCATTACTATCCCTTACATTGTCTGAATTTACCGCGACCGTCTCCTTCCTGTATCAAAACTGTCGGGGACGCGGATGCAGCGTCATTTGATGTCACATCCGCAGGACTGTGCGGGAAATTCAGTCACATTATGCAGCACAGCCTGTTCAAAGCAACAGAGAGAGATGTGGGTCGGCTCGTTCTTTTTGTTTTTTCATCACCCATTAGTATTAAAGGGGAAACTCAGTAACTTTTTTACCTCAATAAATGCTTTTCGGAATCCCCGTGGGGCTAAACAAAGTGTTTACGGAGCGATTCAATGTTCCCCCCCCTCCCGCCGGGGCCTCTGGCCTGCGAGCAGCTAAAAACAACTTTGCCTGCGCCGACCCGAGCAGAACTTGCGACAACAGAAACCGCTGTACGGTACTCAGGTCCCCTATCTACCGAGCTGCTTCCAGCGCTGATTTGAACTAGACTACCAGCGCTAATTCGAAGAAAACATTTCTTTAGCTTCACACCACCTAAACACGGCTCCTGGCTCTCATAACCAACTCTTTGCTGGACCAGACTGATTCATGTAGCTGCGCTGTCTGCGCCGGGTGAAGCATCACTGCTTCAGGCTCAATAATCACTTGTCACGTCCGCAAAAAGTAAATAAAAGTTTGTATTCTTACCTGCTACTCGCCAACACCAGAGAAAATATAATCCACGGCATATTTACCCGCAAATCGCGGGGAAAACGTCCCGTTTCAGAAGAGACAGGTCTTTGCTTTGAGCAGAGGGAGACGAGGTGCTGCTACCAACGCAGCAAAGTAGCATCAACAAGCTAGTAAACGCTTAGAAATATATCCAGCGATCAAAATAGAGGAAAGACAGGTAGAGAAGCCGTCTGTGTGCTGTGGGGGTGTAAGGGGGGGGTTGAACACGACAGTGAAAGGACGCCACTAGGGGGAGCCCCGAGCTGAAGTTACTGAGTTCTGCTTTAAAAAACTAGACATGCTTGTTTATTCTTTCACAATTCCTGCCTTTGGTCCCTTTAAAGTTGCACCATGAGTGTTAAGGACAGTAGAGGGAGATAAACTCAACTGGGTCTACTTCATAGCTTACCTCTGCCATGACAGGTTGTGTAAAGCAATAAAACATCAGCAGATGGACACAAACAGCAAACGGCGAGCAGATAAACATGTTACAAGTAACGCCCATAAACGAGAGATACACTGTACGGTCGGTAACAAACTTTCATGTGGTCTGTTGTTGGCCACAGACACGCCTTACCACTGTTTCGATCAGGGCTCGAGCTCACTCGCCTATTCTTCTTCATCTTTTTAGTATCTTTGTAGTCTTCTCTACAACTCAACGGTCCTGTTCACTCTCCCGTCCTCATCCTGCCTGCTCACAAATAACCTCCCCTTCTGTCTCCTTAATACAGCAGCACATGTAAAAAACATCATTATTCATGTAGGCCTAATAATGCTCAGTATTAAGCTACATAACCACCACAAAGCAGGCTGGATTATTAAGTCCTAAGATTCAATTTACTCTTTTCTTGGCACCTAAATAGAGCCTAATGTCTGACTTCCTCTTGCTCATGTTGGCTCTGTGAATGAAGTCTAGGTATAGTTTATTAAAGTATAAAGGAATTTAAACTACTAAAATTAGTCAGCTTTCAGTACACATGGATGTACAGTATATTCACATATATGTAAAACAAGCTAAATAGATTACACTCCTGCCTGAGTGAAAATTAATGTAAGGTTTTTTTTTCTAAAGCTAAAATCAAAAAGGCAAAAGCCTTTCTAAACACCAATATTAAAATTATGTAATAGTTTAACAGTGTTGTATGCTAATACACAAATAAACAAAAAAAAAACCACTACAAACATGCAAAAATCTGAATTATATTTCTTTTGTCAATTCAACATGATGTTTTAAACTTGAAATCATACACCTAATTTTCAGGTGTATGATTAAAGCTGCAATTGCAGCGTTGTTCAGTACAGAAACACATCATGTAAACTTTGATCCGCGCAGCCCTGAATATTTATGAAAATCGGTAAGGGAGTGAATTAACCTGAAGTGACAGAGAACACAAGGACAGCCTGACAAAAGTGAGAAGTTATTCTATCTGAAGGCAAGAATATTTCGGACAGGACAGTCTACACGGTTTACTATGAGGCTAAACTACTATTTAGAGTCCGAGCGAGGCGGATCCAGCTTCTCTCCTGCTGCAGCACCGTGATGAAGCACGTGCGACCGGTGTAAGAATTATATCATCATCATCATTTTAATTTATCTTATCCAGCTTCTCCGTACCTGGCACAGACGTCTGCTGCATCTTTGGGTTGTGTTGTCCAGGTTGTCCCACCTGCCGTGCTGCATGTTTTCCCTCTTAAACTCGGTCAGACGTAACCTGATTTACATCATCTGGGTGCGTTCAACAAGTACACGCGGGGGCGTTCCCTTTCCTCACGCACTCCATCTGAGTAAGGCGACAGTTATAGGTGATTTCGTCTGGTTAGAGAATAATAGGAGCCAATCACTAATCGCGGGTGGGACTTTTGAAGGATGGGCGGCGTTTTGGCCGGATGTGATGTAGAATCTGTTGCATATGTTGCCTTTTATCCGGAGGTTTTCTTTGCACATTCGACAAAAGTCGTTCACAGACTGTACACCGCTCGTACTAGCTGTCGCCGCCGCCGCCATGTTGTTTGACTGAAGCTTTTTGAGCTTGATAACATGTTTTGATAACTCGATCCTCTATGCGTGGTGGCTCTGGTGTCGCTCTGAGTTGCGTCACGGGTTGCGTCATTCGGTTCAACGTGAGTGGCTGAAGTAGCGTGTCAGTCAAGATGACGGACAGATCTTCTATCCAATCACATGCAAGAGTTTTAGAAAAAAAAGACTAATTTGAAATGACATCGGGTTAACTCCCTCCCCAGATGGTATTGCAAATACCAGGTGGCGGGAGTCAGGTTAGGTCAGACGTCCCTTTTCTTCTAACCCCTTTGAGCTGTTTGGGTTTCAATGCACCTGAAGATGATGTGAACGTTCATTCCTTGAAGGTCCAATACATTGTATAAAAAATGCATCAATCGATCCACCCTTTATTAAATACTTCTACATTACGTGATCCACAACGTCTGGAAACTAAGAAAAAAAAAAAAAAGGAACGGTGCAAAATCCTGATCACCCGTCACTAAAAGGGAAAAACAAAATCTCTTAAAGTGAGAAACTAAAAAATTGTAATAGTCATAGTAAAGAGTCAAACTAGTTAGCCAGTTATTTACATTCATCTACTTTTTTGTTATTTCCCGCTCTGAGGACTTGAGCCACTGACAGCAGATGGACGGTAAGATGGTACAGTCCATGCCAGGGGTGTCAAGCATTTCACTACGAGCATGTTACGGGCATAAATATAGTCTTTCATTTATTGTAGTATATTATTGCAGATAAGTTACATGTTGCAACCCCCCCAATCTGTTATTTGCACCTCTTTCAGGGGGATGGAGTCTTAATTGAGGGGGTCAAACCCCCCCCGTAATTCGAACTATGGCTCCCCACTTCCGCGCCATTGCCGACATATTCCCAGAGATGACAGTAATTCCTGAGGAGAATCTCTTTATTTTCTTCTTCTGATCTGGATGTCCACCACAATTGTTCTTCCTTTTTGTGCTTTTGCTGTTTTCAGTCAGAAAACTTTTCTTCTGAATTCTAACCTCTGACAATCACCAACCATGTTTCCCTGCTCTGACACGCCTCATTTAAAGGAAAAGCAGGTTCTTCAACAGCTTGTTGTCAAGATACAGTACATGCAAGCGTCATAATGCCCCTTTAGTTTGAGCTGGTGTGGAGGAAGTGGGGAAACATCTAAAACTTACAGTATCCTGGCCCATAAGGTCCAGAGTAGGGGATCCTGCGCTACATGGCCTTGTAGCGCAGGGCAGCGAACTCCAACGTGTGACCTACAGGGAAACAATCAGTTTGGTCTTCACATCGAAGGCAAATAATCCGTCCTTGAATATGATTTAAACACCCAGTTCATTATTTTTCACTTTGATAATCTTTTTTAAAACATATTTTGTTTAATCTGCTGCTTCTGTGGGGATAATAAAGGAGTTTTTATAAAATTAAACCCCTTATCTGTCTCTGTCCCCCATTTCGGCCTCTTAACCCTCGTCTCCCTCTTCATTTTGGAAAGTGAATGCAACATCTTTTTCTTTCTTAAACAGATAACTGTGCTCCTGTGCATTTAAAGCCATTGAAAAGCCTTTTTTAAATCTGAATCTATGATTAAAAAAAAGCTTTCAGCAGAAACACTGACACTCAACACGCCCTCTACCTCTTTTCTGCCAGTCTTTGAAATGGTGATAAGCAATGTTACAGTACTTTTCTGATAAAAGACGTGTCTTGTTCTTTTTCCTCCTTTGAAATGATGAGAATAAAACTTGAATTTTCCACCTGTTGGCCCTCTCACTCACCATGTGTTGATAAGTATATTTGGTTTCTTTATCTCCTTCCTGCCTTTTTGTCTTCACTTTCCATCCTTCGTTCCTCAGACTCAACATGGTGATAAAGTGAAGAGAAACAGCTGAAAGAGAAATAAGTGGATCTGTTTGTGTTTTTTTTTCCTTTATGACTAAGAGAATCAAACCAAAATATGCTGCATGTTCAATGATGGTCTGTAACCGCTGTCATTCCTTCGTCTCCGGCAGCACTTCCCTTTGAACTTATAAATAATGCACTTCAGTAGGCGAACGGTGAGGACGATGTGATTTATTTATTGTTTTAATTTTTATTTACTTTTATATGTAAATTTGTGTTTTTTAACAAAGTCCTTTATGTGTATTTTTATTATTCTGTCTCTTATTGTTTCACAGCTCTTTGATCTTTGCTGTGACTCTTTATGATTTTAACTTCTCATGGGGATCCTTCCATCCGGGGGCTTTGCTTACTCAGTCTGGGGGGTACGGGCTGTGGTGGGTGCCTTTGTCTTGGTGGCTGGGGTCCCACACTGCAGCTGTGGTGTGGACCCTGGCCTGCCCTGATCTGTGACTATGGGTGGGGTCCTGGTGTGAATGGATCCCCACAGCAGCATCAAGCCAGATGTTTGTTACTGTTACTTTTCTAGATGTGTGTAAATGTGTGTATGTTGGGATGTGTATGTATATGTGTGTGTGTGTGGGGGGGGGGTATTCTTGTCTATATACTTGGGTGTTTAAAGACCTATTTTATTTTGATATGCATGTGTTTCATCACAGTATTTATTTATTTATTTATATACTGGTAAGATCCCCTGAGGGGAAATTAGGGCTCTGCATTTCACCATCTCTGTACTGTGAGTATCAGAGAGCAGTGGGCTGCTACTTAAAGCACCTGGGGAGCAGTTGGTGGGGGTTAAGGATGCTACCTCTAGGCTACCCACTCCGCTTTATTTTAAGCACTTTGTGTTGCCGTTGGCAGGAAAATAAAGTTTGATTTGATTATTATTTGAAAAATTTCAACCGATACTGATAACCAGAGGTGTCAAAAGTAGAAGTAAAAGTAGTTTTCAATTACAAATCCTGCCATGTTTTTGGATCTGCCAGTACATTTAGAACAGCTGTTTTCACTAACGAGCTCGTCTACCTGGGAGAATGTATGGTGGTGTATGAATGTGTGTGAATGTTCTGGTGGTGGTCGGAGGCTTGAAATGGCTGCCACGCTTCCGTCAGTCTGTCCCAGGGCAGCTGTGGCTACATACGAAGCTTACCATCACCACAAACAAACAAACAAAAGCATTCTGTGTGTTCACCACCAAACAGCACCGGCTATATGTTGATTAATGATATTGATAACTGTTTGAATTACAGTTAGATATTTCTGTATTTTCCCATTTCAGGGAGCCTTTTAGGATCTGGCTGGGACAAAAGATGAAAACTAGCTTTTTGACTAATTTGAAGGGTATCCGATATTTGTAGGGTTTACCAATATCTGATTTTGTCCAACTCTTAATTTCCAAAATCTGATGTCAATTTTATTCTGTCCCGAGAACAAAGATCCCAAAATCTCCTTAACTCAGCGAGAGGAGTTCATTTTAGACATCAGGCTGCCAGATATCAGATACTAGCAGCTATTAGCCAACATGCTAATGTTTCTAACAACTTGGTAACTTAACCAACAACTTAAAACCAGAAATAATATAAGCAGCTTCAAAGCAAGTCAGTCTGCAGCAGCAGCAGCTGCACCGTAGTCACATTGAGTTTGAGTTTATTTATTTAAAAAGGAACGATGCATATTATTGTACATGGAAATTGTAAATATGCATATTGGTAGGACAGGTCATTTCCATTTTTAGTCACTTGACATGAATCCAAAAGAAATGCTAGAATATGAAGTTCTTCCAGAATACAAAAGTTAGGTGCACCAGTGTAACCAGTGCTGATAGTTTATCTGGAGCCCTGTTTCAGGTTGTAAGCATAAATAGTCTTGCTTTAATCTTACTGTAATTGCTTGTTTAGTATGTTTGATTTTGCTTTTTACATTTTAAGCTTCTTAGAAATGAGAGCAGAAGCTGTGTGAATGGACTTTCAGACATTTTCACATTCAAATCTCTTCTGTAATTTAAAAACTTCAGCCCTTCTGTTTTTAGGTCTGTAGATACTACTACAGACTTGATGGTACATGATAAGGAGGATTTTACTTGAAAGTGAAAATGTGAAAATGACCGATCTGCTGCAAGTGGTTTCTATTTGTGAGAATATTAATATTGGTGCACAGTTGTGTGAAAAGAGTTTGCCCCTTTCTGATTCCTTTTTTTTTCACGTTTGTCACACTTGCAGTATGTTTCAGATCATCAAACAAATTTATATATTGCACAAATATAACACAAGTAAACACAAAATGCAGTTTTTAAATGAAGGTTTTTATCAGTAAGGGAGGAAAAAAATCCAAACCTCCATGGCCCTGTGTGAAAAAGTGATTGCCCCCTACACCTACAGTAATAACTGGTTGTTCCACCCTTAGCAGCAACAACTGCAATCAAGCGTTTGTGATAACTGGCAGTGAGTCTTCTACAGCGCTGTGGAGGAATTTTGTTCCACTCATCTTTGCAGAATTGTTGTAATTCAGCCACATTGGAGGCTTTTCCAGCATGAACCGCCTTTTAAGGTCATGCCACAGCATCTCAATGGGATTCAGGTTGGGACTTTGACTAGGCCACTCCAAAGTCTTCATGTTGTTGTTCTTAAGCCATTCAGAGGTGGACTTGCTGGTGTGTTTTGGATCATTGTTCTGCTGCAGAACCCAAGTGCGCTTCAGCTTGAGGTCACCAACAGATGGCCGGACGTTCTCCTTCAGGATTTTTTTGGTAGAAGCAGAATTCATGTTTCCATTTACCACAGCAAGTCTTCCAGGTCCTGAAGCAGCAAAACAGCCCCAGACCATCACACTAAAACCACCATATTTTACTGCTGGTATGATGTTCCTTTTCTGAAATGTCGTGTTACATTTACGCCAGATGTAATGGGACCTACACCTTCCAAAAAGTTAAACTTTTGTCTCGTCAGTCCACAGAGTATTTTCCCAAAAGTCTTTGGGATCATCAAGATGCTTTCTGGCTAAACTGAGACGAGACTTTATGTTCTTTTTGCTCAGCAGTGGTTTTGGTCTTGGAACTCTGCCATGCAGCCATTTTTGCCCCCCAGTCTCTTTCTGATGGTGGAGTCATGAACACTGACCTTAATTGAGGCAAGTGAGGCCTGCAGTTCTTTGGATGTTGTTCTGGGGTCTTTTGTGACCTCTTGATGAGTCGTCGCTGTGCTCTTGGGGTCATTTTGGTCGGCCGGCCCCTCCTGGGAAGGTTCACCACTGTTCCATGTTTTCACCATTTGTGGATAATGGTTCTCACTGTGGTTCTCTGAGTCCCAAAGCTTTAGAAATGGCTTTGGAACCTTTTCTAGATTTATAGACCTTAATTACTTGGTTTCTCATTTGTTCCTGAATTTCTTTGGATGGCAGCATGATGTCTAGCTTTTGTGGATCTTTTGGTCTACTTCACTTTGTCAGGCAGGTCCTATTTAAGTGATTTCTTGATTAAGAACAGGTGTGGCAGTAATCAGGTTGATTAGGCTAGAGAAATTGAATTCAGCTTTCCAAAGATGTGATAAACCACAGTTTATGTTTGAACTGGCTGGGGGGACACTTTTTACACATGGCCATGTAGGTTTACTTGTGTTATCTTTGTCTCACTTTTTTTTTTTTTTGATGATCTGAAACATTTAAATGTGACAAATATGTAAAAAAAAAAAAAGAAATCAGGAAGGAGGCAAATACTTTTTCACACAACTGTTTACTACACACATATCGAATTCAGACCTCCTTTACATGAACAGTAAAATGTGATGTCATCTGGTAAAAGTTCACTAAGCAGTTCGGTTATTTTTCTCCAGAACAACAAAATCAACTCACTTCCTGACAAAGACAGAACTTACAGAGCTTTTTTCTCTGAGAAAACTGTTCTGATGTTGTTGCAGCTTTTAATGCTGTTATCTGAACACACAGTATTGTAACCTCCTGGTTTTTTGTTTTTGTTGTATAGAAGACATTTATAAAGACGATCTTTCATATGTAGCCCCAGCAAGGTTCCGCTTCCCCGGTGGATTCACATTTAATCTCCTGGATACACACAAAGCAAACAGACGTGTTGGTAAAACACACATCTGCGGTGTTTAACGCTCATCTCGTGGGTGGGCAGGTGTTTGATACAGTTCGGTTGCTGTGAAAGCAGTTTTATTTCTGCACTGAGCCCCACATACACGTTAATCCATCGAACCAACACAGCTGCCGGTGCTGCGCTGCCAGATATTCACGCAGGGCTTTACTTATACACAGGTGATGTTATTTAAAGCAAAGGTTTTCAAACTCTGCCTCAAGGGGGTGACATGATGACTTCAGGGCATCACCAATTTGATTGTGGAAAAAAAAAAAAATAGAGCCTACATTTATCAAATGAATTTCCGATTTTTGGGGGCAATCAATATTAACACATTATTACAAAGAGATTAATTCAAATTAACACACTCAGTTCTTAATTATTGCATAAATAACTAAGTTATAACTAATAATACAATTAAAAAATGGAAAAGTAAAATGTAAAAATTTTATGAAAATTACGACATTGATTTCAGATTGTGGTTTAGCAGATACATCAGAAACAATCAAACAACAAATAAAACAAGTAAACAAGCATGATGGGGCTCCTTAACTAAAATTTTATTCAGCAACACTTGAAGACAATCACTGCAATCAAATGTTTTCTGTAACATCCAATCAGAGTTCAGGTCCACTGTTCATAAGCAAGGTCCTCCAGCATGTCTGATACAGTTTTGTTTGTTTTTTAAAATTATTCTTTTCAACTACAATTAAAAAAGAAAAAGTTTTATTTCACTAAATTATAATTTAGCACTTAAAAAAAAATGATAAATACTTATTTTTAGTTTCTTGTTATTCTAACTACTGTGAATGTGTGTGATCCTCCTGCCGCGACCTTGGCACTCTGCTCCTCCTGCACCGTTTGCGCCACTGTGGGCGTTCTGGTATCAAAATGTTCGGCGTGCTCTGCAGATGCCTGCTATATCTTTTCACATCTCTAACTTCTATACTTTTTCAGTTATTCAGCATTTTGTGACTTCATATACATTACGCTGGAGATCTTCTGGCGTCCTTCAGGCCAAGCTGAAAAATTACATCCAAAAGCATTCCACACCCCATTCACCACAACTTTCCTGGTTTCAGGCAGCTGCATGTGTACCCTGCTATGATGGGACAGTTGTTAAGCAGACATCCTGGAATCATGCAGTGATTGAGATTCTGTGGTTTTTGGTTCAAGTCCAGCAGGTGCACCATGCAGAACTCTTTTACTCTGCTTCATGATTGCTCTCATTGCCCTCGGCCGTGCCACCATTGGCCAGCTCTGCAGTCACAAGAGTACTCATCCAATCAAATGGTTGCATTTAAAAAGTCTAAATAATTCAAACAGTATGAAAGCTACAAATACCATGAGATATAGCAGACATCTCCAGAATGAGTTGAACATTTTGATATCTGAATGGTTAAAGTGGCACAAAAGGTGCAGGAGGAGTAGCATGCCAAAGTTTGGCAGATAAGAGAAGCAGGAACGCAATACCAAGCATAGTGCAGCCTATGACCACATTTCAACTGTTCTGAATCATGCTGCCAATGTGACTCAGTGGTGTACGTCTAACGCGAACAATGCAAACGGTGAATCTTAGCAGTCAGTAAGTCATAAGTTCAAACCCAGCAGAAACTCTAGAAACAAACCAAAACAAAACCTCTGATGCCTCAGATGTCAGCAAAAACCCAAGTAATGTACATGTACAAAGAAACCCTAACATTTATGTCCATAAATTATGTGCAAAATAGTGAAATGACACAGGGAAGTATTGAATTACTGAAATTTATTTACAAAAGCCTTTGTTGGTGGTTCCAGCCTCCAGACGCCTCCTGTATGGAGAAACCAGTGCAATATATTGCTCAGGTGTGATTTTGGTCCATTCTTCCACACAAAATGCCTTCAAATCTTCAATGCACTTTTATGAACTCAGATCTTCAGTTCTTTCCAAAGATTTTCAAGCAGGGTGATTATCTGGGCCATTCTAGCAGCTTTATTCTCGTTCTCTTAAACCAGCTGAGTGTTTCTTGGCTGTGTGTTGGGATGGTCGTCTTGCTGAAAGATCCAGCCTCTTTTCATCTTCAGCAGCTGCAGATGCAGCAGATTCTGGTCCAGAATGTCTCTTTACTTTTCTCCATTCATTCTGCCTTCAATCATATGAAGTCTGCCAGTACCACATGCTGAAAAACAGCCCTCACCATGATGTTCCCACCTCCAAACTTCACTGTTGCTATGATGTTTTTGGTGCCATTTCTCCTCCAAACATGTTGTGTCTTATGACATCCGAAGGGTTCAGTTCTGGTCTCATCTGACCAGACTATGTTTTCCAGAATGTCATGGGTTTGTCCAGATTTTGTGTTGCAGACTTCAAACGAGCATCAACCTGCTTTTTCTTCAGAAATGGAGTCCTGCGTGGTGTGCGTGCATGAAGGTCATGGTGGTTGAGTGCATTCCTTCTTGTTTTCTCTGAAACAACTGTAGCTGCTGGTTCCAGGTCTTTCTGAAGCTCTCCACGAGTGGTCCTGGGCTGTTGGAGAGCCTTTCTGATGATTGTTCTGACTCCTCTGTCTGAAATCTTGTGAGGAGCACCTGGCCGTGGCCGGTTTATGATGATGCCGTGTTCATTCCACTTACAGATGATGGTCCCAATGGTGCTCACTGGAACTTTCTGAAGTTTAGAAATGCACCTGGAACCAATGCCTTCAGTGTGTTTGCAATAATAAGGTTGTGTAGGTCTTTAGACAGCTATTTGTCTGACACCTTGGTGATGAGAAACCTTTTTAAAGGCATCCATCAGGACTAAACCAGCTGATATTACTTTGCGCTGATAGGGGACAGGATTACTTTTAAATACTGACAGACTCCAGACACTTTCTTGGCTTTCTATGTCTTTTTGTCCCTCCATTTTTTCATGTGTTCAATACTTATTCCGTGTCATTTCACTATATTACACATAACTTCATTTATGGACATAAATGTTAGTATTTCTTTGTATGTGTGCATTACTTGGGTTGTTGCCGACATCTGGTGAAAATTTCACGTCAATAACTCTACTGAGTAATGGCAGAAACACAAATTTTTCACCAAGATCTTGCATTGATGATGGTAGAGTCTGACCGCTTCCCAAAGCCTCTCTAGCGCATCCAAAAGATTCTCAATGGGGTTGAGGTCTGGACTCTGTGGTGGCCAATCCATGTGTGAAAATGATGTGTCATGCTCCCTGAACCAGTCTTTCACAATTTGAGCCCGATGAATCCTGGCATTGTCATCTTGGAATATGCCTGTGCCATCAGGGAAGAAAAAGTCCATTGATGGAATAACCTGCTCATTCAGTATATTCAGGTATCAGTTGACCTCATTCTTTGAGCACATACTGTTGCTGAACCTGGACCTGACCAACTGCAGCAACCCCAGATCATCACACTGCCCCCACAGGCTCATACAGTAGGCACTAGGCATGATGGATGCATCACTTCACCTGCCTCTCTTCTTACTCTGATTCTCCCATCACTCTGGAACAGGGTAAATCTGGACTCATCAGACCACATGACCTTCTTCCGTTGCTCCACAGTCCAATCTTTATGCTCCCTAGCAAACTGAAGCCTTTTTTTCCGGTTAGTCTCACTGATTAGTGGTTTTCTTACGGCTACACAGCTGTTCAGTCCCAATCCCTTGAGTTCCCTTCGCATTGTGCGTGTGGAAATGCTCTTACTTTCAGTATTAAACATAGCCCTGAGTTCTACTGTTGTTTTTCTTTGATTTGATCTCACCACACGTTTGAGTGATCGCCGATCACCATCATTCAGGATTATTTTCCGACCACATTTCTTCCTTGTAGATGATGGGTCCCCCCTATCCTTTCAGTTGTTAATAATGCGTTGGACAGCTCTGAACCCAGTTTTAGTAGTTTCTGCAATCTCTATCGATGTTTTCTCTGCTTGATGCCAATGATTTGACCCTTCCCAAACAGACTAACATCTTTTCCACGACCACGGATGTGTCTTTCAACATGGTTGTTTAGGAAATAAGAAGCAAGTCATTGCATTAGTTGGGGTTAAATAACTTGTTGCCAGCTGAAAGATAATCGCCCATGCAGTAATTATCCAATAGGAGGCTCCTACCTATTTGCTTAGTTAAATCCAGGTGGCGACTTTTTTGGGCCAGGCAGTGTATATATACATATAATTGTGTGTGTGTATATATATATATATATATATATATATATAAGCTGTTTGTTATGGTTGCTGCAGGTTTTCTAGAAGAACTAGAAGCAAACATCTGTAAATGTCAGACTAACTTTTCACCAACATGGTCCTAAAGAAGTCTTCATGCTCCAGCTGCTTCAGGATCAGCTTCTTGCTCATTCTGGTTTCAGAAGCTTCTGTTCTTGTCTGTTGCTTTTGCAATAGACCTTTTTCACAAAAACTGGAAGTATGTAATGGGTGAGAATCTTGTCTTCCTGTGAGGGCCAGACTTCAGTCAAACGTCAAAAATGGATCATGTTTCCACTCTGGATTTTACATTTGAGCCCGTTTACTCAACTCTGCCTCGATCTTCAGAACCAGAAGGTTTGCCTGCATTGTTTGGATCATGTGACCAACGATGCATTGTTTTGTCATCTGTATAGCTGCTCCCGGGATTTTAAAGAGAGGGAGTTTGTTAATAACAAGCTTTAAATATAATTCAATCGGGCGCGATTGAGGAGGTTTACCTCGCGATCATAGATTATTTCTGATATAAGAAAGCATCAGATTAGAATAAAATCTGCAGAGCCGCTCTGAAAACATTGACAGGAAATAAAACGTGACCATGCAGGTGTTATTAATGCATCCAGTACGTGCATAATGTCTGCAAATGAATGTATTAATGTCCTAAATTATCGCCTCTGTTGAAATTACACATTTAGGTTTGGTCAAACTTCCCTGATCACTCTGATTTCAAAATTATTGCTTTTAAATGATCGTGAATAAAATAAGGATCACAGATGGTAGAATATCGTAACGTGTTTAACTGCAAGTGATCGCAGGATATCGTAGTTCATTCTGAGTGTGAAATAAAATAAAATAATAGTCTGTATGTTTGGTGGCTTTTATTTAACATGCTTCTGTTGTAGCTTTGAGTAACATACATGTATTATTCTAGTACAGCTGTGAGTAACATACATGTATTATTCTAGTACAGCTGTGAGTAACATACATGTATTATTCTAGTACAGCTGTGGGTTACCGATGTTTTCACGTATGTTATAATGAGAGGCTGAGACGAGGCAGGGTGCCAGCGATCTTTAGCTGGACCCGAACTGCCTCATCTCAGCCTCTCATTATAACATACGTGAGAAAGTGAATCCAGGGCTGCAAAGCAGCATCATGCTGCTGTTCAACACGTCCACCATGAAGATCCACAGATGACAGCAGCCACAACTTCACACAACACAGTTAAACTATCTCCATGCATGCAAGGACAAAAATACAAAACTCTTTCTTCTACTTTAACACTGATGGATGAAAACAGGAACTCAGGACTGAGGCAAGTGTTAAGGACATTATTTTATTTTATTTATTTATTCTATTTTATTTTTGCTCTCTGACTGTATCAAATGTTTCCAGCAGGGATCGATGCGGTCACATTCAGTATAACAGTCTGTGCTCACGGCTGTCGTGTTAAAATGACTCGGCGTTTAATGACGCTTCAGTTTTTCCGTTCTTAATAATGGATGGATGTTGAAAACTCCTGGAAATGGATGTTGGACTGCCACAGAGCAAAAGAAAACAGCCTGGTGCTGCAGTGACTTGACTTTCCAGCTTGAGACACTGTTGTCGGAAGCAAAAGATCCTCGCCCGCTGCGTATTTCCGGTCAAAAAACAAGGAAGTGTGAAAAAGGTCTATCAGCTGTTTTCACCATGGAAGCCTGAGCTGTCATCACCCAACAAAGACCCACCTCCAAGATGACAGGGTGGAGTGATGGGTGGAGACGGCTGCTCCTGAGCTCTCCACCCATTTGATTAGACAGAGGCCTGAAGAGGCTGTTTTAGGAGGGTGGAGAGGAGCTGCTGCACTCAAACTATGAACCAATTTGACCAAAGTAGGACTCTGACATGTCATTCACATATCAGAGAACTGTTTCAGATGGGGAATTAAGTGTAAAAGCATGTCTCCTTTAATGGAAGTTAACGCTAGGATTTGAATTTACGTTTATAGACGTGAATGGCAGCCGGTTAGTTAGTGGGAGAAGATGAATAATTTTGAGGACGACTGTAAATCCCTGCACCTGAGAAACTGGATCCACTTATAGATGAAAGCATATTTATGTCTGGAGGCGTTTTGGCCACTGACGGCCACCGTCCATTCATAGAGCGCACAGCTAACCCAATGCACTCAGACATTCTCTGCTTGAACGTCCATTGAAGTTCGTCCATTTTTATATTTTTATGTGGGTTTTTTTTTTGTTGTTTGTCTGTTTAAATGGTCAAACGCTGTGCATGGGGTACATCCAACTCCGACACTAGGTACCCTGAGAGGCTGGGCGATGGGATGTTCTTTTGTCCTTTCCCGAGCCACATCTCAAACGAGAAAAGTGTCTGCTTTGTATAAAGTTATACGACAGACCACAACATCAACCGAACGTGGATAAAATTAACAAGGATGTCTACATCTGTTCTAAGGTAAGTCAACAACGTATTTGAGGCAACATGTTGTCACTTTGCTGGAAAGAAATATGAAAATCCCTAACGTTGGTTTAAGCTAGCTAACGCTAGTCAAACGTGCTAGTTTTTGTACTGTGGTAATGGTACATAAGAAAGCTGTTGTGTAGTAACGTGGGTAATGACACGCCTCTAGCTGGTTAGGGTTTGTTTGTGTACTTCCTGCTTTCATAAATATTAGTATAGGAGCCGTTTATGCATCTTTCCTCTGGGGCTGATGTGGCTCAGCTTTAGCTGGTTAATATAAACACTTCCACTTGATGTGTCCTCGCTGAACCGCCTCCCAGACATTTCATCTGTGAACTTATACAGAGAGTTTTATTCATCTGCCCCCTGGAAGCAGTGGAGGTGAGAGGGAGGCAGAAATAAAAGTGAGAAAGAGAGTCAGATGAATAGAGAGGGCTGGAGAAGAGGACGAAAGGGAAGACCTCAATCTGTAAGCAGACACCATAGAAATCACAATCTGAGCCCTGACTCCATGTGAATTTATGCTTTCCTTACACATAATTGGCTTCTAAAACCAACCAGAGGTCTGGAGGTCACTGAGAAAATGTCATTATCATGAAAGGAGTTGAAGCCTCACCGAACGTTGGTTTTGTGTTTGCGGATTGGTATTCGAGACATCAGAGAGGAGACAGAATGAGCTTCCATCTCTCTGCAGGATAACTGTTATCTGTTTGTGAGTGCCGTTAGTCATTTGGAGGGCAAAGCTGCCGCTGGATGCATTATGCAAGAGGCAGGTGATGAACCCTCACAAGAGGGCGGCTGAGCTGCGATGAGACAATCCATGACCTGTTTAGGAGAGGATGCATTATACAGCACCAGCCCTCAAACCTTCTTTCTTTTCCAGGCTGCTGCAAGAATTTTACAGTTGAGAACGTCGGAATAATCAAATCGTTTCCCACCGGGGTGGGGGGATCAGTCCAACTCTCCTCTGTGAGGCTGCAGCTTCCTCCACTCGTGTCCCCAAATATTCACCTCAATCACAACAAGTCATCCAGAAAGCTGCCTCATCTTCTGCCTCCCTCCTCCTCCTCCTGGCTGGCTCGCCTCCCATCAAATTTAAAAGGCTAATGTTGGTCATGGTTGACTCTAAGGTTCCTCCTGATGATCTGGAGTTGGAGTTCAGCTTTAAATTTTTCACATTTTCACATTTTTTTAGCCTGATTATTTTAAATAGTACTTTACCAGAAAAAAACAGAACAAGAAAATCATTATTCCATTCACGACAAAGACGAGGGATGGCCAGATTGACATTAGAGATGTGTGATATTATTGGCCTACCAATATCATTTGCCGATATGACATTAAAATATGATATCAGAAAATATAGGAATGGCCTGCGCGGGTGGTCTCGTGCGGGTTGGTCTCGCGTGGTCCGGGGGCTGGGGGCGGTGGACTTGTGGCGGGGGGGGGGGCTGGTGGCCCTGTGGTCCCCGTCCTTGGTGTGTGTGGGTGGGTGTGTGACTGGAGGGGGGGGGGGTGAATGCGGTTGTGTGTGTGTGTGGTTGCCTGTGGGGGTGTGTGGAGATGGGTGTGGGGGGGTGGTGTGTGTATTGGTGGGGTTTGTGTGTGTCGGGTTGGGGGGGTTTGGGTGGGGGAGCGGGGGTGGATCTGTGGGGGGATCGGATGCGGGGCGGCTGGGTGGGTGGGGTGTGTGTGTGTGTGTGTGTGTGTGTGTGGGTGGGTGGTGGCTCTGGCGGGGTTGGGGGATTGTGCGTGTCGCGGCCTGGGTGGGGGTGCAGGCTTGGGTTTGGAGGGGGGGGGCATGGACACTGGGGGGGGCGGATGTGCGGGGACTAACTGGCTATACAGGAGGGGCAGGAGGAGGATGGGATGGGGGAGTGTTGACGGGGGTAAAGTTGTGGGTTGTTTGAAGTGGGTTTAGGGGTGATACAATAGAGTGGGGGAGGAAAGGGGAGGGGGGAAAAAAAAAAGGAAAAAAAAAAAAGAAAATGTAGGAATAGTTTTTTCCAGACCAAAATTTTCAAAGAAAATCTTGTGAGATCTATGTCCCATACAAGAGGGTTATAGCCAAATAAGAATGTAGCCAATCAAAAATTAAGTAAACTTGGTCTCTGGGCAGATCATATCATTACTGTACCCAATATGGCGTGCCAAAAACAAACCCCCGCTCAAAAATGGACGTTTCTTTCTTTGGAGAATTGACAAATGCAGCAATATTAACTACATGAAAAGTTTATACTGCTATGTCATCACTCCTGTAAATGAAAAGGAGAAATGCCTACTGAGATGTCTGCCTACTGATATCATTGGCTGATATCGACATTAAAATATGATATCAGAAAATATATGGATAGTTTTTGAATGATTTTCTTAGAAATTGTGAGATTTCTTAGAACTTGAGATATCGTGATATCTTTTTTGGTAGGCCTGACAATATTATTAGCCAATATCGGCATTAAAATGTGATTTCAGAAAATATCAGCAATGACTTTTCAGACTGATATTTTTAATAAAACATCAGAAGATCTCGTTGTTCTGTTCTGAAATCTTGTGAGATCTCATTAGCAGCAGTCCAGAACGTTATTCAGGAAGGACTTCATATCCCAGCATTCCTTTCAGAGTCATGTGACTACAGTGCAGCTGCTGCTGCTACAGACTGACTTGCTTTCAAGCTGCTTATAATATGTGTGGTTTTAAGTTGTTGGTTAAATTAGCAAGTAGTCAGAAACATTAGAATTAGCCACATGTTGATAGTACCTGCTAGTATCTGATATCTGCCAGTCAGATATCCAAAATGACATCTTTGCTGTCGAAGCAGAATATAGTTGTATTTACCGAAATTTGAGCGATAAAACCTCACAGTGGTCTGCATAGATTGATATCGGTTGATATCAGATATCGAAAATTAAGAGTTGGACAATATCAGTATATCAGATATTTGTTTTTTAAAAAAAAGCCAATATCGAAGATCCCTCATTGATACTCTTTGGGTTGGTGGATCACTGGACTTTCTGTTCAGAGGTGAATATTAATAAACAAACAAAAGAAAGGAACTTTTATTTGACTCTTTGTTTTAAGATAAAAAATAAAGTAAAAATGAAATAAGTACTTGTGAGAAACTATTAAAATGGTATTAATGGTTCATGGTTTTTACTTTGATATCTGCCAGTAAAAATATCAGATTAAATAATTTTAAAAAACTACTACAATACCACTCTGCCAATACAAAACATGCACTTTGTTTTTACTTGCTTCCAATATAACACCAATTCAAAAATGCCCTGGTGTATTCCTTTCTTGCATATCATGTGACAATGGTAGCTAATCAAATGTCAAGACGATACATAAATAAAATAAAGAGTTGGACTGTTTGGTTACAAACAGGTAACCAGAAAAAAATGACAGGAGTAGAATAAAATAAAATGAAATAAGGAAATAACAATCAATAGATGACATTGAAGATAATTATATACGTAAAAAAAAGTAATTAAAAAGGAAAATGTAAAAAAAAAGGCTGTAAGTAGTTTATCACAAATTCGTGATGATGATGATTAATATTTCACTAGATTGTTGCAGGTTCTTGAGCATCATGTTTTTCAGTTTTGAGACATTATCAGTTAGTTGTGAAATTACATTTATCATTTAAAAAGATAAATTTTCATCTCATTTTATCAAATTTGCTCTAAATATTTTACATATATTGTTTTTATGAGCTCTTGTTTCACCTATTTATGTTCCTGAGTTTTGTTTAACACTATAATCGTGTGATTTTTCTTTTAGAGGCTAAAAGCAGATATCATTGAGAAAGTACCATTAAGTAATAGCTGCCCCTTCCTCTTCCAACCGCATCCCCGACACAAGTCCTAGGTGAACCACTGTGGACCACTGAGCAAGGTCCTTAACCCCCCAACTGCTCCCTGAGCGCTTTAAGTAGCAGCCCACTGCACTCTGATACTTACAGTACAGAGATGGGTAAAATGCAGAGCCCTAATTTCCCCTCGGGGATCTCAATAGTATAACAAAATCCTACTAACCCAGAAGTGGACGCCGCCAACAGCAAGCCGGATTTATGCCCAACCACTCCACCATCAATCACATCTCTGCCTTCAGGCTCATAATAGAAAAGGTCTGGGAGTTCAGGAAGGACCGGCAGCTTTTAAGTGCCTTTATTGACCTTAAGGCGGACTTTGATACTGTGGACCATTGGACCCTTTGGAACATCCGGAAGTCCCTCGGCGTCCCGGCCAAAACCATCACACTCTTTAGGCAGCTGCACCAGGGTGCTGAGAACTGTGTGCGTGTGAATGGCCGTGACTCTGAGTGGTTCCCCATAAATAGGTGGGTAAGGCAGGACTGTGTTGCCGCTCCATAACTTTTTAATTGCGTCACTCACCACCTGATGTCAAGAGTCTGCGAGTGGAGCCCTGGGGCGCCCCTCGGTAACTACATCCTCAAGGATGATGACACCGAGACTGCTGACCAGCTTTGTGAAGCTGTCTGTGCGTTAAAGCTGGCCAAAAACCGAGCTTATGCAAGTAGGCGATGGACCTGACCCACCACTCCTTTTCGACAGCACCCTTGTCCACTTTGTCCCTACTTTTAAATATCTTGGTTCAACAGTGTCCAACAACGGTGACCTCAAGATTGAGATCGACCGCCGCCGTGCCCTGGCAGCTTCTGCCATCCAGTCCTTATGGAGACCATTGTGGCGACACCAGCTCATATACTGGGAGACAAAACTTCAAGTCTACAATGCCTCGATCATCTCTATCCTCCTGTACGGCTCTGAAACATGGCCACTGAATAACACTCTGGCAGAGAGGCTTGATGGTTTCGACACCAGAGTGGATCGAAGGCATCAGCTGGAGCCAGCATGTCACAAACCAGACCTTAAGAGACCAAACTCAACAACCCCGCAGCATCTTGTCTTGTAGCAATACGGCGAGTGCACTGGTACTGCCACATCTCCCGCCTGCTCATGGAACATCCAACAAGCTCCATCCTGGCCTTTAACCCCCAGCTAGCCGGATGGAGGAGACCCAGAGGTGCACCCCACACCCACTGGCTGGATGTTGTGGCCCAGGACCTTAGGGCCTGTTATGTGACCCTGGCACAAGCCCAACACCTTGCCCATGACAGACCCAAATGGAGAGACCTGGTTACCTTGATTGGCTCTACGCGCCTTGAAGTGCAAGAGGACTAACTAAATAACTCGTCTTCCAACATGACTGTGCACCAGTGCACAAAGCAGGTCCATAAAGACCTGGATGCAGAGTCTGGTGTGGAGGAACTGGACTGGCCTGCACAGAGTCCTGACCTCAACCCGACAGAACGTCTTTGGGATGAATCAGAGCGGAGACTGAGAGCCAGACCTTCTGGTCCAACATCAGTGTGACCTCACAAATGTGCTTCTGGAAGAATGGTTAAACATTCCCATAAACACACTCCTAAACCTTGTGGACAGCCTTCCCAGAAGATGAAGCTGTTCTAGCTGCAAACGTGGACCAACGTCATACTGAACCCTATGGATTAGAATGGGATGTCACTTAAGCTCATGTGAGTAAAGGCAGGTGTGCAAATACTTTTGGCAATATAGTGTATGTCCTAAAACACATTTTTATGGATTCAATTAAGTCTCATTCAAATATTTTAATATGTATTAGCTTTTTTTTTTTTACCACCTGGTTGCATTTAACTTGTATTGCTTAATGTTTACTCTAGTTTCACTACTGTATTATTCACGGCTACTTTTGCCCAAACTTCTCAGCTTTTAGTTGGGCTGCAGCTCTGCACCGTCTCTCTGGTTCCAGGGTAATTTGCATCAACGCTGCTTTTACACTGACCCAAATCCTTAAAATATTTCAGAAAAACAATCAAGACAAACACTCCTACATGCTCTCATCCACCAAAGTAACTGTGGGCTCTTCTACGCCTCCACACTCATTTAAAATGATACCAACAGTTGGTTATTCACTTTCATTGTGATTTTCTCACATTATTCATTGAAACAGGTGAACAGGTGGTTGCTGACCACGGATGTCAAGACAGGAAAAAAATAGAAATGAGCATCTCAGTAGATAGGCTGTGATTTTCGGACTGCTGCAGGATATCATCTCCACAGCTTCTGTAGGATGTTCCTAAGGTCAAGTAGGCTTTTATGCTTTGGAGGTTTGTTGAGGGAAATGACTTGAAAGTTTCTAAGTAGGATCCTTCATAAAAGCTGTTTCAATTCTCTAAATACTGAAACACTGGAGCTATGTTTATTTAATTTTTATCTGTGTTTCATGTCCATGGCTTAGCTTAGAAAGACATGACCAGACATGAGAATAATTTAACTTGCAACCAAATCAACAGGATTAAACAGTCCCGCAGCCAACTGACCCGGCACTTGCAACTCAGTTTGTACTCAAAATGTCCAGTTCAAAATGTTCATGCCTTGACCATGATGGCCCTTGATCCACAATTCAAGATGATAGCATTTGGAAATCAAGATGCTGTTGCCAGGGTAACGGCCGAATGTGCCAGGACTGCCAGGGCTGTGCTATCAGCATCACATTAATAAAAGGTACAGTGTGTAAGAATTACTGACATCTTGTGGTAAAGATGGGTATTTGAAAGAAAAGATGTTTTCTTTCAAAGTTCTTAATATCCAAGCACTGTAGCAAATGTACGATGGCCGTTAGTGGACAAAATTCTCCCAGACATATAGATGTTTTCATCACTGAGTGCATCCAGTGGTCTCAGGTGTAGCTATGACTGTATTACAAGAAACAATTTTTAATGTACTTTAATGTACTACTTATCCCAAACAGTGCTCTAACTCCCATTAAACAAAGCTGGTACTGCAGTTTTAAAGTTCAGAGGGTTCTCACTTCACACACATTGTTTTGTCCATTTGGGGACACTGTTGCAAAAATGACAGAACAATTATGGCAGCCTCCATGTGTGTGCACCGCCCAGCAAGTAGATATAAATGACTCATTCTAAGAAAGTAAACACATAGTGAAGATTACATATAAATAGAAACAAAGTTTTAATTGTATATCACATTTTTCTGCCATTGACCTTTGATTTTGTTATATACTGTACCTTTAAAGTTAGCTTTCGTTGCACATTTTACACGTATTGGCTTGGTTACAGGCTTTTGCCACCACAATCTGTCATTCTGACCATGAGGTCAGCGTTTAGGGCCTGAGTGTTAACTCTTGTTTGAGTTGATGGCCTTATCAAAGCAATGAATAAAAACTTTAATACCTTTCCATAGTGTTTGTGGAAAGTATTCAGACCCCTTTAAATTTTTTACTCTTTGTTTCATTGCAGCCATTTGCTAAAATAAAAAAAGTTCATTTTATTTCTCATTGATGTACACTCAGCAACCCATCTTCAAAGAAAAAAACAGAAAAGTAGAAATTTTTGAAAATTTATTAGAAAAGAAAAACTGAAATATTGCATGGTCATAAGTATAGGTTCAGAGAGACGCCGCAATTGACATACGTACGTGAGCATAAATGGCCCTTCATAATTGTGCTTGTCGAAGCGCACATTAAACAAGCGCCGGTGGAAATGAAGAAGTATGTTATGCTGCTGCTACAAAACTACAATCAAAATACAGTGAAAATCTGTGTTATGTGGTTTTCATGTCGTAGTCAAAACAAAAAGGAGCAGGACCCAGCTTTTGTGTCCTTCTGGGAAGACGTAAATGGACATAAACACGTCACGCCCGCCCCCTGTCCAATCAGAACCCTTCTGAATTGTTTATTTCAGAATAATTCATTCCGAATTAAAAAACATCATGTAACCGGGGCCACTGTCACAGCGGTGCTGCATTCAAGGATAGCTGGGAAATAACAAAGTCATCATCAGCCTAACAAGGGCTTAGTCCATTTTCAGGGTTTCTAGTGTTGTAGTGAAGACCACACCACCGATACCAAGACATTACCCAGTCTTGTACAATGCATTGGTCTCGGTTCCTGGTCTCAGTAATGTCTTGGCCTTGGCGGTGTGGTCTTAATGACACTAGGGGCGCATTCACAAAGCTTTTTTGATTCGAATCAGACTCCGTTTGCTCAGAAAGGGAGTTGTTTAGGGGAGTTGTGAATGCGCAAACGGACTCTGATCCGGAACAAACAACTTGACTCTGTCAGCCTGCAAACGCAGGTGATTCAAGCGAACCAAAGACAGGAAGTGGACTACAAATTGCATTGGCATTGTGGGTCAAACGTTAGACAATGTGGGTAAACGCTAGGACAACAAACACACGTGTGGGACTGCAGTACTTATAAAGATGGCTCGTGGTCAGACGTGGAGTTACGAGGAAATAAAAGCTTTAATCGATATTTGATCTGATGAAATCATATCCAGCTCCTCGTACAAAAATGTTGCTTTGTGTAGGGAACAGAAGTTGTGAGAACCTTCTTTTTCGTGCATCTTGTCCTCACCTACGATGAATCCGAAAGCAGCGCCACCTGAGATTCTCATTCTTGGCCCGTTTGGCAATAGTGCAACGTGAACGCGATCTCGGTCCGGAAGACCACCCCCGCCCCCAACCGAACCGAGTCCCCAAACGGACCGAGACTCGTGGACTATGCTTTCTGAATGCGCCCTAGGTCCTTCAAAGGACCTACCCGGTCTAAGTAGGCCGGGTCCTTCTTAGACCGTGTAAAGCGGAAGTGAAAGGCTGTTAAATTTGGACTGTCTCCTCTGCATATCTCTCGTTGCCAAGCAACTGTGACGGGGCAAAACCAAAGCATAAAGGAGCTCCAAAATATCAGCCGTACCTTGTACTGCTAAGTTTAGAGGGAGTTACAGCAGCTTTACCATCGATGGCAGCATCTTTTATTACTCTGGCTGAGAAAAAGATCCATTCCAAGTAGATTTAGTTTGTAAAGTTCACAAGATTTCAAGAGTTTCATGTTAACTTTAGTTAACATAGCAAAAGAAAGGCCACAATATTAACTTGTACATAATAATGTTAATAATAATAACAATAATGTTAATAATAATGGGTCATGTTCTTTGATTTTTCAAGTGCATTTAATACTATTCAGCCTGCTTTGCTATGTGAGAAGCTCCATAACTTCCAGGTGGATCCTCCACAACCACCTGGATTTACGACTACCTAACAAACAGACCACAGTTTGTGAGACTGAAAGGTTGTGTGTCTGAGATGGTGGTCAGCAGCACTGGAGCACCACAAGGGACTGTACTCTCACCATTCCTCTTTACACTGTACACCTCAGACTTCCAGTATAACTCTTTTTTTTTTTTTTTTTTTTTTTTTTTTTTTTTTTTTTTTTATTACTTGTCCTGTCCAGCATTGAAGCAAGCAGAATGGAAATCTGATTGCTTTATTCTGTTGAACAGTTTTGCTTTATCAAGCGGAGCTTTATGAACATAAGGCTCCACTTGATATCATGTTTATTCATTTTATTTCTTTATTTAAACATTTGTCTATTACACCATTCCATTTCATACTGCTGGGCCTGACAAGGGAGAAATGAAAGTGAATAGAGGTAATGATAGAAAGTGAAACAGAGAGAGAGGAGTAAGGAAGAGGAAGAGAGAGAGAGAGAAACATGAATCCACTTACACAGTTCACTGGTACATCTGTACCGCGATCCCTAAACAACCAAGGTCTCTGTTGGAAAACAAAACAAGCAATCCCCTACAGGAGTACCTGCAGGTGGCTTAAATATCCTCAGATCATACAAACACACGCAGAACTACGCAGAGAAGAGGTACAACCTAGTCAGCGCAATGGGAAGTAGAGAAGAGGTACAACCTAGTCATCGCAATGGGAAGTAAAGAAGAGGTACGACCTAGTCATCGCAATGGGAAGCAGTGTCACAGTGTCAACATGCATAATAAAGGGTGCTCCGTGGTGATACAGTCATGCAGATGCAGCCTCGTCTCTGCAAGGAGGAGGAAGCCCGCAAGGCTCGCGACCCAGGCCCCCAGCAGCCACCCAGAGGCCCAGATCCCAGCTACCCCCCCCCCAAAGAGCGGACATGCATCCCCCGAAGGGGCGGCAAAAGCGGCCCCAGCCGGAGCCCCCCGCAGTCTGGAGGCCCAGGCCCCAGTGGACCAAGACCAGCAGCTGCCGACCCCACCGGGCGCCGGGCGTCCCCGGAGCGGAGACAGCGCCGGGCCCAGGGCCCAAGCGCCCAGGAGCAGCCCCCCCCCCCGGACCCGGGCGGCCCAACCGAAACCCAGGAGGACCGGACCCCCCAGACGACGCCCCCCCAGGGCAGGCCAGCCCCCACCCCAAAGTCCCTGATACACCTGACACCAGGGCGCCACCACCTCTCCCACCCCCTACCCCGCCACCACGCTCACACACACACTCCCCACACACCTACCCCAACACTGGGGCTGAGAGAGATATACCGTCACCGCCCCCACATCGAGACACAGGCACCCAAGACATCAATACCGCAAGAGCAACCACATACAAGATACAGATCCCCCTGCGCCCGCCCCGCACAAAAAACCCCGGAAGCCACAAACAAAACCGCACCCCCCACCAAAGCGCCCGGCCCCCAACCAACCCGCAGCCACACCGCACCGCACCGACACCAAGATGCCCGGCACGAATACCGAGGTACGAACCTCCGCCCACACCGCCCAGCCCTACCCAACACCTCCGTGTACCCCCCCCACACACGCATACACCCACCCACTCCGCTCTCTGACCTTACATACCCACACTCACTCCTCTCTCCACCCCCAACACTCTCCTCCCTCTACCGTCCACACCTACCCCCACCTCCTCATACCCTCTAACACACACATGCACTCCCCCCACATAACTGCACCAACCCCCTCCCCACCCCCCCACACATACGCCCCCACCTCCCTATACCCCCAATACCCCATACAGTCCCCCCCCTTACATGTCCAGCCCCGCCCATCCCTCTGACCTATCACACTCCCGCCCTTCCTTCCTTCAGCCCCTCACGACCATCCCTACTAGACACTCACGAGCATGCCACTCCTTCCCTCCATCCCCCCTTTCCTTCAACCACTTACCCACATCTCCTCCCTCTTCCAGCCCAAGTTCCTCCCTCCCACATTTCCTCTTTCACACTCTCATTCATTATTCTCACATACCCACCTCTCTCTTGCCCATGCCCTCGTGCCTCCTGAGTGGTAGCTCGGGCCGGGGAAGGAGCCGCGAGTTCCAAGCCCCCAACACGTTCCCCCCACCACCACCCCCCCCATCCCCCACCCCCGGACGCAGCAGGCCAGGCATCCCCCAGGCCAGCAGATCCCCCGCAATGCAGCCAGCCTTAACCACTGGCGCGTGAAGTAGCCACTGTCCCCCCCCTCCCCCCAGTAGCGCCCGGGAGACCGGGGTATGAAAGGACCCTGCCCCCCCCCCACCCCCCACTCATGACTGTGTGTGTAAGATGTGTGTTGTTTGCAGTTAAAACTAAGGGGCAGTGCCAAGTCATGCCGGGAGTGGGGTCGCGTAGGGGGCATGTCCCCCCAACCGGCCCCTCCCTCCTACCACACACTATATGGCCCGCCCCTCAGAAGTGGTTGTGAGCTGTTGTTATTTTATGTGTTTAGGTGTCTAAGTGTGGTTAAAACTGGGGAGCAGGCTGCCTCTAGACGTGGCAAGCAAAGGCACTTTGGTGCCCTCCCTCACCACGCCCGCTTGACACGCTCCTCCCCCAAAACCCTACGTGTGTGTGTGTGAGGTAGAGCAGGGGGGGGGGGGGTCTTGGGAAGGAGACCAGGGGGGTATGAATTCCCCCTGGAAGAAGAGCCGTTACCGGCATTAGGTACCCCTGCCTCCCGGGATCCCCCCAGGGCAGAAAGGGCAGGCATGGCCGCCCCCACGGCCCGGCGTCCGGCGTTCAGCACAGAGGGGCCAGCCTCAGCCCCTGGGGGCGCTCGACCACGCCAGGCCAGGGAGGGGGGAAAAGGGACGGAAGCGGAAAGGGTCGGCGGAGGGGCCAGAGTCACCGGCCCAACATCCCCAGGCCTCGCAAACCCCCCAAGAGGCACGCAGAGCTGCTATTTTTTTTTTTTTTTTTTTTTCTTTTTCTTTTTCTCCCCCTTTCCTCCCCCCCCCCCCCCCCCCCAACCTGACACACACAAACCCCACCAATGCACCACCACCCCCGCACCCAAACACCCATCATCCATGCACCCCCACCCACCCACCCATCTCCACACCCCCCCACAGGCAGCCACACACACAAACCGCATTCACGCCCCCCCTCCAGTCACACACCCACCTACACATACCAAGGACGGGGACCGCGGGGCCACCAGCCCCCCCACGCCCACAAGTCCACCGCCCCCAGCCCCCGGACCACGCGAGACCAACCCGTACGAGACCACCAGCGCAGGCCAGCCCCAACCGACACAGCGGCCAGGCGGGACAGGCACCCGGCGTGGAAAAGACCCGGCCACCCCGCAACCCCCCACCTCCACACACTAGAGCTGAACGATATGGACAAAACCCCACACCCCGACAGCCACGCCAGACACCCCAACATCGATACGACACGACACGACCACGGGTCCGCCGAAAACCAAGCACCCCGGCGGAAAGCGCAGCTCCGTCCGCGACCCCCAGAGCCCCACACGCAGGACAAGCACAGGGGGAAATCCACACCCCCCACACGGCCGCTCCCGCGACACCAACATCCCGGATGCCCACATCCCGACACAGACACGACAACGATACACCCCCCAGCCCCACCACACACACATCCCCACCAGCACACACACCCGCACGCACACAGCAGAGGCGCCCCGGCGCAGTGACCAGACGTCACCAGGTCGTGAGGACCGGCCAAATCCAGAGGAGGCACGCCCCGCCGGCCCGCCCCCCCCAGCGCCAAGCCGGGTCCCCCCGGCCCCGGAGGCAGGGGCCACCCCGGAGCACCGGGGGCCCAGGGCCCCCCCGCCCCCCGCCCCGGGACGACCCCGGCCACCCGGCGCCAGCCGACAGCCACCGGCCAGGGCCCCACCAGCGACCCGCCCACCGCCGCAGAGCAGCCCCAACCGCTGACCCTCATGCCCCCCATCGGGCTGGATACAGCCCCCGCCCCAGCGGCGAGGCAGCCCAGACCCCCCCCCCCAAGTCAACCGCCAGGGATCCATAGCCATCAAGCACTCGCCGGCACCCAACCCCCACATCGCCGAGGCCGCTCTCCTACACCAACGTTAAGTGATGGAGCTAATCACAGGGGGACCAGAGGGAGTGGAATTCATCTAACTGGTTCTTAGAGGAGGCAGACATCATCTCAATACTGATATGGTCTACTAAGAGATTCCTAAACTGGCTAATGCTCAGATTATTTTTGGATTTCCAGTTTACCAAGATAGTTTCTTTGCAATACATAATACAGTAAGTGTCATATGTGCATAATTGGTTACCGTATTGATCTCATCCAAGTCCCCCAGTAAACACAGTGTGGGGCTTGCAGGGAAGTTACACCTGAGCCACGCTGACAGGTCATCACATACCTGAAGCCAAAACCTCTGGACAGGTGGACAAGACCACAAGGCGTGAAGATAATTGTCTATTGTATTCTCATTGCAGTGCAAACAAATATTTGAAGGTGACAGACCCATCTTGAACATCCTCTGTCCTGTGTAATGTACTCTGTGTAAAACCTTGAATTGTATCAACTGTATATTTGAGTTTTTAGTCATTAGGAACGTGTTTAAACATATCTGTGTCCATGTGTTTTGGTTAAGGGTTCTGGACAAGTCAGCCTCCCACTTCGAAGTTGGAAGGGAAATTGAATCATCCAGTTTTAATAATAATCTATATATTTTCGACAGTAGTTTGGGGATAGAGAGATTCAGGAATTCTGCTACCCTGACCGGAGTCTGCAAGATCAGTTGGTTAGAGGTATATTTTTTGCTTAATATAGATTTAAGTTGATGGTATTCTAAGAATTTAGTACTATTGATCCCGTATTGTAAGGTAAGTGTATTAAATGACAGGAATTTTCCATTTTCAATGATATGTTGTAATTGTTTTACTCCTTTATCCTTCCAATGCACAAAATTAATCATTTTCTTGTTTTGTAAAATATCCAGGTTATTCCAGATGGGTGTGAGTTTACATGGAATAATAGAAGACTCGGTTAATTTCAGGAATTCCCACCATGCTTTCAGAGTAGAGCAGATGTTGATACTTTTAAAGCATTTATGAGATCTGACTGCTGAACTGATGAACGGCAAATCAGAGACATCCAGATCCTCACATAATGCTTGTTCTGTGTCTAGCCACGGTTCATCTAGATGGGTAGGTTTCAGCCATTTGGAAATAAATTGTAGCTTATTTGCTAGGAAATAATAATTGAAATTGGGTGAGTCTAACCCTCCCCGGTCTTTTACCTGTTGTAAGGTTTTTAAACTGATACGTGATGGCTTGTTTTTCCAAAGAAATTTGGAAATGTGAGAGTCCAGTGACTTAAACCAACTGGAGGAAGGTTTGGTGGGTATCATTGAGAACAAGTAGTTAATTTTCGGTAGAACCATCATTTTGATGGTAGCAACTCTCCCCATGAGTGATATGGGTAAGTGCTTCCATCGCGTGAGATCTTCCTCTATTGACTTTAATAGCTGGACATAATTTAACTTTATTAACTCTGAAAGTTGTGGAGAAATATTTATTCCTAAATATCTGATATTACCAGACTGTATTGTGGTGTTAGGGATATTTTGTAAAGTACAATTAACAGATAAAGCTGTAGTCTTGGTCCAGTTAATAGAGTACTCAGATATCATTGAAAATTTATTGATCAATGTGATTGTCTGGGAGAGAGATGTTGATGAGTTCTGGAGGAAAAGCAGTACGTCGTCTGCGTAGAGACTTATTTTATGTTCTAGATTTTTGCCGGGGATCCCTTTAATATCTCTGTCCTGTCTTATAGCGGCTGCTAGTGGTTCAATGAAAATGGCAAAAAGTGAAGGGGAGAGCGGGCAGCCCTGCCTGGTGCCTCGCTGTAAACAGAAACTTGGAGAAGTTTGGTCATTGGTCCTCACACATGCATTAGGGTTGTTATAAAGTATTTTTATCCAGTCTATGAAATAAGGACCAAAACCAAATTTATTTAATGTTGCAAACAGGAATTTCCAGTTAACACGATCGAAGGCTTTTTCTGCATCTAACGAGATGATAGTGGATTCCAGATTATGAATGGTAGCATAGTCTATTAGGTTAATCAGCCTGCGTGTGTTAGTAGAAGAATGTCGACCTTTAATAAAACCAGTTTGATCAGGATGTATTATCAGAGGAGTTATTTTTTCTATCCTTTTAGCGAGTGCTTTGCTGATTATCTTAAGATCTACATTTATTAATGAGATTGGCCGATAACTAGCTGGAAGTGTCGGGTCTTTACCTGGTTTTAATAATACGGTGATATTTGCTGAATTCATATTTGGTGGTATTTTCTGTTTCTCTTTTATTTCTAGTATCATTTTATAAAAAGTGGGAGCCAGAATTGTCCAGAACTCTTTGTAAAATTCGACCGGATATCCATCTGGGCCTGGGGCTTTATTATTGGGCATATGTTGCAGAGCGTCATGTAATTCATTTATTGAGAGGGGTGAATCTAAAGCCGTCATATTTTCCTGTTGTAGTTTTGGGAGAATTAGATTATTGAGAAATTGATTAATATTCTCATCTGTGGGGTTTATTTGGGATTCATATAGTGTTCTGTAGAAATTTCTAAAGATATTATTTATCTGGTCAGGATCATGGCTGATACTTCCTTCTGAGTCTTTAATTGAGGAGATTGTCGCTTTTTCCTTGTTTATTTTATTCCAGTATAACTCTGAGTCCTGTCATCTGCAGAAATACTCTGATGACTCTGCTGTTGTGGGGTGTATCAGTGATGGACAAGAAGCCGAATACAGGGAACTGGTCAGTCAGTTTGTGAAATGGTAACAATCAGCTCATCTTAAATACCAGCAAGACTGAAGAGATTATTGTTGACTTCAGGAGGAGCAAGAATAAGCAGCATAGTCCTGTCTACATCCTGGAAGAGGAGGTGGAGGTGGTGGAGAACTACAAATACCTTGGAGTTCAGCTGGACAACAGACTCGATTGGAAATGCAACAGTGACTACATCTACAAGAAAGGTCTGAGCAGACTTTACTTCTTAAGGAAGCTAAAATCATTTAACGTCTGCAACAAGATGTTGCAGATCTTCTATAAGTCTGTGGTAGAAAGTGCAATTAGCTTTGCAGCATCTGCTGGGGCAGCAGCATCAGAACCAGAGACTTGAAGAAATTAAACAAGCTGATCAAGAAAGCTGGTTCTGTGCTGGGGAGAACTCTGGAGCCGCTGGAGCTGATCGTTCAAAAGAATGCTTCACAAGCTGATGAAGATGATGGAGCACACTTCCCATCCTCTCCACAACACGGTGACGAATCAACAGAGTGTGTTCAGTGGGAGGCTGCGTCAAGTTCGCTGTAGGACGGAGAGATACAGAAATTCATTCCTGCCAGCAACCATCACCCTAAAGAACAAGACTAACTGACTTTTTGTTTATTTAAAAAAAAAAAAAAAAAGTGAGCTTTTACAATACTGAATTTCCCTTCGGGGATGAATAAAGTATTTTTCATTTCATTTCATTTCATAATAAAATCATACAATTCATACAACAAAAATGTCTTAAATTTAGACACCTCTGCTGTAGAATGTACCTTTCAGCCTGTCATGCATTTTGGGATAGGATTAGCCACGAAGGATACATCGAACCGTCCTTAAAATCTGGAGAAAAAAAAAAGCCCACATTTATAGGCTTCATTTGAAGGAGCCTTCAAATCTGGACAGCCTTGGTCGCATCACTGTGAAGTAAGTGGTCTTCAAATCCAGCCTTGGAAGGATGAAGCCCCCAAATTTGGACGTAAACAAGGACAGTTATCAAAAGTACAGTTGGGCTTTGTAACAATGTCACTATTGAAATCAATATATTCAACGATATTTTAGGGGGTTAAGAACGATTCAGGGGGCTCCAGTCCCCCTATTATAGACCTGACGCCACCCTCGTCCCTGGTAGAGTTTAAAACCTCTGATTTTTGTGTCTGATTTTGAAGTGGTAGATGTGTGTTCTGACATGTGCTCTGTCTGCGGTGCTAGTTGTGAAATTCTCACCTTTGAGAACGTACATGTGTCGTAGCATCGTGAGAAACTGATACCCCTTTCCCACTGGCCAAAAAACCTGTTTAAACACGCGAACAATCGGCTTTTAGTGGCAGTGGGAAAGGCTCACTGACCCGAGTCGACCCACATCAAACGACTCGGCAAGCGTCGCGGGTTAAAATTGCCTTCAAGCAGCTCGATCGGTATACAGTAGGGATGGGCATATCGATACCTTGGAGTCGATACTTCGATACCACCCAGACAAAATATCAGAATCGATACTTTTTTGAGTATTGCGATACCACTATGCAGATACAAAACATGCAATTTGTTTCCACTTCTGAGAGTTTTAGGCAATAAAATGAAGAAGGCAGCCAGATTCTAGCTTCCGTATCACATGATGATGGTAGCCTATCAGATGTCATGATGATTATGATGTTTTTGTTGTCTTTCAGGTTTGCAGGTTATTGTACATTATGTTTTAATAAATTTATAATATTACTATTACATTTTCTATTTTAACATTTTCCACTTAATAAATTTGATTATTTTAGTTATATTATGTTCTTTGATAATTGAAAGATATTTTTAATCTATTTTTGTTTAATTTTATCATCATTATAATTTATTATTGTTTTATAAGCCTTTCTTTCCAGTACTTCTGTTGTCAGGTTTTACTTATATCTAATGTTGCCCTTATATTCAAGGTATTAATGCAAAATGTATAATCATGTGATTTTCTTTTAAAGGACAAAAAGTATAGGTATCGATATCGCTGAAAAAGTGCCATGAACTAGTACGCAGTGGGGACACCAGACCTGGGTTGACCCATGAATTTACGTGATGACATTGGGCAGTACATATCTACATTGTGACTTTGCACATGGTCGCATCTCATGTAAAGTACCAAAACAACTGCTTTGGCTAAAAGCTGCGTTCCATCTGCACTAGAAAATCATCCACTGGTTTTCCTCTATTTTGAGAACAGACAAAGGTGCAACAAGAAAGCACGCTGGCTACAACCTGACTCGCTCTCCATCATTGACTTTCCTGATTTCTGTTGCACAGCTGACATCATCAACTCTAACCCAGCATGATGGCGTAACCAGACACACCGATGGACAGAGGCCACGCAGCTGATCAGACCTGCCTTTTTGTTTGTCAATGACTTAAAGGTTGAATATGAAACATAGACAGAACAGCGACATCACGTGTGTCCTGGTTGTAGTTGCAACGGCAGAAAAACAACTCCAGCCGCTGGGATGCCAGGCTCACTGCCGATACGCAAGTGACCAACAGTCTGCAGCATGTCCAACAAATAAGCAGGGGAGTTTATAACTGACAGCTAACGTTAGCCACGTTAGCAAACAAGTTAGCTTACCGATCCCGGAGGAAAGTCGCCATTTCCGTGTTTTGACGACGTGGAAAACGTTTATGTGGGTCCATTTAGTGTCGTCTTCACCTAAATTTACTCCAGGTTTTACTCTTCTCAGGTCACTCCTCCTCAGAAACAGATAACAACATCTCCAGGGCTCTGAAGCAGCTGCTTCACTCGCCGTCTCCACTGTTTTCCCCTGTACAAGCCTGACTATGACCAAAATATTGTTGCCACACAGAGATCGTATTTGGCAACCTGCAATGGCGGCGTGTATTGGCTTATAGACGTAAATATAATGCCATTATCGAACCCGTAAAAATTTATTTTATAATTATTTTAGGCTAAATATAATTTTTCTAGGAAATGTTGTACTTTCATTCTGTACCCCCCCCCCCCCCCCCCCCCCAAACGACACGTGGAGGTATTATTTTTAAACAAAATATAGCTTTTAATAAAAATGTTCCATATTCAACCTTTAAACGGCTTAAAGCAGCAACAACAAAAAAAATTTTTCATTTATATCAACATTTCTGTAATATTAAAGGTAGATTCCGGAGTATTCCCCCTGAAAATAAACACTACATTTGTGTGAGATCCAGCTTTACCCGCACCTTTGGGCCTCGGCTGTCATGTGTCGGTGAGTTTTGTTTGCAACCCCCCTCCCCACATTTTCCCTTTGTTTTGGTGTGTTTGGGACGTTTCTGGTTGGAGATTTGCGTGTTGTCTCCAGCCAATGACAAAGCTAAGGGCGTAGCGCTCTGTTGGGATAAACTTGTCGAATGGAGCAAACTTTCTTTTCTTTTTTTTAAATGTCGACTGGAGCCAACACCAGATTCACTCGAATTCTCAATAAAAATGGCAAATGCAGCAGTATTTTGCGGTGAAAAGAGCTTTAGAAAACCATAGATTAATATTGGTTTGGCTGTCACCTACTTTCTAGCTTTGGAGGAAAGGCTTGGGGCTGAAGGGGCTCTTATTTTGAATAGTGTTTACAGACAGAAACGTGGGAATACTACGGATTCTACCTTTAAAACAGCACAGCATGCTCTGTTTATATTTAAATGTCAAAATCTGAATAAGCTAATAAAAATGAAACAAATAAAAGATATTACGCTAGAACTGTCTTTTTTCTGCCATTGGTGTTTTGCTGTAGTCATAGTAGTCGTACGTGGTCGTAGTCCTCCACGGGTCTGTCACGTCAAATGAACACAGCCTTTCTTATGTAAATTCATCCAGGAAGGCACCACCCAGAACCGCCCATCCAGTTTCTAATGCCCCTTTCACATTAGCACCTACTAAAGGCCTTTTCACACCTGGACCGATGCGAAACAGCACAAAATTGCAAATAATGTGGAGGAGAAATATCAACGCAATTGTCTATAAACACCTGGTCCAACGCGAAATTACAAAGATGTAAGAACAAACTTGCATTTGTTATTCCAAAAGAACGTGAGCACATGCAGCAGTGACAGATGGAGGGGCGGCTGCAGGTAAACTTATGGATGCTGAAAAACAGCTGATCTCACCGTGGAGATGCCAAATATAACACCTGTAGCTAATAACCTCGAATGGCTACTAAATGTAGGGAAATGTTACTTCAGCTGTGATTTTTTTCCCTCGTTTGCCAAACAAGATGCTGCGACACAAACAATGCTAACACCTGAGCCATGATGATACAGTAGCAGCGACCAAGACACACTTCTCTCTTTTTGCATGTGACCAGCTCTGTGGCAACCAGAGCACCTTCTCTGATTGGTGTTTTGTGTATCTGTCGGATGCAAATATTAAGAAAAATCGACCTCAGTTCAAAAAAATAAACATCGCAAAATCGCAAGACGGAATTTTGTAACTGATTGACTTGATATTAATTTGATTAAAGCTATTGCTGTGCAAATCTTTTTGACGAAACATTCACAGTAGGTCTGTGAAGGCCTTCAGCCCGGCCCTCATTGGACCGACACCACACTACCCCAGTTTAGCTTGTTCACATTACAACTGAGGACTATTGAGGCCATCTTCAGCCGTGGTTTTCAGTGTGGGAGAGGACGTCATAGCGAAGTTTAATGAAGCTTAATGTTTGCGACACACACATTGAACAACAATGGAAGAAGTCAAGCTCATAATTTACCTGCTGTTTGTTTTAGAAACTCTGTTGACTACGGTGTTGTGGGCCAGGCCCGGCAGACGTGTGGAGAACGTCCCCAATAACTACAGCCAGCCAAATCTGAACTCAGAGGACAATAGCACTCGTCTGTGTGTTCATTTGTCTTTAAGTATTGGTGAAATTAAGGAGTTCTGCTGCAGATAAGAGACGCCCCTCCATTCTGCCCCCTTCACTCCTATTATACGGCCATATATGTATTAATATTGTCCAAAGGAGTCAGAGTGATACTGAAATGTGAGTAAATGCACGTATAAATTCCTAGAAATAAGGCCCAGGTTGAACGTAATGAAAGTTATCCTTTAACAACCTTGGACACTGCTGTTTTCTCTGGCCACCTCTTAAAAGAATCTGGGTGCCCCTGTAAACCAAGTCTGGCAGGAGGAGGGGGGCACCCTGCCTGAAAAAGAACCAAACATTCCTTATTTCACCTTATGGAAATCTAGTAGTGTCACTGGGTCTGCGCGAGCCGGACATTTAGCTTTTGTGGGCCGCTATGATGGCTGCTGTATCAGTACTGTTGTGGGAATAATACTGGAGAACTTTCTTGGACCACAATAAAAATAAAGTGAAAATGAGCATAAGGGAAATGTGCTTGAACTATATTTTTTTCCCCAAAAATGTGTTTATTGAAACTAAGGTTAAAACAAGCTTCTTATCTCAAAATAACTAAATAATGAACTTGTAATCTGTAGATAACGGCTCCTTGTGTGCTGTGATGCTTATCCTCCATGTCCAAAGATCACTTGTATTACCACTAAGTGTTGTAAAGACATGTAGCCTGGTGTTCTTAAACAGGGTTGTAGCCTTTTTTTTTATTTAAATAACTTTTTTCATTACATTTTTTCTCTTACTTTTACTAATTTATTCATTTGAAAAAATATAGAGTTGAATTCTACCTCACTTTTTGAAATTAATAGTATTAATAAAAAGGAAAGACTCTGGGCAATACCGTGTTATTTATACAATAAACTTGGGGAAAACACCGCTTAATCTTTAATTACACTTGAACTCCCTTTGCTCCATAAATGTTTAATCAACTTAATAAGGTGTGACTCATGAAACAGACTGAAGACATTTCCAGTGAATGTAGGTCAGGTCCAATTCAGGGAAGAAGACAAACATTTTATAGCTGACAGGTTTTCAGGAATAAATGACAGCTAATGTCTTCCTTTGAGAGTGGAATGAGCTCTGAATTTAACCAGGCTGACAGCAGCGTGACGAATGGAAAGTAGAGAGGCAGTGTGTCTTTCTCAAATTCTTACACAGTTTAAAAACAGCACACGGTGATAATCCTTCAGGAAATCCCTTCTGCACGTCTCTGTACTCGTTTACCTTTTATCTAGCTTTTCCCTCTGCTTCCCTCTCCGAAACCTAACTTACCTTTTTTCCTGGTGATTTGAAATGAATAACAAACAGATGTCTAGTATCATTTTTCTGTATGAGTAGGGACAACAGGACAGTATATATACATACTTCATAAAGCTGATGTTTTATCTTTATTGCTGATATTATCAGCCGATATTGGCATTAAAATTTGGTAAATATCGGTATAGTTTTTTAGACCAATATATGTCTATATATATATATATATATATATATATATATATATATATATATATATATATATGTTTGTTTTGTTTTTTTCTTTGGACCAATATTTTTAAAAACACAATCTTACAAGATTTCATTACGGAACAAGATCTTGTTCCATTAGTAGCAGTCCAGCAGAATATAGTTGTCACAGGCCTAGAGCGCCCTCTTTTGATATTAGACGGTAATATTTACTCCTTGGCTCATGTCAGTCAATATGAATTAATACTTAAAAATATGTGAAATTGTTTATACTTTCATATATAATCAAATCAAACTTTATTTATAAAATGCTTTTCCTACCAAAGGCAACCCAAAGTGTTTTTCAAGACAATAAAAACAAACACATTTTAAAATAAAAACAAGCCTTCACAAACCCAAGTACAAAACACAGCACACATAACTATAAATATTTACACACACACACACACACACACACAACCCTCTGCCATCCATGACTTTATATCTAAAATACAGTTTAAAAGGGTGTTAACTGGCTCCAGGTCATCAGGAGACACGGCGATGTAAAGCTGGGTATCATCAGCATAGCTGTGAAAGTCAATGCCATGTCTCCTGATGACATCCCCAAGTGGCAACATGTACAGGTTAAAAAGTACTGGGCCAAAATTTGATCCTTGGGGAACCCCTACACTTCATTTTATGGATTTCTGAGGAGCATGTATCCATACTTACTTAAAACTGTCGATCTGTGAGATAGGAATAAAACCATTTTAAAACAGTACCTGAGAGGCCCACCAGACTTCTGAGTCTGTTTAATAGAATCTGGTGGTCTACTGTATCGAATGCAGCACTAAGATCAAGTAGAATGAGGACAGAAAGTTTTTTAGAGTCCAAGGTGCATTTAAGGTCGTTGACAATCTTTAACAGGGCCGTCTCAGTACTGTGGTTTGTCCTAAAACCAGATTGATATTTTTCTAAAATGTTGTGTTCATTTAAAAACTTGTGTAATTGAATAAAAACAACTTTTTGTATAATTTTACTTAAAAACGGTAAGTTGGATACAGGTCTGTAATTATCAAAGATGTTGGGATTTAAATTGCTCTTCTTCAGAAGGGGCCTTACCACCGCCGTTTTACAGGCAGATGGGAAGACACCCATCTGAAGAGAGCAATTTACAATATTTAATAGCTCTGACTCAAAGAAACCATAAAACGTCTTTAAAAGCGATGTGGGAATGGGGTCTAAAAGGCAGGTTGTTGGGTTCAGCTGGGAGAAAACTTGATCAAGCAACTTTGCATCAACCAGGACAAAACTTTCCAGTGTTTCCTCGGGTAGAACCACTGCTTCAGATCTGTTAAAACTAACATTTTGTTGTGCTAAAAAGTTTGACTAACAGCACTGATTTTACTCCTGAAGTGGCATGCAAAGCTCTCACATGCCGCATCTGATGGCGGCATGGAGGACCTGTGAAAATCTGTTCATTAAAAGATGGTTTTAAAAAGGACTTTGGGGTTGTTCTTGTTATCGGTAATGAGGTTAGTGAAAGTGTTCTTGCCTGTTTAACTGTAATATTGTAAATTTTGAGTTCACGTAGGATTTCATAATGTATTGTTAGTTTAGTTTTCCTCCATTTCCTTTCTGCTCTCCTGACCCTTCTTTTCAGATTTCTAATTTCTTCATTTCTCCATGGTGTTTTGGATTTTGTTTTTAATGTTTTTGTTTTCAATGGAGCCACTGAATCAATGGCTGATGCCAGTCTTTTGTTAAAATGATCAGTAATAAAATCATATGATGCAGGTAAAATCTGAGCAGGAGTTTCGTTTAAAAGGTTAATACATTTTGAAGCCACTTAAGGGGTAATATATCGCTTCCTCACAGTTCTCACTGAGGCCTCACGCTGGTTAAAACTGGTGATGTTAAAAAATATGTCGCACAAGCCACCACACTATGAAAAACGTGTGATTTATGGTCCAGAAAATTCAGCATTTACTAATTCAAGCTATGATTTAAATGAAATAGGATTCAGAATCAGATCAGGCGAATGTGTTGATGACCCCCCCTCTCCGACCAGTGGTATCACCACAGATACAGCATGCTGTGGGGAAACACTGGACCTGTCTTTTTCTGTTCAATTTTTATTTTATTATAGAAGTATCAGATCGGCCGATCCTCAAAATCTAATGACTCGGAATCTGGGACAAAAAAACCCGATCGGGACATCTCTAATAATTAGCCACATGTTGGCTAATACCTGCTAGTATCCGATATCTGGCAGTCAGATGTCCAAAATGAACTCCTCTGGCTGAGATAAGGATATTTTGGGATCTTTGCTCTCAGAGCTGAATATAGTTTTTTCTCTCAGAATGAGATATACAACCTCACAGTTCTCTGCATATATCGGTATCGGTTGATATTGCACTTAAAGAGTTACACAATATTGGGTATTGGTGACAAAAAGCCAATGTCGGACATCCCTAGTTTAAAAGGGTGTAAAATCTGCTGGTCGGGTCAGTGGCAGCTTTACCAAATTTATGGTTTGGAAAACATTGTGGGACCGTTGCACAATCTGTTGGCTGTTTCACTCGTTTTCCCGACTCAGAGGTGAGCAGTGCGGATTCTGCCCTGAAGTCCAAACAAATGCTGGCAGTTATGACAGAAACATCTCAGATGGCAGAAACACAGCGATTTTCATTTTCTGCCTGTCTTTATTTGACCGTGGGCCTGGGATGCGATGTCATGCATGAAAGCAGCTTCTCATGCTGGTGTTGCTTTGCACAACCTCCAGAGACATCAGGGATTACTTGTGGGGTTGGTTTGACTCACCTTGTCAGATTTTCATACGTTCAACCTTGAAGCTGGTAACGCAGCAGCTCCTGCTGCAGGGCATCTGCACGGCTGCAGGGTTTCCAGCGAGGGGCCGAGCTATAGCTGCTCTCAGCTCCTGTCTTCTTCATTCCAGTCTTGACTTGACATCTCACATTAGGTGGATGAACAATTTTAGGGTCTTTTTGTATTGAAGATTTATATTGTCACCCGAAGGCAAACTGATCTCAAATAAACGCAGATGTACACATTCTTAAATATATTTTGAGTAAAAAGCCATTTTTAGTTCCTATCCATGTCTGAGTGCTGCATGAACAGCAGTAATGACAGCAGGTTGTAAATAAGCTGTCCGTTTTATTTAATCGCTCTCAGAACTTCTTTTCTTCGAAAGCTTGTTGTGTTTACTTGAGGGGAATAAAAAGCTCAGGTTGAATTAATGAGACAATTTTACCAAAAAAGGGAAAAATACATTTTCTGGAAAACAACTGCTTTTATTTTCCTGAATTTACAAGATACGTTGAAGTTTCTCGACTGTCTTTGGAAGGTCACTCACGACAGCCGACACAAGACTGTTTTTAAGAAAGGAGAACGTTGATCTTGAAATGATTCTTCCTGCTTTTATCTCGTCGTGCATTGACGACTGTAATTCTGTTTTTACGTGTTTCAGTAAGTCGTCCCTAAACAGACTTCAGATTGTACAGAGCTCCGCTGCTGGACTCCTGACCAGGACCAGAACAGTCCACATCACCCCTGTTTATCAGCTCTTCACTGGCTCCCAGCCAAAATCCTGGTCCTGACTTTCCGGACTTTGCAGGTCCCCCGGAACATCGCTGACCTGCTGTGTCCCTCCTCCTCACAGCACCCTTCGGTCGTCTGGTCAGAATCTCCTGCAGGTCCCAAAATCCGTTTTAAAACTCGGGGAGATGCGTCCTTTCAGGCCGCAGCTCACAGATTGTGGAATGACTCGCATCTGTCCCTCCGTATGGTGAATTTTAAAAGGCAACTTTGTTGTTTACGAAAGTCTTTAGTAGATTTTTCACTTTTGAAGTTTAAAGTATGTAATAGATTCATGTGTTTTATTGTGCTTATTCTACCTACAACATATATCTACTTTTTTCTTGTAAATTTAGGATTATATCCTCATAAATATTGAATGAATTCATGTAATATTACAGCTTTTTTTTTCTTGTAAATCTACGACTTTATTCTTGTAAATTTTATTTTTTTACTCCTAATTTTACTTTTTTTCATAAATTTAAAATTTTTTACTTGTAGATTTACAATTTTTTTCTCATAAATTTACAACTTTATTCTTTTACGTTTATAATTTCTTTAAAAAATGTATGACTTTATACTTATAAATGTTTAACTTTATTCTTGTAATGTTAAAGCTTTTTTCTTGTAAATTTACAACTTTATTCTAATAAATAACTGTTTTCTCGTAAATTTATGACTTTATCCTCATAAAAATATGAAGATTACAACTTTCTGTAATGATTAAACTTTTTTTGTAAGTCTACAACTTTATACTAATAAAATAACTTTTTTCTTATAATATTACAACTTTTTCTTGTAAATTTATTCCTTCATTCTTGAAAAATAACGACACTTTTCTTGCAATATTACAACTATTTCTTTTTTTAAATGTACAACTTTAATTTAGTAAAATTACAATTTTATTCTATCAAATTTATGACTATTCTTTTAAGTTTACAACTTTATTCAAGGAAAATAACTTTTTCCTTGCAATTTTAGGATTATGGCCTCATAAAATGTTGACTGAATTTTTGTAATATTACAGCTTATTTTTGTAAATTTACAACTTTGAACTTGTAAATTAACTTTTAAAAAAAAACTTTTTCATAAATTTAAAATTTTTGCTTGTGAATTTACATTTTTTCTCATACATTCACAGTTTTATTCTAGTAAAATAACTTTTCCCAATAAACTTATGACTTTATTCTTGTAATAAACCTTTTTTTTGTAAGTTTATGACTTAATTCTTGTAAAATAACAACACTTATGAAAATTTTTCAACTTTTTTCACATAAATTTACAACTTTACTCTCTTACAGTTATGATTTCCTTCTTAATTTTAATATTAATCCTTATAAATGTACTTTATTCCCATATGTTTATGATTTTATCGTAGCAAAATAAAAACATTTTTCTTGTAAATTTATGACTATTAGTCATAAAATATCGACTCTATTGTAATCTCCCAATATTACTTTTTTTGTAAATTAGCAACTTTTTTTCATGAATTCACAATTTTATTCTTGTAAATTCACAACTTTATAAAGCAACTTTTTTTCTCGTAGATTTATGACATATCCTTATAAAATAATGACTTACAACTTTTTTTTTGTAAGTCTACAGCTTTATTCTAGTAAAATAACTACTTTTTTCTCATAATACTTCAACTTTTTTCTTGTAAATTTATGACTATTCTTGTAAATTAATGACTCTTTTCTTGTAATTATACGACTTTATTCTCGACATCTGTAAAAAAAAAAATTCTTTATGTGGCCATAATACTCTGTAGTACCTGCTTTTTCTGGCATCTTAAAGTCTTAAACAGTTGTTGTTACTGACTGAACGTATTCCTTCCGTTGGCAGTGAAGTAATGATGCAGTTCTTCCTCATCACTTTATCTGATGCCTCCCAGGAATTCAACATTGTGACACCTTCACATTGCCATCAGCTTTTATTTGTTTCTCTGATAAATGAACTTAATTTCACTGAGAACCAATTCAATTAACCCCAGGCCAAGCGGCTGAGCTTTGACCGATTCACTCCAGCAGGAAGCTGCAGCGGTGGAGGGATTTAAATGACATGACTGCTGACTTGAGGCGTTGCTGGCAGGTGCCAACGCCTGCATCATGATTTTGTCCTTTGTCTACAAAGGTTTTAAACCACTCAAAGATGCTAAAAAATATCCACACACACATGCAAAAGAGAGCCAAAGAAACATGACTTTAAATGGCTAACATGCTAGTTAGCTATCAGAGGTTGTATTGTGACAGATGGTTTGGTTAAAGCAGAGCAGTCCTGCGGTTCAGGGACTAGAGAAAATAAAACACAGATAATGTGACATAAGAACATGGTTTTGAAGGAGTTTATTAGCTGGATGGGGAGTGCATAATATGATGAATGTACTGTAGCTGAAACGTCAACACGTGTTTCTCTCAAAGCGTCTTCAATAATGCAGCGTTTGCACGGAGAGCAGTTTGCCAGGGATTAAAAGTGGATTAGCCTGTCGGATTTGAGAGGAATTGTCTGCTTGTGTGAAGGAACTCACGTCAAATCATTTAGAGGGTTGTTTGTTAGCGGGGACGGTTCCCACTTTAACCATTTTATGTAACTCAAACTGACAGACACAGTTAAATGAGGGCGCTCACAGACCCGGTGTTTACAGTATAACGCGTGTTTATTGTTTGTGTGGATCTGAGCAGGTGGAAATGTACTGAACTGTCTTTTTATATGCTGTCATGCACCAGCAACCTGACTGAGCTACATACATTTATGCTCACATTTGGAGTGCAGCCAGTGATTTTACACAGAAATCCACCGACATTATGTTAATTTTAATTGATGTGAAATGGTATTATAACAGCTGCTCCTTTTGTATTTCATATGTTTTCGTGACATAAATGTGAGGATGCGTGCCAACTAAATAAAAACAGACTATTGATGTGATTATTTTCCATTTCTGTGCTTGTGTGTGCATTATATACGATAGACTGATGCCAGCGAATGCTCACAGAAATGTGGTCAGGTGACACTTTTCTGTCCAACATTTACTCATCAGCATGCGAGAAGGCATCCTGCACATGTGGGGTATCGCACATGCAAGGCACACACACACTCTGGCACTCAAACGACATTGTTTACCCCAATTATCATTTTAATCCCTTTCCCTCTTGGGGTCATCGTCGTCTAAATCTCGTTCCATTTAGTTGGTGTTCATCATCCAGCTGGAAGAGGGAGGAGGTTCTTTATTTCTGCTGCATGTTGGTGGATAAACACACACTTTGTGACCTTGTCGAACTTCTGTCCAACTGTTGTAATGAGGCAGAATGTACGCGCTATCCGGGTGAGTCAGTTTCCACCTCAAAATGAAGATTTCTTTTTCTATTTTATGCTTAAATTCTGTCTCAAAAGCAGCAAAACAAGATTCACAGCTTGCCACCCGACTCGCCTGCTCCTTGTTCTTAATCAGCCCACCTGTTTCCACTTCCCTGTCCACCTTCAGTTGGATTTAAGTCTCAAGTTTTCTACATGAATCACCAGATGCTCCTTTTATTTTCCCTTACCGCCTTCCCAAATCAGCCTGTCTGTTTATGAGCTGTTCTTTATTTTCGGAGGAGTAAACCTGGAGCCAGACCCATAAATGATGTGTTTACAGGAACACAAAAAATCCAGCAAGAACCTTTTTGCAACTTGGTATTGATAAAATGTGTTTTGTGTGTTCACCACTCACATTTTTTAGATGATACTCTCCGTGTTGAAGAGCAGTTTAAAGGTGTCATAACCCAGTGTTTTACATACACAATCCTTCTTAAATTATCTTCAAAATAATTTTTAATTATAATTGGGTGTGAGGAAAATTTAATAAGTTCATTTAAACCTCTTTTCATCCCCAACTTTTTTTGTCGCTAGAATACGTACGAGAGTTAGACCTGTCTGTAAGCTCGTTCATGAGGCTAACGTCAAAGCCAAAACAAAGTTTTATCAGGACAGAGCAAGTGAAGGAAATGATGTCCCAACAGAGAAAAACGTGATAAAAACGTGACGGTGCGGCTGATAGAGAGGATCCGCAGTAAAAGGGCTGGACTCTGATGAATATAAGGAGCGGACGTCTGACGCAAAGTTAACCAAACAGTGTTAGCTTCTGTAGCTACATTAGCAGCTCGTCACCGTTCGTCTACCATCGTTTACTGGTCTCTTACACAAAAGATAATAAGTAACACAAGCAGCAACACTTACCGACTGCACATCCTCACTGATAAATATAATCCACTGCTCCCTGGTAGTGCTGTCCCTCCTGTTACAGCACAGAGAGCTGCTGAATTTCTGCTGAAGCAGCTCAGCACGGCAATTTTTTTCCCCTCCTCCTCGTCATCATCCTCCTCTCTGACAAAGCTGGTCATTAAACGCTACTCTGCGGCAGGTAATCAGCTGATTTCAGGTGGTGCTAAAGAGGCTAGTTTAGCAGCTAGCAGCCTGTGTAGATCACTTCTTTCAGGGAAAAAGATACAAAATGGCGTACTGTGGAGAGCGTACTCTTGTGGCCGATTCTGATGAGAAGAGAGAGCCCGCACTCAAAGACAAAGTCACTTTCACTCTCCGGACTTTCTGGTACGTTCTAACTGAGGTCCTATTCCAATACTTCCATAAATGCTTTTCAGAATCCCTGTGGGGCTAAAAAAGTGTTTACGGAGCGATTCGATGTTTCCTAGCCTCCCCCGGTGTCTCTGGTCTGTAAGTGGTTCTTGCAAGTCTGTCTGAGCAGACCCGACACAGATCTTGCGACAACAGAAACCGCTGTACGGCACTCAGGTTCCCTATCCACCGAGTTGCCTCCGGCGCTGGTTCAAACCAGAACCAGACTAAAAACTGGTTCTCTAGCTTCCCACCACCTACACACCGGCTCCTGGCTCTCAAAACCAACTCTTTGCTGGACCAGAGTGAAGAACCGGTTCACGTAGCTTGTGCTGCCTGGTCGCCAGGTGGAGCAGCACCGAGCCTCACAGCAGAATACACTCAATAATCACTTGTCATGTCCACAAAAAGTTTGTTTTCTTACCTGCTACCCCACTTTGCTTGCCCGATGCCACTGTTACAGGAAGAGTTAATAAAATCCTAAGCGCAATCTCACAGTTCCTTCAATCCGTTTGAGCAAATTATTTTCTCATCACACATCTAATCAGAGTTGGAGATCTGGACCAGTCTTTTTCCTACATGTAAATCCACTGTGATGGTATTTTCATTTAGTTGTTTTATGTGACTTGGACAGAAAGATGAAAATCAAATGCGGTTAGTCATATTGACTACTGTAACGGACTGCTTTCTGGTCTTCCTAAAAAGAACATCTCAGGTTTACATCTCTTGCAAAATTTGGCAGCACGTGTCCTGACAAAGACCAGGAGGTGGACCCATATTAAACCAGTTTTACGATCGCTGCATTGGCTCTCTGTGTGTTTTAGGATTGATTTTAAAGTCCTTTTAATGGTTTAATGGCAGAGAACGTTCACGTATTTAAGAGTAGGCTCAAGACCCACCTTTTTAGCTTGGCTTTTAGCTGACTATTACTGTTTAGGTAGTAAATGCTTAATCTAATATTTTGTATTTATTCACTGTTTGTTATTTGATTGTCTTTTTATTATCGTTTGGACATTTTTAGCTGTTTATATTCAATGTTTTAATGTTTCTTATGTGCTTATTCAATGTTCTTACATTACTTTTATTGTTCCTAGGTCCTTAGGTGCCTCCAGTGCTTCCTTAGTGGGGGCCATCTGTATCTGGGGTGGCGGTGTCGGACTGGATGCGGTGCCGCTGGTGCCTTGGTGGGGGTTGGTGTTTCATGCACGCCTCCCCTGGGCACCTGGGCCACTGTGGTTACGGTTGCTGTGCCGCCCCGGTCCAGACGGCTCCTCTGATGGGGTTCCCTCACTTTTTCCATCTGTACTCAGCCTCAGGTATATCAATTGTCTAAGAACCTCCATTTTTTATCAGTTAAAAAACCGGAAAGCAGCTCAGTAACGGGGTGCTAAGCTGGTGGCGGGAGACACTCACCTGGACAAACTCACTACCATGCCCTGTCTCATCTCGCGTAACCCCAGAGGAACAACCTTTGCTCCGTCGCTGCTAATGTCTGTGTTGGCCCTGTGATTGGTCCGTCCAGTACCCACCAAGCTTCTCACTGGTGGAAGCTGGGATGGCTCCAGCTCATGCTACAAACATGTCTATACAACCTTCAGGATATAGAAAATAAGCCTGTGAGGCCCCCTGACATTAGGAAGCAACACATTTCCCCGTCTTGAACTTTGGGCGCATAGAGCATAAACCTCCATCAACCATACAGAGGTAGAAGTACTCATCACCTTTCCCACCAAAACTCCTCCTCAAGGGAAATTTTAAAGTGTTAAAACAGCTTGAAATGGAAAGTTTAAAATGGTTAATCAATGAAAAATTGATGTTTTTGCTCTCAATGCAGCAGCTATAAACAACTGCGAGCTGTTCACAGCTTAATTATGGGGGTGTTTCAAGTCGCTGATCCACTGGGTGATGGTATCAGAGGACACTGGAGCTCTTTGTTGTGTTAATTACAGCTCAAAACAACACAGATAAACAGAATATCTCAAACCCTTCAAAAGCCAAACCACATTTTTAAACCACAATTAATATTTAGAACAAAGCGTTGAACAGAGCAAACAGTTTGATCAGCAGCAGCTGCCTCTGTGATGATTCTGTTAACTTCTCTGACAGGTTTTCATCTTCTGAAAACTTGACTGATGCTTCGGGCACATTCACCATTGGCATGGTTCGGTCTGCTTGAAACAAACTCTGGTCCACTTTCACGGATAATACGGCTCATTTGGTGTGAAAGCTCATTTGCACCTGAGGGACCAAAACAAACCAACCCCGGTGCAGTTTGCTTACAGGGTAAGCAAACTATTCAGTGAACCAAAGAGTATTTCATGTATTGTTTAGGAACTTGGTTGTAATACATAAGAAACGGCATAGTTTCCAGAGTCAGTGTCGCCATCACTGGTGTATGAGTTTGAATGTTTCAGTGGTGGTCAGAGAGGCCATTGGCATGCATTGGCTGCCATTAGGGTTAATTTAGAGTGATAGGGTCTGAACTCACTGAATCGGATCGTATCACTCTAAATTAACCAATATCTTCCATGAATCAAATCAGAAACCATGAATTGTGATATGAATTGAACTGTTGGTGAACTGAATCGTTACACCCCTGACAAGTATGCATTATTATAATACACTGCATGGCCAAAAAAAAAAGTCGCCACCTGGATTTAACTAAGCAAATAGGTACGAGCCTCCTATTGGATAATTACTGCATGGGCGATTATCTTTCAGCTGACAAGTTATTTAAATCCAACAGGTGCAATGACTTGCTTCTCATTTCCTAAACAACCATGTCGAAAGACACATCCTGTGGTCGTGGAAGAGATGTTAGTCTGTTTGGGAAGGGTCAAATCATTGGCATGCATCAAGCAGAGAAAACATCTAAAGAGATTGCAGAAACTACTAAAATTGGGTTAAGAACTGTCCAATGCATTATTAAAACTGGAAGGATAGTGGGGACCCATCATCTTCAAGGAAGAAATGTGGTCGGAAAAAAAATCCTGAATGATCGTGATTGGCGATCACTTAAACGTGTGGTGAGATCAAATCAAAGAAAAACAACAGTAGAACTCAGGGCTATGTTTAATACTGAAAGTAAGAGCATTTCCACACGCACAATGCAAAGGGAACTCAAGGGATTGGGACTGAACAGCTGTGTAGCCATAAGAAAACCACTAATCAGTGAGACTAACCGGAAAAAAGGCTTCAATTTGCTAGGGAGCATAAAGATTGGACTGTGAGCAATGGAAGAAGGTCATGTGGTCTGATGAGTCCAGATTAACCCTGTTCCAGAGTGATGGGAGAATCAGAGTAAGAAGAGAGGCAGGTGAAGTGATGCACCCATCATGCCTAGTGCCTACTGTACAAGCCTGTGGGGGCGGTGTTATGATCTGGGGTTGCTGCAGTTGCTCAGGTCCATGTTCAGCAACAGTATGTGCTCAAAGAATGAGGTCAACTGACCAGTGATGGGAATAACTGCGTTTGAAATAACCGGCGTTACTAACGGCACTACTTTTTCAGTAACGGGCTAATCTAACTAATTACTAAGTCTGTCATCACAACGCTGTTACCGTTACTGGCCTTCACTGACAGCGCCTTACTATTGTTATGTGAGATTCATTTTTGTTCCTAGTGAACAGAAGTTTCACATTTGTTGGGACTATATTGTGCTGGTCCTCTCGTGGAGAGGATGCGGAGTGATACGCAAATACCTGGACCTGTGGTCTCCAGGGAATACGGCGTCACCAACCTGACAGACGCAGCGATTACATCCAGTTTAAGAAGAAAACAGCATCATAGTTCCAGTAACAAGTTTCCCTGAATAATTTCTTTCACCCATGACCCGGATTCAGTTCATAGTTAATACTAAAGATATATTACATGAGTTCTGCACATTGGATCTGTCTTCATCTGACCGGAGCGGTACAGAAACAGTGATGATGATGATGATGATGAAGGACTGTCATTGCAAACCCCAGTCAATCTGCGCAGCCGAACACACATGCGCACAACGAGGAGAATTATAAACTGGAATCAATACACACATCAGTTTCCTTCAGAGATAAAAAAAAAAAAAAAAAAAACACGAACATGATGAGAAACGTTGATTAGTTCGTGTTTCTTCGTGGTGTTTGGCGTCATAAGCACATGAAGCTCCTCTCTTGAGGAGACAGAGTCACAACATCCATCAATCGGAGTGTCAATGATTTTGCTGTTCGTAATTTATTCTGCATTGATTTCATTCATTAGTCAGATCCAAGGGGCAAACTCCGCCTCAGAACAGTGAAGCTCGCTTTCTTGTTGCAAATAGTGTAATCCTCCCTTCATCCGCTAGGGGCTGGCTCCAAGAGCGAGCAAATCCCCATAGACTCCCATGTTAAAAACGCCAACTTCACAGCAGAAATAAACAGGTTTACAGCCTGGTTCAAAAAATCATTTTAGGTTTATTAGGTCAAGTTTACCTTCATGTCAACTGTGAGGGGGGTGAATTTTTTTATAACTCATTCGTTTAGATGTTATTTATTCTTCAAATTACACACAATTAAGGGCGTGTCCTTATGACAGACCGGAAGCTCCGCCTGCCGACCGGAGGCTCCAAGTTAGCTCCTTCTTTGGTCTTAATAAGGTCTCAGTTTGTTACAGAGTCGCACAACGGCGGTGTTTAGTCAGCGAATTGCAAGTCTAAGCATGTCTTACCTTAACCATGCCGCTTAGGGGGCTTATCTTTGTTAGCTCCTCTTAGTTTCGTGTTAGCTCAGTTAGCGTTTAGCCCACAGTACGTCAGCTGTCAATCATTTGCCCCGCGGCCGCGCTGTGCCCATTTTAGGATTTTCCTGGAGTGACGACGTACGTGACACGGCAAGATGGCGACGGTAAGACACGCCCAACTGGCTTCACATTTCTCTATTCAGAAGAGACCGGAAGCTACGTCCAGTAATTATATACAGTCTATGGTCAGATCAGATATTCACTTTTATATTAATTCAACATAAAGATTAATTTAATAGATTAAGTGAGATTAATTTAAAATTACATCTAAAGGAACATTAAAAAGTAACGGAAAAATTACTTTTCCAAGCAAGTAGTTATTTTTTATAAAGCTCTAACTCAGTTACTAACGCCATTACTTTTTGGAGAAGTAATTAGTAACTATAATTAATTACTTTTTTAAAGTAATGTTCCCAACACTGCAACTGACTACCTGAATATACTGAATGAGCAGGTTATTCCATCAATGGACTTTTTCTTCCCTGATGGCACGGCCATATTCCAAGATGACAATGCCAGGATTCCTCGGGCTCAAATTGTGAAAGACTGGTTCAGGGAGCATGACACATCATTTTCACACATGGATTGGCCACCACAGAGTCCAGACCTCAACCCCACTGAGAATCTTTGGAATGTGCTAGAGAGGGCTTTGTGCAGTGGTCAGACTCTACCATCATCAATGCAAGATCTTGGTGAAAAATTAATGCAACACTGGATGGAAATAAATCTTTTGACATTGCAGAAGCTTATTGAAACAATGCCACAGCGAATGAATGTCGTAATCAAAGCTAAAGGCGGTCCAACAAAGTATTAGAGTGAATGACCTTTTTTTTTTTTTGGTGGCGAATTTTTTTGGCCAGGCAGTGTACGTTCACTTAAATGAGTGAAAAATGAGCTTTCTGGACTAGAAAATCTCACCTTCTTGTCCTTCAGCTTTTTCTTACTTAGAAGTTGGAAACTTAAATGTATTTGTTCAGTGCAGTACTGAAACCTGCCTGAAAGGTCCAGGTAACTGTGAAACATCACCCAACAGTCCTAAAGTCTCGCCTCGGGTCTCTGGAACTAATATCTAACATGAACTACAAAGATTTTTTTGAAGGAGCTGTCTCTTTCAAACATTCCAGAAGTCAACTACAGGCATAAGCTAAATATGTTCCCCTCACCACTATACGTAGAAACTAATCTAGTGTTCAATATTAGTTTATGTGTATAATTTCCATCAGCACCTGACTGCACTGAACTGCTGAAACTCATGACTAATCTTGACATGCTTTACACCCATTTCATGACGTCACTCTGGAACAGTCACAGATTCTGAAGGGTCAGAGATTTTGGTATAACACCGGCCTCGTAATTCACATGGATACATATTTGTACCCACTTATGGATGATTGGACTCCGATTGACGGAATAGAATGGATCGCCCTGTTATGGAGCTGTATGTGCTTGACCCATAGTCTGATATGGAGTTTGAAGTACAGTATGGGCCGAAGGTTTAGACAGACTCCCGTTAAAGAAATGTACAGAAGAGGATCAGGGTCACTGGGGAAAAAAAAAGATTCTGAGAAAAGTCAGAATTCTAACTATTTCCCAGAACAATTAAAAAAAAAAAAAAGTGGAGATTTTATTTTCGATTTCTGAAAAAAAAGTCAGAATTTTTTTTCTGTCCCCCCAAATCTAAAGCAGAATTAAGACGACTTCGTCAAGGCTTTGTCTAAAAACACTGCATGCAAACCCGCACTGGTGTGGAAGTATTCCAAAACCCAATCTGAAGCATTCATCCAGCCTCGGTTTGCAAGCATGATGAGAGGTCTTGGTCGTCTGTCAGAGAAATAGTGATCCTCATTTCTACCCAGTATATACATAATGTATCCTGAATTTTGCACAATAACAATATAAACTCTCTCACTTGCCTCATAAATAAAACTATGCTTTTATTGATAGTTCTTTTTTTTTTTTTTTCATTGGAGGCCAAGAAGTGGATTAAGATGTTCCACAAAGCAATTCCAGCCCTCTGGTCCTACGGGCTGGATGCTGGATGTTCACTCATATGGTAATAACACGCTTCAAATGCTTGCATGGTCACGTAAAGCTGCACTACCCATCCTAAATAAGTCATAAGAGAGAGGTGGAGTGGAGTCAAGTGGTTCACTCTACTCCCTGAAATCAGCTGCAATGAACAGAGAAAAGACATGGAAACCTGAAACAGGAGCTGCTGTGGTGTATTTCTGGGGTTATTTTGACGGAGATGTTTCATGGATATTTTATTTTACATCTCATGACATTTTAAATCATTAAAAGGGGCATAATAAACACATCTAAAGGTAACAAAGAGGGGCATTTATGTTCAGTTTATGGCCTTATTTTTATTAAAGATACATTAAAAACACAACTGATTTCTCCAGTTTCAGACGCTGTTTTCTATTTTTCTAATCAGGACCAAAGATTAAAAACATGTTTGCATATGAATGTATATGACATGTGAAATTTAACCTTTGTGTTGTTGCGACTAGGGATGGGCGATATCAAATTTTTTTCCTGTCGATACTATAATGGTAGTTTATAGTACTTTGTCATTGACACCAATACTTTTGCGTTAATATCTTAAATGCAAGGGGGAATATTTCATGTAAAACTTGAGAACAGAAGAACTGGAAATAATTGATTTTAAAACAAGACTAAGTCACATTGATGAAGACGTTTAAAACTTATTTCATTTATCAAATCACTTAAGTATTTAAATTTATTCAGTGGAAAATGTTCAAATATAAAATCCAATAATATAATAAATTCCCCAAAATGTCATGTGCGATGAAAAACACAGAAAAATATCAAAGCATCATCATCACTTGCAGTAGCTGTATCATCACAACATCTGACAGGCTACCACCATTGTGTGACACAAAAGCTAGAATCTGATAGGCTACCACCATTATGTGACACAAAAGCTAGAATCTGATAGGCTACCACCATTATGTGACACAAAAGCTAGAATCTGATAGGCTACCACCATCATGTGATACTGAAACTAGAATCTGATAGGCTACCACCATCATGTGATACTGAAGCTAGAATCTGATAGGCTACCACCATCATGTGACACAAAAGCTAGAATCTGATAGGCTACCACCATTATGTGACACAAAAGCTAGAATCTGATAGGCTACCACCATCATGTGACACAAAAGCTAGAATCTGAAAGGCTACCACCATCATGTGATACAGAAGCTAGAATCTGATAGGCTACCACCATCATGTGATACTGAAGCTAGAATCTGATAGGCTACCACCATCATGTGATACAGAAGCTAGAATCTGATAGGCTACCACCATCATGTGATACTGAAGCTAGAATCTGATAGGCTACCACCATCATGTGATACTGAAGCTAGAATCTGATAGGCTACCACCATCATGTGATACTGAAGCTAGAATCTGATAGGCTACCACCATCATGTGACACAAAAGCTAGAATCTGATAGGCTACCACCATCATGTGACACAAAAGCTAGAATCTGATAGGCTACCACCATCATGTGATACTGAAGCTAGAATCTGATAGGCTACCACCATCATGTGACACAAAAGCTAGAATCTGATAGGCTACCACCATCATGTGACACAAAAGCTAGAATCTGATAGGCTACCACCATCATGTGACACAAAAGCTAGAATCTGATAGGCTACCACCATCATGTGACACAAAAGCTAGAATCTGATAGGCTACTACCATCATGTCATACTGAAGCTAGAATCTGATAGGCTACCACCATCATGTGATACTGAAGCTAGAATCTGATAGGCTACCACCATCATGTGATACAGAAGCTAGAATCTGATAGGCTACCACCATCATGTGATACTGAAGCTAGAATCTGATAGGCTACCACCATCATGTGATACTGAAGCTAGAATCTGATAGGCTACCACCATCATGTGACACAAAAGCTAGAATCTGATAGGCTACCACCATCATGTGACACAAAAGCTAGAATCTGATAGGCTACCACCATCATGTGACACAAAAGCTAGAATCTGAAAGGCTACCACCATCATGTGATACTGAAGCTAGAATCTGATAGGCTACCACCATCATGTGATACTGAAGCTAGAATCTGATAGGCTACCACCATCATGTGATACTGAAGCTAGAATCTGATAGGCTACCACCATCATGTGACACAAAAGCTAGAATCTGGTAGGCTACCACCATCATGTGACACAAAAGCTAGAATCTGGTAGGCTACCACCATTATGTGACACAAAAGCTAGAATCTGATAGGCTACCGCCATCATGTGACACAAAAGCTAGAATCTGATAGGCTACCACCATCATGTGACACAAAAGCTAGAATCTGAAAGGCTACCACCATCATGTGACACAAAAGCTAGAATCTGAAAGGCTACCACCATCATGTGATACTGAAGCTAGAATCTGATAGGCTACCACCATCATGTGATACTGAAGCTAGAATCTGATAGGCTACCACCATCATGTGATACTGAAGCTAGAATCTGATAGGCTACCACCATCATGTGACACAAAAGCTAGAATCTGGTAGGCTACCACCATTATGTGACACAAAAGCTAGAATCTGATAGGCTACCGCCATCATGTGACACAAAAGCTAGAATCTGATAGGCTACCACCATCATGTGACACAAAAGCTAGAATCTGAAAGGCTACCACCATCATGTGATACAGAAGCTAGAATCTGATAGGCTACCACCATCATGTGATACTGAAGCTAGAATCTGATAGGCTACCACCATCATGTGATACTGAAGCTAGAATCTGATAGGCTACCACCATCATGTGACTCAAAAGCTAGAATCTGATAGGCTACCACCATCATGTGACACAAAAGCTAGAATCTGAAAGGCTACCACCATCATGTGATACTGAAACTAGAATCTGATAGGCTACCACCATCATGTGATACTGAAGCTAGAATCTGATAGGCTACCACCATCATGTGACACAAAAGCTAGAATCTGATAGGCTACCACCATCATGTGACACAAAAGCTAGAATCTGAAAGGCTACCACCATCATGTGACACAAAAAAGCTAGAATCTGAAAGGCTACCACCATCATGTGATACTGAAGCTAGAATCTGATAGGCTACCACCATCATGTGATACTGAAGCTAGAATCTGATAGGCTACCACCATCATGTAACACTGAAGCTAGAATCTGAAAGGCTGCCACCATCATGTGACACAGAAGCTGGAATCTGATAGGCTACCACCATCATGTGATACTGAAACTAGAATCTGATAGGCTACCACCATCATGTGATACTGAAGCTAGAATCTGATAGGCTACCACCATCATGTGACACAAAAGCTAGAATCTGATAGGCTACCACCATCATGTGACACAAAAGCTAGAATCTGAAAGGCTACTACCATCATGTCATACTGAAGCTAGAATCTGATAGGCTACCACCATCATGTGATACTGAAGCTAGAATCTGATAGGTTACCACCATCATGTGATACTGAAGCTAGAATCTGATAGGCTACCACCATCATGTGATACTGAAGCTAAAATCTAATAGGCTACCACCATCGTGTGACACAAAAGATAGAATCTGATAGGCTACCACCATCATGTGACACAAAAGCTAGAATCTGATAGGCTACCACCATCATGTGACACAAAAGATAGAATCTGATAGGTTACCACCATCATGTGATACTGAAGCTAGAATCTGATAGGCTACCACCATCATGTGATACAGAAGCTAGAATCTAATAGGCTACCACCATCATGTGGCACAAAAGATAGAATCTGATAGGCTACCACCATCATGTGACACAAAAGCTAGAATCTGATAGGCTACCACCATCATGTGACACAAAAGCTAGAATCTGAAAGGCTACTACCATCATGTCATACTGAAGCTAGAATCTGATAGGCTACCACCATCATGTGATACTGAAGCTAGAATCTGATAGGTTACCACCATCATGTGATACTGAAGCTAGAATCTGATAGGCTACCACCATCATGTGACACAAAAGCTAGAATCTGATAGGCTACCACCATCATGTGACACAAAAGCTAGAATCTGATAGCTACCACCATCATGTGACACAAAAGCTAGAATCTGAAAGGCTACCACCATCATGTGATACTGAAGCTAGAATCTGATAGGCTACCACCATCATGTGATACTGAAGCTAGAATCTGATAGGCTACCACCATCATGTGATACTGAAGCTAGAATCTGATAGGCTACCACCATCATGTAACACTGAAGCTAGAATCTGAAAGGCTGCCACCATCATGTGACACAGAAGCTGGAATCTGATAGGCTACCACCCAAGGGAGTAGGTTTGATTTTGAAATTGGTGGGGACACAAAAGTGCCACAAGGCAGCCCCTTTGAAAGTTATTTTTTTGTATTAGCAATATAATTATACGTCATGCAGATGTTACAGGTTAAAGTAACAAATGAACGAAAAGGAGGCATTTTCGAAGAGTTCCCATCTTTACTCTCCCAACGATCCATCAAAAAGATGATCGCTTTGCTTTGCATGAAAAGAGCTTTATAAATACATTTGATGTGATCTGTCATACGTAGTTCTGACTCTCATGGCTAACACATCCTGCATTATTTAACCTCACCCTTGAGTCTTCAGCCTCTTTTTCAGCTTCTCTTCCTCCAGCTTCTCCTTCTTTCCTATCACCTCCAGCCTCTCTCCCTTCATCTGGTCCTGCCTCACTTCCTCTACCTCCTCTGGTCTCTCCTCCATTTCCTCCAGCCTCTCTGTTGTCTGTCACCTTACAAAAATATGTTGATGCATAAAAAAGATTAGGGATAGAACGATAATAGAGTTTGATGGTAAAATTATTGCCTGAGCAAAAACATTTTTACTTTCACACTGATATTACTGTACGTGTAATCTATTCACCAAAAATATGGATACATAAAATGACATGATCACATAGAATATCAGGTTTCATTGCATTTCAAACACAAATTTTATTTTTGTTTTTAAAAAGTTGCTCTTTTCTACACAAATACATGAAAATAAGAATAAAAATAACTTAAAAAGTGTGTCTCTTTGGCATATTCTCTTTTAATTCTATATCAGTATTGTTGAACCTCTTCCTTAAGGTAACTTACACTTTGAATCCTAAAGAAGTCTCTTATAACGCGTTTTCTTTCGACATCCTTCAAATCCTATACTGCACACACACCCACACACACACACAAACACACGCAAACACACACGCAGACATAAAATGTAAATGACACCTGTAAAATCATCTAGCTGACGTGACCCAGGCAGAACAAATGCCAAACGTGTTGTCAGCTTCCACATGCCTCTCATCCTTCTCAAATGGCAGCTGCATGAAGTGCGCAAAGGGAGCGAGACGTTAACAGTCAGGGACGCTAAGCTGTTTTTAGCGCTTCGGCTTTTAAAGCAGGTGGAGTGACAGCGGGGACAGCCTGAGGAATCACATGTAAGTTAGCGAGAACCCAGCAGCCAATCAGAGAGCGATATGAAGGTTAGAGGCGGGACTTCTAGAGGAGACCGACATTTAACCCATTGTATGCCACAATCATTGACTCAACACTGTGGACAGCGGGTTGTATTGATATTGATGACACAGTAGCGGCGGAATATTGGTAGGGACACGTCCCAACCGTCCCTACGTCCCTACCCAATTCTACGCCCTTGCTACCACTATCATGAGATACAGAAGCTAAAATTTGATAGGCTACCACCATCATGTGATACAGTAGCTGGAAACTGGCTGCTTTCAGACTTAATTTCATTGCCGAAAACTTTCAGGCGTGAAAAGAATTTGTATGTTCTGTATGTGTACATTGGTGTCTGGATACTCAAAATGGTATTGATTCAGATATTTTGTCTGACTGGTATGAAGTATCGACTCTAGGGTATCGATATGTCCATCCCTAGTTGCGACTACGCGCCTTCATTTAGTGACTGGTCATTAGCACACAGAGGGTTTGCATGAAATTTATTTTCTCAGATTAAAACCTATACGGTTCATAGAGAACATCAGCAGTTAAAAGTCAGAGTGAGGAGATTTTGAAGCAGATTTAATCAGACTAGGAACATAACCTGCCCTGTAGCAGGTTATGCTGCATTCTGAGTGAACACTGATCTGGTCTCGTCAAGCGAGCCACCTTTCTGACTTTGAGGATTCTGGCTTTAGGCTCATTACACCTCACAAACCCATTAATCTTGCTTCGGACTGCATCCCGCGAGAGCTTCTAAGGGAGCTCTGAAGAGAAGGGTTTGTTTGTTTGGCTGCTGGGTGAAAAATCAACAGCACCTCTCCAGAATGACTTATTCCACCTTTTAATGGAATTCTCTGTGCATTTGACAGACAGTGACAGCAAAGTCTCCAGCGTGCAGTCTGGTAACCAAACATCCCCTCAAGGTCAGTTCAGCTAAATAAAAACTCTGATGGACTAAAGAGTGAGTGTCAGCTTTACAAAGTCTAACATTAGCTATAAATGGTGAGCAAACACAATGTTTTTTTCAGCTTTGGGCCAAGTTGTACATCATGTAATGACATCTGGGTGTTACATGCTCGGAATTAGTTTCAGCAACTTATCTTTGGTTGTTAAAATACAATAACACCCTCATGTTCAAATCCAAGCAGAAATAATTTGGTTTCCCTCGTCCAGACCCCTGACTTCAGCCATATTCAGCACCTTTGGGGAAAAAAAGAGAAAACTTGTCAGATTCTGGATCTTATCAAATCAGGTTTCATGTTTATTTATAAAGCCCTTTCCAGTAGCCAATGGACACACAAAGTGCTTTACAGCAGGGGTGACAGAGAAAGAGACAACAAAGTAAAACATCATAAAATGCAACGTTAAATACTGGAAAATTAAGAGCAAAGTAGTTAAGAGCTATGAAAACAACCAAGGACAGAGAATCAGAACAGACTACTCAGGGGAGTGCAGGGTGTACATAAAAGAGAATAAAAATTTTAAAGAAATAGACTAGTCAGAATTAAAAGCTAGACGAAAAAAATAGGTCTTTAGCTTAGATTTAAAAGAGCCCAGTTCAGTCATGAGACGAATGTCAGGAGGCAGCGAGTTCCATAATGTCTGGCCAGCAGCTGAGAACGAGGGGTCGCCCCACTGTTTTAGCTTCATTCTTGGGACTTCTAAAAGAAGCTGGCAAACGGAATGAAGGGCCTTGATGGGGTCTCGGGGGACTAGCTGGAGATAAAGGGGGGCCAGACCGTTGAGGGCTTTGAAAACAAACAAAAGTAATCTAAAATCAATTCGGAAGCGGACGGGCAGCCAGTGCAGGGAAGATAGGACGGGGGTTATATGTTCCCGCCTGGATGCACCCACCAGAAATCGAGCAGTGGCGTTCTGTACGAGCTGCAGACTGGAAATGGAAGCTGGTTCAGGCCACCAAAAAGGCGTTACAGTAGTCCAGCCTGGCACTGATGAAACTGTGTACAGCCTTCTCCAGGTCACCATGGTTAACAAAAGATTTTACCTTTGAGAGAAAACGGAGTTGAAAAAAGCTAGTTCTGACAATGGCGCTGATCTGTTTTTCAAACTTGAGGCTACTGTCTAATAAAACTAAAAGGACTTGGGGGAGGGAATAGAAGTGCCACAGTCTGGGAAAGAGCTAAGCATAAGTGGGGTGCCAAACAAAATAAAATCAGTCTTGGCGTCATTGAGATGCAAGAAATTCCGTGCCAGCCATGACTTCGCGTCATTTAGACAGTCTAAAAGTTTTGTGTACGACGGACTGTGATTTCTGGTTAGGTGCAGTGGAAGATAGATTTGTATGTCGTCCGCGTACAAATGGAAAGATAGGTTGTGCTTATCAATGAAGGACCCAAGGGGCAGCAGATATAGCAGAAAAAGGAGAGGAACGAGAACTGAGCCTTGTGGCACCCCGTGGGTGAATGGAACATGTGAGGAGGGGGGAATCACTGGTAACAACGGAGAAGCTCCTGTCAGACAAATAACTCCTGAACCATGTGAGTACAGTTCCACGGATACCAACTAAGTGCTCCAGGCGGGAAATAAGGACAGCGTGGTCGACCGTATCAAAAGAGGCAGAGAGGTCTAAGAGGACTAGCAGGGTGGGCATCAACAGATAGAGTCATATCTTATAACCTAGAACTGTTGGTAAATGTGAGGAACTCCTGCAGCCAGACTGAAGTCTGGAAGAACCTGAAGGCGGAAGAACAGAGCAAACTATCCCTTCAGTGTTCTGCAGATGAGGCGGCTCGGGCATCGGGTTATGATGCCTCCTGGTCACCTGGGGCCTCATGCACAAAGAGTTGCGTGGATCTCCTGCTGAAACCCAGCATACGATCAAATCCTGAAAACGTCATAACCACAAAAGTTTTCAGATGCATGAATTTGTGCGTAAACATGGATCCAAGTACTTTTCCATACAGCCTATAGGCATGGGCTTGAACTGGGCAAATTTGCAGATCTCATAAGCCCCGTTTCCACCCGCGGGTCTGGGTCTGGGCCGGGTCTGGGTAGGTCGGGCCACGCCAGATCGGGTGGGTTTTGGTATGGATGTGTTGATTTCACATTGCGTCCCCACAGAAAACTGTACCCTTACTCTGGAGGCGGAGTATTAACCGGATAGCGCTGCTGTGTGATCGCGTGACATCATCGCCGTGCAACACCTTTTAACCAAAGCACCACACATGACAGAAACTAAAGCAGTCACCCCTGCTTTGTTTTTACATCGGTCACGCGGGAAGTGCCGGATTTTTTTAACGAATCAACGGATTGCTGTGTATTAGCTCCACCTCTTTGGTCCGGATCGGTTAGATCAGTACCCCTACCGAAGGATACCAAAAAAAGCAGGCTGGGTCGGGTCGGATTTAAGGGTACTCGTCCCGGTTTTTATCTGTGGAGACGCAAAAAAACGTGGGCCGATCCTGCCCGACCCGACCCAGACTCGCTGGTGGAAACGGGGCTACTGTTTAAGTTACATGGGCCCCATATGTGGAAACCCCCATGGGAAAACACAGGTGGGGCCACCATGGAAACCATGGACAAACCCACTTGGGTCCCTCATATGCAGCCAAATTCTGACCCATGTGGGCCCCACATGGAAATGCTGGCTGGGTCCCAATCAACGTGGAACTGAGCGCTCATGTTGGAGTACCTGACGCCTCCCTGTCCACACCCCCCACATAAATGCAAATTACATTTAAATGAGATCTGCACCGGGGATTCTCCTCTCTGCACGATCAGAAAGACAAAATATGAGCACGACAGTGAATGAAAAAAAAAATCACTGAGAACGAACTTGAGGCAGCTTCTTTAAGTATAAATGCGCAAAAATGTGCTCTTTAGCACGCTGTCGTCCTGCGTTACACCCCAACAGAAAAGTGAATGGGAGAGCGTGCGACGCGGTCAGAGATGTGGAGTCAGAGTCGCACACACAAGCCAATATAACAAGTGGTCTGACTTTTAAGTTGGATGTGAATGGGAGGATGGCTGCTTGTAACGGCTTTTCTTCTTTCAGGGGTGGTGGGAGTTCACGTGGGTAACTCCGGTTTTTCTCAAGATAAACAACTACATATTTGTGAAACATGTGTTTGTTCAGTTGCCTTGATGTCACTGGAATTTCTGTATTTATTAGCCGACACAATTTATTACCGTAACAGGAAGTGTAGGCGCAGCTCCGGGAATTACTGCTGCATTCCATGCATCACAGCCTCAGGGATTTCCTCATTCTCGCGGACGCAGACCTTACCAACCTGCAACTGTTAAATCACCATACCGGCCGAGTCCTCACCCCTGCTGTGCTGGCATTGGTGATTGCCCAGATCATCTTATGGGTGTCCTCACAAATTAAGTACATTAATAAATAAATCAGCATATAAGTGAAGTTATTCGCTGGAGCGCATGGAGGCAGCTGGGTGTGTTGCGCCCCCAGTCTGGCTTCAGCTCTGTGCACAGAGATTGTCTCTGGGAACCTGAAGCGGCTGACCGGCCAGTTATTACATCAGTAAATCTTCTTGGCCTCTCGCTCTCTGCAAATCCACCATTCTAACGTCTTCTTCCAGCTAAAGCAGCTGCTGGACAGGAGCCGAGTTTTTGAACTGCTTTCACTTTTATATTCACTGATCTAATTGCAGACGCAGGTGTTAACTGTTTATGAGGACTGTTAGTTCATGTGTCTGACCACATCATCAGTCTGGGGACTGATTGTTTTCACATTTGTTTCTTATAATAGTTTCCAGTTTGCCTCTAAGTGTCAAAGTCTCCTCCACAGCTGTACAAACGTTCATATGCAGCCATGAAGTTGACGTGAAGCACTGCACATTTCCACGCTCATTGCATCCTTGATACATCTCAACTTTACTGTGATGATGACCATATGCCATGTTTTCGTGCGTATGAACCTTTTGTACATGAGGCCCCTGGTCTGGCGAGATGTTCTCAGTACCATCATGAGGAGATCCTGCAGACGACTCAGAACACTCTGGACAGACTATGTCTCCTGGCCGGCCTGGGAACGTCTCGGGTGAGCTGGCCGAAGTGGAGAGAGAGGTCTGGACTTCTGAGGAACCCAAACCCGGATAAGCAAGGCAAGGCAAGGCAAGTTTATTTGTATAGCACATTTCATGTACAGAACAATTCAAAGTGCTTTACATAAAACATTATAAGCAAAAGGGAGAGAAAAAAACAATTAGAAGCATGATTCAAAATTAAAAGCATTTAAGATTAAAAAGAGAGAATACAGAGACGTGCAGATTTTAACTTTTGAATAAAATCTACGTAAATGCAGCTGAGAACAGGTGGGTCTTCAGCCTGGATTTAAATAAACTAAGTGTTTCAGCTGATCTGAGACTTTCTGGGAGTTTGTTCCAGACATGTGGAGCATAGAAGCTGAACGCAGCTTCTCCATGTCTGGTTCTGACTCTGGGAACTGATAAAAGGCCGGATCCAGATGACCTGAGGGGTCTAGTAGGTTCATACTGGGTCAAGAGGTCACTGATGTATTTTGGGCCTGAACCATTCAGAGCTTTATAGACCAGCAGCAGAACTTTAAAGTCTATTCTCTGATGGACCAGCAGCCAGTGTAAAGACCTGAGAACTGGACTGATGTGGTCCACTTTTCTGGTCTTTGTGAGAACTCGGGCAGCAGAGTTCTGAATGAGCTGCAGCTGTTTAACTGATTTTTTAGGTAGACCAGTAAAGACGCTGCTACAGTAGTCAAGCCGACTGAAGATGATGATGGACTAGTTGTTCAAGATTTTCCTGAGACATCAGATCTTTTATCCTTGAGATGTTCTTCAGGTGATAGTAGGCTGATTTAGTGATCGCTTTGATGTGTTTTTCAAAGTTTAGATCTGAGTCCATCACTACACCCAGATTTCTGGCCTGATTGGTGGTTTTTAGGTGTATGGACTGAAGAAGACTGAAGCAGCAAGAAGATGGATGGATGGATAATGAATTTTATATTTTAAAAACTGTAATAATAAAACTCTGGAAGTAACCCTGTTACTCTTCCACTTGGATTTTTTTATCATTATCTGTGTCACTCATCATCATTTTACAATGCTGAATTTCCCTTCTGGTACAAATAAAGTATTTTTCATTTCACTGCATTTAATTTTATTTCATCTCATCATCTAAAAACTTTCATTCCTGTTATTGTCATTACTATTTTCCCAAAAATAAAGGGCAGCTGGAAGAGCAGTCATCTTTCAACTGGAGGGTTGGGGGATCGATTCCAGACTTCCCCAGACTACATGCCAAAGTGTCCTTGGGCAAGACACCAAACCCCACATTGCGTCCCGATGTGGCTATCGGGGTATGAATGAGAGTGTGACTGGGTGAATGTGACATGCAATGCGTGCTTTGAGTGGTCAGTTTGACTAGAAAAGCGTTAAGTACAGCCCATTTAAGACTAGTATTACCAAGTTAAAATTAACTTATATCTTCTAGATATATTCTCCTAAAACAATGTTACATTTTACAGTGTAATGGCAACATTGTGGTCTCCTCATTCAGTGTTGCTGCAGAAGTTGTTTTTTCTTTTTTTTTTAAAAAATCCATTTGTTCGAAAACCTTGACCTGAATTCACCCATGCTCAGCCGTCAGACTAACACTACTCACCAGTTGAATCAGCTGGGGGAGGGGAGAAGGCTTGACGGTGTGCTCTACTTGGAGAATATGACTTACATAAAATGAAACACTGATGTCTGAATCAACCGTTTTTGGAGAAACAAAGCAAACCGTCCATGAACAGGGACTTTGATACTCGCTCTTGACATTCACAAGGCCTCATCAGTGCACAAAAGATGATTTTATACCCCCAAAACCCCAGAAAAGGGACATTTTAATGGCACCTTTAAACAAAATTTGAGGGTAAAAAAAAACATTGCATCAATCAGCTCTTGATTGACTTGTGATCAGTATCCCAGTAGATATGGTTAACTGAGTGAAATGGAGGGGTGCCTGCAAAGATTTTTTTTCAGGGGTGGCCAGAGAAAAGAGCAGGGTGGCCAGTGGTTATTAAGAATAACTTTTATGCCTTTCAATGTGGAGCTTATTTCTAGGAATTTATATGTGCATTTACTCACCGGTAAAATTCCTGTATCACTCTGACTCCTTTGGACGCTGCTGTATTTAGATTAGTCGTGGTTCCGCATATGTACAATGGACATGAAGGGTGCAGAATGAAAGGGGCCTCTATACAAGGCATTAACTGCAGCAACCTCATTAATTTCACCAATACACTGCAAAAACTCAGATCTTACCAAGTATATTTTTCTAATTTCTAATCAAAATATCTCATCACACTCAAAATAAGACAAAATTGCCTTAAGAGAAACATTTCAGTGAGATATCGAAACTTGTTTTAAGACAATTGCATCTTATATCAACTAATCTTATAAGAAAATTTCACTTGTTCCATTGGCAGTTTTTTTTTTTTTTTTTTTTTGCTTATTACAAGCACAAAAAATCTTTTTAACTTTCTTTTAAAGGGACTTGGGGCAAGATTAAGAAATGAGTCTCACGACTGCCGCGACTGGCGCTGCAGGTAACTGCAGCCATCAGCCAAGCCGTCACAGGAGCACAAACTGAAGATATAATGTTGTTTGCTACGCTGATAAAGTCTTTTTCTTAGTAGTTCCACTTTTTAGTGTCTTTCAGTTGATCTGGATCGTTTGCTGACGGCAGAAGTATCCATAAATATCCCTTAAAGTGTTTGAATGTACCGCGACCGTCTCCTTCCTGGATCAAAACTGTCAGGGACACTGCAGCATAATTTCTGGTCACATCCACAGGACAGCGCGGAAATTCAGCCACAGAATCGGCGCATTATGCAACACACAGCCTGTTCAAGGCAACGGAGAGAGACGTGGGTGGACTCATTCTTTTTGGTTTTTAATGCTTCATCACCCATTAGTATTAAAAATCTGGACATGCTTGTTTTTTCTTTTACAGTTCCTGCCTCAAGTTCCTTTAACTTACTTCAAGAGTGGCAAAGAATTCTTTTTTGCTTGTAATAAGCAGTTCAGTGTGTGTGTGTCACAAACACTAGAGCTGAAATGCCACAGTTGCCCTCAATTGTAGTGTGAACAAACAAAACTGGGGTAGTGTGGTGTCGGTCCAATGAGGGCTGGGCTAAGTAGGCGCTAATGTAAAACAGGCATTAGAAACTGGTTGGGGCAGTTCTGGGTGGCGCCCTCCTTGATGAATTTGCATAACGGCGCTGTCGGGTACAAACCTCCTATCTCCATTTTACATAATGAGGAGCCCCTCTACTTCATGTGAGTTTAATCTGATGAAAATATTAAAAAGCTAAATAAATTAATTCATACAATCAAACATGACTTTCATGTAAAAAACTCAATCCAAAGTTTGATGATGTGTCCAGGTTTTACAAAACCACGTTTTTTCCCCACTTCTTTAAAAATAAACATTTTTGACATAGGAGGTTTGCTCCTGACAGCTGCGATAAGAAAGGCCAAGTTATTTAGGTGTGTCAGACCCGCGGGAGAATACGGCAAAAGAGCACTGGCAGAAAGTGGTAATGTAGGTCTAGTGTAAGATTTTTATTTTTTATTAGCTTATGTAGATTTTGACATTCAAATATAAGCAAAGCGTGCTGCACTGTACAAAAGAACATAAATGTCGATATGAAGAATTTTTTTTTTTTTTAATCATTTTTGCTGGGGTGGCCATGGCCACCCCTTGGGAGCGCCACTGGTGAAATGGTGGGAATTTGTGGCTGTTTGTGGTAAAGTCACTGTGATGAATGCTGAGTCATGCTTGGAGACTGCCCTCCTCCAAAACAGCTCCATGATGCAGACAGTCCCAGCCTGTCATGTGAAATATGCAGCCTCTGTGGTTGTGATTGCAGCTGCAACAGAAATGTTGAAATGGCATCTATATATGTGACAGAGGAGGATCTAAAGACGATATTTTAATCCAATATTTATTTTTTTTAACCCTAATTGGTACTTTTTATTTTAACTGGTGTTGCTGCCTAAATCCATTGAGCAAGAGGCAAAGTTTGCATCCTTCTAATTGTGTTTTATTCTGGTCACTTATATTCTATCTTTTTCCTTCATCTTGGCTCTTTCCTTTGCCCTTTCCTGCTCCTATCATGTCCATGCACCCCCCCGCTGCTTTCCTCCCTCCCCCTCTCTCCTTTCATCCCATCATTCCTCCCCTAAGGGCCCATCTTTCTTTCTTCCTTTTTCCCTCTGCTCTCTCATTCTGTCGGCCTGCGTCACCTCCTCCCTTCCAGACTCTCTCCTCCAGGAGATGACGGGCTGAAGCAGGTTGTTATTAATCCAGTCCGTTCTCCCTGGGGTTTGTACAAGCTGAGTGACAGGAAGAATCTCCAGGAGAATGCAAAGCCTCTGCACCGATGCCCCGAGGAAGAGAGAGGAAACACAGTGCAGGGAGAAAGGAGACCTTCCTAACCTTAACCGAGTGTTTACCTCAGGACTTACAGGTAGAAACGCAGGAACGAGAAGGTTTCCTGCTACACACTAGACCCTGGTTGTTGGTCAGGAAGATGACATTCATACACAACTAAGACAGGTGAACTAAAGATGGAGCACAAATATGTTCTTAAAATGGAAAAATGCACTTAACAAAGTAGATTTTTGCATGTCAGTAGGGCTGGGCGATGATTTAATAATATCACTGAAAAAGTGTAACATGCAGTTGTTCATTCAAACTAATAAATGCTATTTAAAACAAGATAAAATGATTGATTTGATCGTAAAACTCATTCCTGTTGCATTTAGAAACATCAAGTTTGACTTATACTGAACTAAATACGTACAAAAGGACCCAAAAGAAAGTTTTTAATTTCTTTCAATTCATTTTTTTTTCTTCATGACCTGCACATAATATTTTTAGTTTGAGTCAAATGACTTACAGTACGCATGCACATTGCACACACTGCAGTCAGCGCACCTTACATCCAGAAACTCCCTCTCGGCATGCTGGCCGGATGCACCATTAGTTGACATCGTGATATTGTCCTTAATTATTTTGGTTTGGTGATAAAATCTCTTTTTTTTTTTCAACTAAAAAAACTCCACTCTCCAATCTGACATAAATGCATCCTTTCACTCAAAGTAAATTCATGAAGTGTTTCAGTATAAGCACGCATGAACAACAAAGGAGGCGGGGCTATTTTCAAACAAAACATATATGGACCACAAAGGCTCATGGGAAAAGCAAATTCAACAGGAAATTACTCTTTTATGGTTTTTATCCTATAAATGTGAGTTATGTGCTCTACTGCCTTTGTTATGTTCACATTCAGAGAGTTGTTGAGACATTCTGCTCAGTTTGGATGTTAAAGTTGCACCATGAGTGTGAAGGACAGTTCAAGGAGATCAACTCGCCACCATATCAGCTGGTACTAACATAACCTACTCATAAATGGAGTTGCTGTTGTATCAGTCTGGATTTACTCTGGTGCAAACTTTAAAGAAATAGTACACCCACAAAATAATGTAACTTTATTTTCAACTTCCCCTCTGGAGCACTTTTTAATATCTCAAATGCAGCCGGCGATCAGGAAGGCTTCTCGTTTCCCCCCAACTTTCATATAATGGAGTTCGCCGGGGTCCGAGCCAAAAATGTCCATGAAAGTCCACAAAAACTTGTCAACATTCCTCCATACTGCTCATCCAATGTAATCCAAGTGTTCTGAGTGGCTAGCGTGACAGAATTTAGTTAAAACTACACCATTTAGTATATTTTCATAACCTAAATTGTAGTACATCTTACTTTTGCGAAGCACGCACATGCGCGTTCATGAAACTAAGGAAGCCTCGGTGTTCAGAGCCTACTCTGGCGATAATGCAAGTGTAGAAGAAGAAATTCGCCGTTTACATTGTGCTAAGAGCGCAAGAGCTGCAGAAAAACCGGGAAAAATACAAGGGGGTCCAAGAGGGGTTGGATATTGATTTAAAACAAAGCAAGTCTGCCGCGGCTTTAGTAGTTTCGTGAGCACGAAACTACCGTTGGCTCTACAAATATGCTAAATGGTGTAGTTTCGAGTAAATTCTGGACGCTACCCACTCAGGACACTTGGATTACATTGGACGAGCAGTATGGAGGAATATTGATAAGTTTTTGTGGACTTTTATGGACCTTTTTGGCTCGGGCCCCGGCGAACTCCATTATATGAAAGTTTGGGGATAAGGAGAAGCCTTCCTGATCACCGGCTGCATTTGAGATATTAAAAAAGTGCTCCAGTCTTACTCAGCATGGGGGGAAGTGGAAAATAAAGTTACATCATTTTGTGGGTGAACTATTCCTTTAATTGAGTAAAAATGTATTAAGAGCAAAATACTAAGACTGCGAAGTGCATGTTCAAAACCACAGCATGGGACAAATTTAATTAAGTTGACCCAAATAGAAATGTTCAATTTGCATTGATCAAATAAAGTTGAGTTGAATTTCAGTTTATTAGTTTGGTTCAATAACTAAAAGTCAAGAAAATAATTTGGATCAAGGCAAAAAATTAAGGTTGAATCAAGTGAAGTATTATTGTTCACAACAACATAAAATAATCAGGTCAGATGAAGTTACTCAATTTAGATCGTGTGAAGTCAAATATTTTAGATGTGATATCTGGAGATCATTTTTTTAGTTTGAGCATGGTTGTATTTTTTTCAGTGTATGCAGTCGTCCTTAAAATTAATCACCTCTAATTAAAGAAAAAACTAAATTCACAACAGTCATTCACATAACAACAAACTAAAGACAGACTGGTGACCTGTCCAGGGTGTACCCCGCCTCTCGCCTGATTATAGCTGGGATAGGCTCCAGCAACCCCCGCGACCCTGAACTGGATAAGCGGTACAGAAAATGAATGTGACTGACAAACTAAAGAAACAAATAATAAATAAAAAATTACAAAACTATAATTCAGTGAAATGAAATATTGATTTAAAATTGTGGTTGGAAAAAACCAACAACGCCTCAACAGTCTACGGTTTGTTCAGACCAAACGCGATTTGGGCGTCAAAATCGCGCCTGACGCCCAAAGTTGGACGCTTGGTCACTAAAAAGTCAGACGCTTGATTTCCAGCGTCTTGGCGCCCTGACGCGCGGCGAGAGATGCCCAGCCAAGCCGCGTTCGCCGCGGGAGGAGCCTCTCCTTTCTCTTTTTCCTTTCACCGCTCTGTCTGCACCATGGCAGGTGCAGGAGAGAGAGCGGCTCGGCTTTGTGATAAATAAAGCAGGGAACGTCGTGGTCGGACATCTCTGCTCTGTGTCCGGTTCACCAAATGATTCCAGGTGTTCTGACTGTGATGAGTTTCATCATTACTCCAGGAGCTGCTGGCGAGCGGCGCTTTCAGCCGTCTGATCCGGTCCAGTTTAAGAACCCGCTGTCCCGATGCATCATCAGCCCAGTTAATCCCATCAGGACAGCAGGTCATCAAACCACCGTTCAGAAACTGGGACCGGACACAGATCACAGTTTATCCTCCTCTGTCTTCAGAGAGAGACGAGATTCCCCTGGTTCTTCTGTGTATTTCCTCCCCTGTCAGAAAAAGTGTGTCTGTGTCATGACTCGCTCTGATTGGTCGACACCCCGCGTCAAGACGCCAAAGTTCAGATTTTCCAACTCCGGCGTCTGACGCCCGCGCGTCAAATGCTCAAAATCTCAAAACTCGATGCGCGCAACGCGCCGCAGGTTTTTCGACACCTCCCCGACAAGCGTCGGCCATTGACTTTGCATGTAAACCTGACGCCCTTGACGCCCAAATCGCGCTTGGTCTGAACACACCGTTACATCAACATCACCTTAAGCTGGATTTATAGTCGCGCAGCGTCCAGTCGGGTCTGCGTACCCGAAGCAGAAGCAGTGTGCTTTTACTCAAGCGTAGGGTTACGGCGTCATGCTGCAGTGTTTTTTTCCAGCTCTGCTGGTGACAACGGGGTTTTTAATGACCAGGAAACTCCACAGAGCGGGTTTTTTTTAACCCGATGGTTCGCTACAGCTGCTTCATTTATTTCCTCTTTTAGAACAACAGTAGCGGCGACATTCCTTCATTCAGCTACAAAACCCAAACCCGGAAGCACGTTAACACACTGACCAATCACCAGTGAGTTCTTCCGCGTCTCTGCGTTCGCGTAGCCGGGATGCGCGTCACGCGGAGGCTATAGCGGTTAAGCAGACGACGCATGAGTATAAATCCAACGTAATAGCTCACATTTTTGGAATTGTTCCATATAACTCTATACAAATGGCCCGAGTGTTTGATAAAAAATTACAAGAAAGGATCTCAATGAGTTCTAGAATGTTTCGAAAGTTGATCTGGATCAAGAGAAAATTCCAGATACTATGATCCAGAACACTCAAAAATAAGGGAGTTGAGCTGCTTGGCGGAGGTCTGCGCGCTCCGAGTGCTTTCTAGTTATTTTTTATTTTACGTTTTTATTTTAAAATCCTGGCGCTGACATTCAGAGCTCTGCACAGTCAGGCTCCGTTCTACATTAGGGACTACATATGTTCCCTCTTGGAGGCCACTGGACAGTTTTCTGCTTCCCTCATACCAGTTTTAACTATGTTCAGACCAAAAGTGGCAAAGATGCCGGAAGTTAATACATTTTTAACTAGAAAAGCACAAACCTCCGCCAAGCAGCTCGACTCCCTTATTTCCTAATTTTCTCTGAATCTGGATCAACTATTGAAACGTTATAGAACTCATTAAGGTCCTTTCTTTTCATTTTTTTTACCAAACACTTGGGCCATTTGTATGGAGTTATATGGAAAAATTCCAAAAATGTGGCCTATCAGGGTGATGTTGATCTAAGACTGTTTAGGCGGTGGTAAGGAGGTTTGATGTTGGTCAGAACACACAGGACTCGCTTGTACAGTTAACTGTCTTCACTGGTCACTCTGAATCACAACAGCACAGTAATGCAACAAACGACAGGCTTACAGGTGAGGAATTCCAGGCTAGTTAAGGTGAATGCTGGATGGAAGTGAGTGTGGTCTATAAACACAGAAATACAAAACCATGAGGAACATTCGTTCAGCAAATAAACACATTCAAGGTATTGTGTTCAAGGCTAACAGTTACAGTAACTGGCATGTAACAGCTAGCTTACTAGCATAAAAAGGCACATGGTGAATGGAGGAACAGTTCTGAATAAGCAAATCAGCTAAATACCATTAAAGGCTAAATAAACATCCTGTTCAGGCAGAAATACAACCAGTTCCTTCCAGTTCTTCACAGACGCACACAGTTCACCATCTTCACCTGCTAGAAGTCTGTCCAACAGTCTTCTCTCCTCGTGCTCACTGCACAAGTTTCATTTCTGCATCCTGACATCATGTGCTCAGTAACGCGGCTGCACACTTCTGCCACAAGGGGGCACTCATGCCTCATCAACAGCCGTTCCAACATGGCCGATCTTACAATGATAAAGAATACTTCAAAACATTCCTGGATCCAGAAGGTGATCCGGATCACCGCCAAAGTTTAGTAGGTTTTTCCTTGGACTGAGACACGGCTGGTGAAAATTTCAGGCCGATCCGTCCAAAACTTTTTCCGTAAAGTTGCTGTCAGACAGACAAACTAACCAATGCTACCAAAAACATTACCTCCTTGGCGGAGGGAATCATGCTTTGTTAGATAGTTTTAAAATCCCCAAATATCTTTGACAAATGTCGGCTGTATTTCTGTTTTTTACAATGATCTGTGGACCCCCTGAAATCATCCTGTGACCCCCAGTTTGGGTACCACTGTGTTACAGCATAAAAATGAACTATTCATACTGAAAATGATGCTGGACAAACAGAAAATGCACAAATCAACAGAGAGGATGATGTTTCATTGAAGGACAGTTGGTATCTGCAGTACCAGGAAATAAACTTTCTTTTCTTTTCCTCCTGGTTGAATGAAATGCCTCACAGTTTCTCTCTTTCACCCCACGGCTCGTCTACACTCGACACAAACATGGAGGGGGTTGGGGTCAGGTTAATGGGATTCAGGTGTGGCTTGTTGTTAGCAGGATCTTCCTGTTTGCTGCATGTTGGGGTCTTTGGTGCTTACACGCACAAATGAAGGCAGGGTGAGAGAAAATAGATCAGAAAGTAAAAAAAAAAAAAAAAAAGGATGTGGTGACAGCTTTTCATTAATCAAGCTCTGAGAAGTGGTTGCTTTCCAAAACTCTAATTCAGCTTCTGCATTCACCTAAAAAGGGATTTTTCCCCTCAAATCCTTTAGAAATACACAAATAATGAGTCTCTGAAGCCAAATGAGATGAGTGGGAGCCTTTAGGATGTCTCTTTGTTCTGCAAATTTGATGCAAAGGAGAGAAGAGCTGCAGCAAAACAGGTCGTTTGTATTTTAAAACTTATTTTTCTAAGAACCAAATTATGTCCTGATATTGGATTTGAGACGGCTAATAAGCCTTTGTTATTTCTTAGAGATGCAAATGAGAAGATTCAAGAGAAAAATCCAGGTAGAAAATGCAACATGCAATAATAATAAACAGGAGCTTTTGTATGTAAATGAAATTCATTATTAACATCACCTGAAGGCACCTGAAGCTGCTTGATCAAACTTTAAAGAACAGAGATGTTAATGGCAGAAAAGAGAAGCTCTGACATATGAGGTCGTGCACAAACAGAACATTTTACAAAAATACTAAACAAAAGTCTTCAATCACAGTGAGAGGCCTTTACAGAGTATTTTAAGAGACCAAACTCAACAACCCCCTGCACCTCGTCTTGCAGCTATGTGGCGAGTTCACCCACATCATCCGCTTGCCAGTAGAACACCCAACAAGCACCATCCTGACCTTTAAGCCCCAGCTAGCCGGATGGAGGAGACCCAGAGGTGCCCCCCGAACCCGCTGGCTGGATTTCGTGGCCCAGGACTTTGAAGGTATAGTACACCCAAAGAATGATGGGCCTTCATTTTCTACTCACCCCGATGCTGAACAACACTCTGAAGCACTTTTTTGATATCTCAAATTCAGCTGGAGATCTTGGAAGCTTCTATCCGAGTACGTCGATGCGCAATCGCAACACTACGAAAGCCGCGGCAGACGAGATCGCGCGTTCTCTTTTTCTTTCTGTCTTTGTTTTAAATCAATATCAACCCCTCTTGGACCCTCTTGTGTTTGTCCCGGTTTGTCGGCAGCTCTGTCGCTCTTAGCACAATGTAAACATCAAATTTCTTCTTCTACGCTTGTATTATCGGCAGAGTAGGCTCTGAATGCCGAGGCTTCCGTAGTGTCGTGAACACGCTTCGACGCGCTTGCAGGTAAAAGGATACAGTACTGTTTAGGCTCTCAAACTGTACTAAATGATGTTGTTTCAAGTAAATTCTGGACGCTACCCACTCAGGACACTTGGATTACATTGGACGAGCAGCATGTAGGAATATCGACAAGTTTTTGTGGACTTTTATGGGCCTTTTTGGCTCGGACCCCGGTGAACTTCATTATATGAAAGTCAGTGGATAACGAAAAGCCTTCCTGATCGTCAGTTGCATTTGAGATGTTAAAAAAGTACTCGCCATGAGGGTAAGTGGAAAATAAGGTTACATTATTCTATGTGTGTACTATTCCTTTAAAGGCAGGGTAAGGGATCCTGGAAAAACGGTTTGAGCAAGCTACATTTGAAAAAATATACATCCCCCGCAACCACACTTCCAGAGCACAGGAACAAGTGCGCTGATGGTCGTCGGCGAACATAACCGAGAACAGCCGAGTGGCTAGCTTGTTAGCTTCCCAGTAAACAGCAGAGTAAATGACCTCCAACTTCTTCTGCTGCGTAAAACATCCTCACTGCAAACACCAACACCTCCATGACTTCATCCACATTATTTTTTTCTTTTTAAGAGCGAACAGTGGCATAGTTAAGAGCAGCGAGCAGCCATGTTCTCTCGGTTCGTCTGTTCTGTGAGATGCTCAGGGTAAGTTGCGAGCATGCGCAATCGCGGGGATGATGGTAGGGGCACGACAAACGGCAGTCAAGTTTGGTCGACATGATAACCATTCAAGCTATAAGCACGGGTCGTTTAACCTGACTCCCGCCACCTGGTATTTGCAATACCATCTGGGGAGGGAGTTAACCCGATGTCATTTCAAATTAGTCTTTTTTTTTTTTGTTCTTCCCCTTTTTCTAAAACTCTTGCATGTGATTGGATAGAAGATCTGTCCGTCATCTTGACTTGACACGCTTTTTTTTTTTTTTTTTTTTTTTTTTTTTTTTTTTTTTCTTTTCTTTCTTTTCTCTTCCTTTTCTTTTTTTTTTCTTTTTCTCCCTTTTTCCCCTTTCTTCTTTCTTTTTTTTTCTTTACTTCAGCCACTCACGTTGAACCGAATGACGCAACCCGTGACGCAACTCAGAGCGACACCAGAGCCACCACGCATAGAGGATCGAGTTATCAAAACATGTTATCAAGCTCAAAAAGCTTCAGTCAAACAACATGGCGGCGGCGGCGACAGCTAGTACGAGCGGTGTACAGTCTGTGAACGACTTTGTCGAATGTGCAAAGAAAACCTCCGGCCAAAACGCCGCCCATCCTTCAAAAGTCCCACCCGCGATTAGTGATTGGCTCCTAATTATTCTCTAACCAGACGAAATCACCTATAACTGTCGCCTTACTCAGATGGAGTGCGTGAGGAAAGGGAACGCCCCCGCGTGTACTTGTTGAACGCACCCAGATGATGTAAATCAGGTTACGGGTCGTTCGCAACCCCATCGAATGAATTGAATTTCATTGGATGGGGTTTTTCAGTCCTGTACGTTTCACAGGTGATTGATTTTTTTTATTTTTTGTGTCAGAACATTTAATTAATTGGCTGCAATCGGGGTGTGAAAAAGACTTCAAGCAATATAGTAAAAAACGCTCCTGGAAAACATCATCCATTAAAGGATAACTGACTTTTCTTAGAGGACTTATTGTTATTTAAAAAAAAAGATTATAAAAAAAAAAAAAATAGAAATAATAAGATTAAATTTCCAAATTAAAAAGTTGGACCTTATTTCTAAAGAGTTTATATGTGCATTTACTCACTGGTTTTAAAATTTCTGTATCACTTTGACTCCTTTGGAAGATATTACGTTGAGTAATGTGTAAATGCACGTATAAACTCCCAGAAATAAGGTTCAGGTTGGAAAAAATGAAAGTTATTCTTTGAGCCCTGCAATGTGACCCTGGCACAAGCTTTGCCCATGACACCCAAACAGAGAGACCCGGTTGCCTCGGTTGGTTCTACACGCCTTGAAGTGCAAGAGGACTAAGTAAGCAAGAAAGTGATGACGCTTTGATCAGTTTCACTATCTTTTTACAGCTGAAACCAAAAAAATAAAAAACATAAAGCATTTTACAGCAATCTCTGCACAACGAGCTGGTTTTACCACCACTTCCCGTTCTGCAGCTGATGTGAGGTCACATTAATACCACCAAGAGACTGCTTATGTTGGCATATCCGGGCTGCTTATGGGGTTGCTGCTGCAGCCCCAATAGGCCCCTTACATCCAGTGTCTCTGGCAAGTGAAAGTGAAAATCCATGCCCTGCAGAAAATGTCGCACAAACGACTTCCGATCATCATACAATATTATTGTAATCAAAGCAAAATAGTCCAAGTGTGCTAATCTTCAAATTCTGGTTTCTTTTCCTCCTCAGGGTTTCGCTCACAGCAGAACTTCCACAGATCTGTTGTAAAAATGGCAAAACTAAAGACGGTCATTAAGAATGTTGAAAGGGAAACTAAACCAACAATCCGACATGAATTTAGGCCCAGAGGAAGGTTTCGCACCCCGGGACTCGGAGTCCTCTGCACACACCTCCGGGGGGGGGGGTTATGGCTTAATAACCGCGTTGCAATGCAACAGTTTTCAGGCTTTGTGGACTTGCTGAATTCTTCTCCTGGCTTCTTTGGTTCTGCTTATAAAAGAGTGATTCCTGAGCATAAATAAATTAGCTGACATGCTGTGCGGATAAGAGCGCAGCGCTTTGATGTGAACTGCCTCCTGCATCTTTTACCTCACTGGATGTTGAACGGCATGTCGTTTTTTCTTTGTAAATAACTGAATAAATCTGATCTGTCATGAACAGAGGAGTCACGAGTGTGCACACAAAACCATAATGACTCATCAACAGATGAAATATTCACAGAGGAAATAAGTCTCCAGCTGTGGGCTGACTGACAGGATAGCCTGCAGCATTGTGGCTTTCATGCAGGGATGTGAGAGCTCCCCTGCTGGTTAGCACTCAGCCCCTGTCCTCATGGCTCCTCCAGCTGAAGTTAAAGCCAAGAATCCAGAGTGTCAGACTCCAGAGACCGGCGTTCCCCGAGTCCCAGAGCTGAGCCTGAGGGTTTCAGCATATCAGTTGGAAAGCTTGTGTGCCAGCAGTCATTATTTATGGCTTCTTGTTTCACAGGCTCCAGTGCTCTGGAGCTCACATTAACTCGGGGCTCCTGGGCTCAGCATGTTCTCCGACCTGCGAACGAAAACTCCCTCACCAGGCCGTGCGTTGGTTCTCTTATGTTGTTGACCAGCTCCCACATCTGACCTGGAAACCTCTCGACTGAGTCTGAAACTGATCCATAATCAGATTCTGGACTTAAAGGAATAGTACACCCACAGAATGGTGTGCCTTCATTTTCTCCTCACCCTCATGCTGAGCAAGACTCTGGAGCACTTTTTAATATCTCAAATGCAGCCGGAGATCCGGGGGGCTTTTTGTTTCCCCCAACTTTCATATAATGGAGGTCACAGGCGCTCCACACAAAAAGGTCCATAAAAGTCCACAACAACTTGTCAATATTCCTCCATATTGCATCGTCCAATGTGTCTTGAGTGGGTCGCGTCCATAATTTACTCCAATCGACATCATTTAGTATATTTTTATAGCCTAAACAGTAGATCATCGCACTTCCTATTTGTGCGTTTGTGCGAGTTCACAACACTGCAGAAGCCGCAGCATTCAGCCCTTATGTCAAGAGGCTTGTGTTTTTTTTATATTGTGTAATGGTTGGACTGTGGTGTGGGCTCACTCTGTCACGGCTGTGTGGTTTGCACTGGGAAACGCTAGCTGGGTTTACATGGACCCAAATAGACCGATTGCTTTCGGTTTAAAAGCTCTTTCAGAATGAAAATGATCCATGTAAACACCTCTTTCCAAATGAAAAGTGCTGAACCGCATGAATTTTCATTCAGTTTCACAGGGGGTAGAATATTCCTTTCCCCAAACCGAACGGGGTATCATGTAAATGCTGAATCAGAAAGTTGTTAAGTTGCGCTCTTACAGCGCATGCTTCGACAAAACGCCAACGTGCAACAAGTGACGTTTCCGCACTTTGACAGATGACCGTGAACAACATAATTCCCTGGCCAGAAACAGAAAGTTTGTTGTTAATTCAAACTCCGTCTCTACGCCTTTTTCTCTTGGTTGCCTGCAACAGGAGCGCATGAGTATTAGCTGCTGCTGGATTAAAGTCCTGCAGAAACCACAACTACCGTGATGATCAGTTTTTATACCTCCGTCTTTATTAAATAACGTGATGTAACATTATTCTGTGCATGTCAGACAGGATTATTCTGAATAAATATTGGTGCATGTACACACCAGATCGGAATGTATTAGTTCCCATGGAAACAGCTGCCCTGAAATCCTCAATCAGAACTATTTAATTCCGAAAGGGAAAAAAGTGGACTTTTTAGAATTCAGCAAGTCCAGTGGACCAAAACCACTGCTGAGCAAAAAGAACATAAAGGCTCGTCTCAGTTTAGCCAGAAAGCATGTTGATGATCCCCAAGACTTTTGGAAAAATACTCTGTGGACTGACGAGACAAAAGTGGAACTTTCTGGAAGGTGTAGGTCCCATTACATCTGGCGTAAAAGTAACACGGCATTTCAGAAAAGGAACATCATACCAACGGTAAAATATGGTGGTGGTAGTGTGATGGTCTGGGGCTGTTTTGCTCTCTCCCTCGTACTTCCGGTGAGAGTCGTTTTTTTTTTTTTTTTTTTTTCTTGTTTTGATTGATGATATCGTCCTTCTTGCTGCCCTACCCACTCACCCCTCCGGGACGCAACCACCCCTCAACCACCCGACCCCCCAGCCTAGGATGAGTATCAAAATTTTTCAATTCTAAACTCTCAATCCTTCCACCTTGCGCAGGGGGACCAGCCGGCGCGTACGGCGTGCTCGCCTTGTTTCGCTTTTTCCCCACCCCCCACCCCCATTTGTTGTTGTCTTATTCTCTCTCTCTCCCCCTCCCCCCCCTCTTCTTCTCCCATCCGGCCACCCCCGCCCTCCTTCAATCTCCCCCCCCCATTGTTTTCCCTCTTATTCTCTCTCCCCACGAAATCCCCCCCTATACCTTTCCCCTTCCTCAGATGGAGTGCGTGAGGAAAGGGACCCCCCCCGTGTACTTGTTGAACGCACCCAGATGATGTAAATCAGGTTACTGTTTTCTGCTTCAGGACCTGGAAGACTTGCTGTGGTAAATGGAACCATGAATTCTGCTTCTACCAAAAAATCCTGAAGGAGAATGTCCGGCCATCTGTTGGTGACCTCAAGCTGAAGCGCACTTGTGTTCTGCAGCAGAACAATGATCCAGAACACACCAGCAAGTCCACCTCTGAATGGCTTAAGAACAACAACATGAAGACTTTGGAGTGGCCTAGTCAAAGCCCCCACCTGAATCCCATTGAGATGCTGTGGCATGACCTTAAAAAGGCGGTTCATGCTGGAAAAGCCTCCAATGTGGCTGAATTACAACAATTCTGCAAAGATGAGTGGAACAAAATTCCTCCACAGTGTTGTAGAAGACTCATTGCCAGTTATCACAAATGCTTGATTGCAGTTGTTGCTGCTAAGGGTGGACCAACCAGTTATTAGGTTTACGGGGCAATCACTTTTTCACACAGGGCCATGGAGGTTTGGATTTTTCCCCCTTACTAATAACAACTTTCATTAAAACTGTATTTTGTGTTTACTCGTGTTATCTTTGTCTAATATTTAAATTTTTTTGATGATCTGAAACGTGACAAACACGAGTAGGAGGCATTCGAGTCGAGTGAATGTCGAACTTGAGCAGTAATCACAAGCTAAAAGAAAGAACTTACTGTTAATTTCAACAAATGTTAACCCTGTAAGTCTGTGGACGTTCAGATTTTTTCATCTTTGCTGAGAAGTGGAGGTGTCCCCAGCCAGCATGTGGATCATCGTGTCTCATCGTCTGACAGTGACCCTTGAAGACATCTGCTGAAGTGTTTCACTTGAATAACTGCTGAGAGTCCGTTTGACCTGGAGATCATCAGTCGATGAGCAGTAGTGACTTCCACAAAAAAAAAAGCTTTGACAAGAAATATTTAATCCCACGTTTGGTCTGCACCGTGAAAGACTACCAGACCTCCACGGAGATCAGAAAACATTTTGCTGCTCTAATTGCTTTGATTCACAGTTCGAGGGATTATTTTAAAGTCTTTGATTATCATGAAAGAAACTAATCTCTTTAGCTGTTTCTCAGTGAACAAACCTTTACTGAACCTTTTTTTTTTTTTTTTAAAGAAATATTAACATTTTTTGATGTTCTGCTGTTATATGGGAGTGAAAATGAGGAGAAACACAAAAATCTATGTTCAAAACCATCAACAAAGGCAAGGACATGCTTTAAATAATATGCATCCAATGGACCCTTTTTATAATTTATGCATACGTAATACTGCTCATGATGCCAGAAAGCTTTGGATGTCCATAGAAATAGAATGGAGGCTGGTTTTTACAGGGTTAATTGCAACGATGCTAAACACTGTTTGCATTTTTGACTGCTTTAAAGGAGCTGTATCATGCTTTTCAAATGTTCCAAAAGTCAAATACAGGCATTTATAAGCTAGATATGTTCCCATCGTTACTATAGAAACTAATTTGGTGTTAAATATTAGTTTTTCGATGCGTCTAATTTCCAACACGGAAGTAAGATGGCTGACTGTACTGAACCGCGGAGCTCTCGACCAATTGCAGCATGTTTACGCCCATTTCATGACGTCGCCCCGGAAGAGACACTGATTCTGAAGGGTCACAGAATTGTCTGTAGCTCATTATTAAATTATTAAAAAGAACTTGGTAAGATTTGAGTTTTTGTAGTGTGATGCGCAGAATGGCACAATCTATTTACAGCAGTTGCCTCTATGGAACTGTCTCTGCATGCGCTATCAGGGGGATTTGGGGCAAATGTTCAGGGGTGTGATTCATGTTAAGTTTATTACCTCCTGTTAAAGGATAAGTTTCTTTTTTCCAACCTGGACCTTATTTCTAAGAGTGTATGTGCATTTACTCACCGATAAAACTTCTGCATCACTTTGAGTCCTTCGGAAGATATTATGTTAAGTCGCTCTTCGGTGAACGTCCAGTATCATGGCGGAGACGGGGCAGCCTCTATATAAAACATTATCTGCAGCAAAACTCCTTCATTTCATCAATGCTTCAAGTAGAATGAACGAATGAGTGAGTAATTTATTGTCCTATGAGTTCAGAGTTTCGCAGATTGTGTTTTTGTTGTTGTCTGGGTAGCAGTTGCTCGTCTCTGCTGTACTACAGAAGCACGTATCGTGAATGTGCGGCCCCGAAAAGTGTGTAGAACACCAGGGGCGCCTCCAGAAATCTTTTTAGGGGTGGCCACAGGGTGGCCAGAGAAAACAGCAGGGTAGCCAAGGGTTGTTAAAGGATAACTTTTGTTTCTTTCAACTTTGACCTTATTTCCAGGAATTTATTTATGTTTTTACTCACCAGTAACATTTTTGCATCAGTCCAACTCCTTTGGGCCAACTGTATTCAGATTAGTCATAGACCCTCGTTCATATAATGGACGTGAAGGAGGCCGAATGAATTGTCCTCTATATTAGTCACTATCTGCAGCAAAACTCCTTCATTTCACCAATACTTAAAGTAGAACAAGTGAATGAACGAGAAATATTGTCCTGTGAGTTCAGATTTGGCTCGCTGTAGTTACGGGGGGCAAACTCCACACATCTACCAGCTGTGTGACCACAACACAATGGTCCACGGTGTTGATAAAATGAATAACACTTAAATCACAAGCTCAACTTCTCCATTGTTGTTCAGTGTGTTTGTGTCACAAACAAATGACTTCACAAAACTTCACAATGACAACCTCACCCACACTGAAAACCAGAGCTGAAGCTGGCCTCACTTGTCCTCAGTCGTAATGGGAACAAACTAAACTGGGGAAGTGTTGGCCCGATAAGGGCCGGGCTAAGTAGATGCTAATGTGAAAGTGGCATTAGGAACTGGTTGGGGCAGTTCTGGGTGGCACCTTCCTGGATGAATCTGCATAAGAAAGGCCGAGTTAATTAGGTGTGACAGACCTGTGGGGGACTATGGGAAAAGAGCAATGGCAGAAAAAGTAGGTCTAGTGTAATATTTTTTATTTATTTTATTTTTATTAGCTTATAAAGATTTTGATATTCAGATATAAGCAAAGCTGGACCATGTTAATAGTACATAAAAGTTGATATAAATGAAAAAATATAATTTTTGATGGGGTGGCCAGCTTCTTGTTCAGGGGGGCCATGGCCACCCCCTGTGGGCGCCATGTCCCATTGTCATGGGACAATAGAACTCGTTTGTTCATTCATTCAACTTAAAGTATTGGCGAAAATCAAGGAGTTTTGCTGCAGATAATGTCTAATATATTGGCTGCCCCGTCTCTGTCATGATACTGGACGTTCACCGAAAAGCGACTCAGCGTTATATCTTTCAAAGGACTCAAAGTGATGCAGAAACTTTAACAGTGAGTAAACGTATGTATATACTCCTAGAAATAAGGTCCAGATTGGAAAAAAGAAACTTATCCTTTAAAGGGACTAGAGGCAAGATTAAGAAATTAAACTCGCAACTGCCGCTTCAGGTAACTGCAGCCACGAGCCAAGCCATCGCGGGAGCGTGCAAAAACTGAAGCTATAATGTTGTTTACTACGTTTTTTCTTCGAAGTTGCACTTTTTAGTGTCTTTCAGTTGATCTGGATCGTTTGCTGACGGCAGAAGAATCCATAACTATCGCTCACAGTGTTTGAATTTACCGCGACCGGCTTCTTCCTGTATCAAAACTGTCGGGGATGCGGATGCAGCGTCATTTGACGTCACGTCCACATGGCAGTGCGGGAAATTCGGCCATCGAATTGCAGCGCTTTATGCAGCACACAGCCTGTTCAAGGCAACGGAGAGACGTGGGTGGGCTCCTTTTTGGTTTTTAACGCTTCATCCCCCATTAGTATTAAAAACGGGACATGCTTGTTTATTCTCTCGTAATTCCTGCCTCTAGTTCCTAAATGTAAAACCAGAAAAGTCAGTTGTTTTCTATCTCAGGTTATCTCAGCTTACGGCCTCCGCCCACCCTGATGTGACTCAACTCCTTCCTGCTCTTCCATTTTATTTCTCACATTTTATTTTATTTTAGATTTTTCTTTTTTTGCTGAATTTCTTTTATTCATAAGGTTTGTGTTTAGTGCTTCCTCTGCACCCTGTAACGCTTCCAGTGTTTTATGCTAAGCACTCTGAATTGTCTTATGAAATGTGATGCACAGATAAAATTGCCTTGCCTTTTAAGCCAATAAAACTTTTTACCTCTTTAAATTTTCATGCCTTTATGGCTGCTTGAAACTTGTGGAAGTTGAATCCTTTTCATGTTTTTCTTTGCCACCCCAGACGGGGCTCAGCAGCATCTTTATGAGGCTCAAATGGCTTCTCTGTGGTGAAGCTTTGCAGCATCTGCAGGCTTCCCTTTGTGCTTTTGTTGACCTCTGATTTTTATTCTTTTTGACCTGGTCTGAGGAAATTGCGCCTTTCTGTAGGTTTATGTTCTTTAATTGTTTCTCAGATTGGTGCTCTCAATAATGCAGATTTCTAGATTTCTAAGTTTTGATTGTGCTGATGGCCTTCAGATGCCCATCACTCCTATGTTCATCTTACTCCCAGAGTTTGACATGTCCAATGTTTTTGGCTGATATCGGAATTACAATGTGATATTAAACAAATTATATTAGTTTTTTATCATACCAATATTTGTTTACTAATGAAATTTTGTGAGATTTCATTAGTAAATCGTTTTTTAAAAAAAAATCTTGACCTGTTTTCTCGCATGAAATATGTTAATTTACTCACCCAGACAGTTTTGGTGGAACTTGAATTTCATCGGGAGAAATATAGATCCACTCGAGATCAGCGTACGCGCCATATTGTGGCAGTGATGGGGCAACTGCATCCAGCCTCTAATTAAGGCATTATCTGCCACAAACTTCTGCATTTCACCAATGTTTGGTTACAAAACATTATTCGGACCCTGCCGCCCAGCGTCCATAATTTACTTGAAACGACATCATTTTGTATATTTTTATAGCTTTAACATGTTGCTACATGTTGCGTCCGCGAAGCGAATAACTGCGAGTTCACGGCACTGCGGAAGCCATGGCAGATGAAATCAAGTGTTCCTTCTTTTTCTCTTTCTTTGTTTTAAATCAATATCCAACCCCTCTGGTGTTTGTCCCGGTTTGAACGCAGCTCGTTCGCTCAGCAAATTTCTTCTTCTACGCTTGCATTATCTGCACAGTAGGCCTGTTCCGAAGTGTCGTGAACTCGCATTGATGCGCATTGGGGAAGCACAATGTTCTACTGTTTAGGCTATAAAAATACACTAAATTATGTTGTTTCTAGTAAATTCTGGACGTTCCCCACTCAGGGCACTTGGATTATATTGGACGAGCAGTATGGAGGAATATTGACAAGTTTTTGTGGACTTTAATGAACCTTTTTGTTTCATTCTCCGGTAAACTTTCATCATATGAAAGTTGGGGGAAAACAAAAACCTGTCCGATCTCCGGCTCCAGAGTCTTGCTCAGCATGAGGGTGAGTAGAAAATGAATGCACATCATTCTGTGGGTGTACTATTCCTTTAAGGATATTTTGGGATCTTTGCTCTTGGAGCGGATTAAATATGAGAGATACAACCTCACATTTTTATGCATAGATTGGTATCAGTTGATATCAGAAATGAAGAGTTGGACAATATCGGTATATCAGATATCGGTAAAAAACATTCATTTTATTTTTCTTTTGCATCTCTCGCTGCAATGCTTTTAATGTTTCATGCAAAGCGCTTTGAGTTGTCTTGTACATAAAATGTGTAACATAAATAAACCCGCCTTGATGGCTTTAAATCATTTACTTGTGAAACTAGAAGAATCAAATTGACTTGAAACACTTTATACAGTTTTCTTTCTTTAAAATGAATTTAGCTTAAACGTTTACATCAGTTTAACGTCACTCATCAGTATAATCTATTTGTTCAATGCATAAACATCCCATAGAAAGTTATTTAATTTGCCACTTGCAAAGTAATTACAAAATAATGATGTAGATAAACAAGTAACTGAATAAATGGGATCATAAATAAATGCTGGAGGGAAAATCTATTTGCAAAGCATTGTTGCTGTTTTTTGCCTGAACTCACATTTGATCAAATACATTTTTAATGAATTATTTGAAGTATTTAGTGAAAAAAAAAAAATCTCGTGTGATTTAAACAATAAACACATCCTTATTCACTGCAAACACACCTGATGATGGTTATTGAAAATTCTGCCTTGGGGGCTTCTGAGTGCAGGCGGCATTGATTCTGTGGTGCAAGTAGCTGAAATCCAGCCTTTTTCTCTCCTGCTGCAGCTCTCCTCCCTGTCCTCGCCATCTGTATTATCTTTTCTGGCTGAGAGAGGGGCAAACTATGCTCCAGGGCTTGACTCATCCTTGTCTGGGTGTCTGACAGCACACTTGGAGCTCAGTGGTTTGTGGATACCAATCTGGCTACCTGCAAGAATAGCACGGCTCTTCAGGATGAGCCGAGAATTCTTCTCTTTTATGACGATATTTTTGCAGTGCTGACCTTTGTGGGCATCACAAGGAGCAAACAGCAGCATAAACAACTAGACGGGCACCGTCTTTAATGAAGAGGTCAAGCTACGATGTTCAAGAGGCATTTTAAAGGAATACCATGTAACCCAAACATTGGCCTAATGTAATAATGGATGATTTCTTGGGTCAATATGCAGCACTTGACACATGCCAATGCTCCAAGGGGCTGCCATCCTAAAAGTTGTACTTCCATGGTCACTTCATTAATATTTCTGTGTTCTCCATTATTATTGAATGCATTCTGCATCGTTTCTGTTTAAAAAAAAACCTTCTGGTTGTTTTGTATCCAGCTGTATTTGTATACTAGAAGAGAGGCTTGTGGTCCAACGGCAGCTTTTCCGGGTTCTTCTCATGAATTTCCGTCTGATTGGCTGCCTCCCATCAGTGTATGAAGGAAGCTCCGCCCTCCGCTCTTATTTCGTTACAGACAGGAAATAGAGCCGACAAACAAGTTTGTTCCGCCATGCTAACAAACAGTTAGCTAATTAGCTTCTCAACTCCGAAGCTACAGTCGTGCCGTCTCCACTTCTAGTGTGTAGTGGAGGGTTACCTGCCTTCCAATGGACAGATAGAAACCCCACGTGGGATACGCTATTTGCAATGTTACGTAGAAGTGCAAGGCTGTTCCTGATTCGCTCTTTTCTTCATATTGTTTCTCTGATGAGAAAGCACAGCCGACTGGGGGGAACGCAACGCTAGCAAGTCAGCATGTGTAAGTAAACAAGGGGAAACCCTCCGTATTTCAGAAGGAGCAAGTTAAACGGGTTTTCAGTGGAAGGAGGCCTTTAAAGAAAAACCAAAAAACATTACAAACATCTTTTGGTGGAGTGAAGATATTTGAACTTGGCTACATGTCTATACCTAAGATGTACAAGGTGTTGCAGGAGTTTGAAGGGGAGGACACCTCACTTATTTTAAGGAGAAATGGGAGGTGGAGAGGAACATCACTACAGAGCTGGAGATGGGAAAGAATTATTTCACAACAATGGAAAAGTACATCAGCACCGTCCTGGAAAGAATTTAGATGGAAAAACCTTAATTAGGTATTTTAGCTCAACAGATTTCGTTAATGTTACGGGGGAAGAGAGCCTGCTGGAGATCCTATGGCAACAATAAAGCAAAACATTTTTACATACAGTATTTTGGGACTGTCCAGTCATATTTAAATATTGGAAAGACATTAAAATGAACATGAAAAATAATGAAAATGGTAATCCCCTCTGGGTTTAAGACCCTATACTTGGGGTTAAGACCAGATAATGTAAAGGGGTACGAATACAAATACATACCCTCTTTTCTGGAGTATAGACTGATCCGGCCAAACGGCGCAACCAGACGGTCCGCCATTGCAACGGGGAGCGTTTCTGTACATGCGTAATTAGAACAGATGAGAATCTGACTTTTTTCTGAAAAACATGGAGGAAATCTGGAAGGACTGTCGCATTCCTGGTTTTTGGAACATCAGAGCGAAACTTTAATGTGGTAATAAGTGAATAAGAAGATCACGTTTGTATGGTTTGATCGTTAAGTAAACTGACGGACTGTATGCTAACGGTAACAACAGACTAACGCTGGCTTGCAGTTCAAATATCTAAATTCACAGGCTGAGACCACGATTAGCTTATAAAATTACCGCATCAACTAAATTTAACAAGTTGGCAAGTGTTTATCTTCCCCAGGAACAGTCATGGCTGTCAAACTGCTACATTTCCATGCTAAAAACTTAGCATTGCAATATTCTGCATCCTTATTTCCGTCATTCATCACATTTACCTTGTTAGTGAGAAGAAAGCAACTGTGGGTCAGTTTTATTCCCAGACTGGATCGGAGCTCCCTCCAATTAAAAAAAGAAAGAAAATAAGCTGCTCGGTTGTTTACTCCCTTCTTACTCCGGTGCCGGTGTTGTGCTGAAAAAAGCCCCCTTCCGTGGGGACGGGTCAGACTCCAGTTTGGTTCTCTTCGTCTCACAAGACAAAACTTTTCTTCTTTGTCTTACTGGAGTCTGAGTTGGGGTTTAGGAGGCACCTGTTCTCCATCTTTTAGCAGGATGCTCAGCATGCACGGACCTGCGGTGGTGGAATACACCACACCGTCACAGACAGCTGTTTTGGTTTTATCAGTATCATTGATTCAATTTCATTTCATTTCATTATCTGGTGTGTCACTTGGATGAAGAGTGCAACATATCTTGTTCTTATCTACAGTAAAATGTTTAATAATAAAAAACAGACATTGTAACTTTGCAGGAGCGGATCCGTCTCTCATTGGATCATGTGACCTGGAGCGCTTTGCTTTAAGACACAAAGACTTCACTATCAGCTGATCAAAGTGGTCTGCAAACATGATTCCTAAATACAGATAAATGCTGTTTAACTTTGCGACAGTTGTGTGGCCTGTGGGACGTTACATGCTTAGTGCCCCTAGTGTCCAAAAGTTACACGGTGTCCCTTTAAATTTATTTATAGGACACCAGGTTACAAGGGAAATTCATCCCATGAAGAGCTGCGTGGAGATTTTGTATGAATATTTGACCATAAAAGCACCTCTGGATAAGAAAATGTCTATTTCAGCACAAGGCAAAGTTGCAGAGGCATTGCAAGGTTGCAGCTTGTCATCCAGTCGCTATGAAGCATGGCCGCTGTCCTGGAGTCTCTGTTTGATTGGCAGGTAATTTACAGGAAATCTGGGACTGAAACTTTGACAAATAAAAGAGTAAACAGAGAAAAACATCATTTTCTGAAGACATGTTGAAAGATGACTTCTCCAAACTGGTTTTGTGTGTATCAGTGTGGGGAGTGCTGGTAGCTCGTGGTCATTGGTGCGTGAATGTGGAGAAAAAAGAGCTGTCTTATCACCCAAAAACACACACTCGTTCATCCCCGTCACACATTTACCTTTGATTTAGTTAAAACAGGCCTGACTCCACAGTTCATACACAGGTGTAAACGCAAATATACTCACATTTACACTCTATTTTGGGAGTGTGAGTATTATTAAACGGACTATTTCACAATAATTTCCTCCTGAATTCAGAAAAACAAAATTCATTTACAAAAAAGCTTTTTGGTGATGTTTTCTGCATCAATGAAACTACGAATATATCCCACATTTTTCTCAGTATCTGTGTTTTATGTGTGCTTATATGCTATTATGCTTTGCAAATGGCTCATTCTGTCTTTCAGTTTATGTCACAGACAGAAACACGGTCATCATTGCTTCCCCTCTGCAGTTAATGGGACTATCATCGTCTCCCAGCGCGTTAAAGACACACAACGTAACTTTTAGACCTTAAAAATCTGTGTTTCTGACTCGTTTTGATGTCACACCAACATTCATTAAGCGCATTTTCGAGCTGTCAGTGCCCAGAGGCGTCCCGGGGCTCAGAAACAGCACTATGTAAGATTCCCATCCGGGACGCGACCGTGACGTTGCAGCCAACTATTGGTTGCAGCACCGCGTCACTCACTAGCAACCGGATGTAAACCAGGTATCAATGTCGCGGCTGTTTTGAATGCGCATCATGTCGAATTCGGTAAAGAAACGCAAGGAAACATCACCGGAGAAAGAGAGGGAAAGAAACAGAGGAAGGGACAGAACAAGAGTCAAGATAAGACTGTCTTTTACTGGCTGGAGTGAGCTTACAGTACAGGTACGAACAAGATGGATGCTAGTTTAGCCGCCGATAGGGGGCGCGTCACTTAGAAAACTGCTGAAAGTTCCGTTGTGTGTCTTTAAAGGGACCAGTAGAAGAAGAAAATCAAACAAAAAACTTTTCCTCTGCGAGCATAGATCTCCCTCCCAGTGCCAGGAGATGGAATCAGGCCCCGTTTCCAACAGTGACATTTTTACAAGGGGACAAAAATCCAATTTACAATGTAAATAAAAAAGGAAAAGATTAAGAAAATAAAGAGTAAGAAAAAAAAAAGAGAAAAATTTTGTTACAGATTTCAAGAATTACGCATGTTGTAACAAGGAATCTCCGATATTATCAGCAGATATTGGCAATAAATATGATATCGGAAAATATCAGTATCGGGTTTTTTTGACCGATATTTTGAAAAACAAAATCTCGTGGGATTTTGTTACGGGGATGGCATAAGACCTGTTAAGGCTTTAACAGGTTTTTTGGCACAACATCGGCTGCTTCCATGTTTTTTTTTTTTTTTTTTTGTTTTTTGTAATCTTGAAAATACTAAGACTTTATTCTCATTAAATTGCAACTTTATTCTCATAAAATAAGTTTTTCTCGTAAGTATTATGACTATTCTGGAACTCGGACTGTAAAAAACAAAATTTTCTTACTGTGATCCTGATGCTCCGTCGTAAGATACAGAATACCCCTAAATAGTATTTTCTAAAACGAAAAATCTGACAGATTCAACAGAAAGTTATATCTTCTGCTATCTTTGTTGTATTTTGACCCAAAGCTCCCCAGATAATTATTAATTTTATTCATATTTTATTTATTCAAATTGATGCCGTGTAGCGTTCGGCCACTAGGGGGCGCTAAACCTGCAGATTTCCACAGGCCAAGTTAAACCTTATTTTGGAATATTTTTTGCAGACCGTGTTTAATCATTCAGTTACTTAACTAAACCAAGCCAGTCGCTAACCATTATGGAGGAAAAGCCGTAAAGCAGTGTACTCCAGATCACATGACCTGCTGAGAGACGGATCCACTCTAGAAAGTTACAATGGCTCTGTCCAAATTTGAGGGCTTCGTCCTTCCAAGGCCAGATTTGATGACCGCTTACGTCACAGCGATGCAACAAGGCTGTCCAGATTCAAAGGCTCCTTCAAATGCAGCCTTATTTTCCCAGATTTTAAGGATGGTCCGATGCATCCTTCATGGATAATCCTATCCCAAGATGCATTGCGAGCCGAACGGGACATTCTGTAGCAGAGGTGTCTAAATTTAAAAGACATTTTCATTTTATTTATTTATTTAAGTTAATCTTATGGTCTTTCATTTGCTATTGTCGATAAAATTAGCTAAAGTTAGCATCAGACTCTTGAAACCTTGTAAACTTTACAAAATAAATTTACCTGGATTTGATTTTCTCTCAACCGGAGTAAAAAAAAAAAAAAAAAAAAAAGCAGCCTCTGACAGTAAAGTTGCTGTAACTCCTTTAAAAGTAGCCGAACAATGGTAAGGCTGATATTTTGGAGCTTCATTTTGCTTCAGTTAAGCGCTGTCACAGTTGCTAGGCAATGAGAGATATGTTGAGGAGGCCAGACCGTCCAAATTCAACAGCCTGGCACTACCGCCTAACATGGTCCAAAGAGGACCCTACCTACGTAGACCAGGTACAACGCATCCTTCAAAGGTTTCTGCGTCTGGTTTCAGATGCCCGCCAAGTTGAAAATCATTCAATATTAATCCCATTAGGCTAATATTAGGGCCAAAAAGTTACATGACCTTTAAGACTTCAGGAAATGTGTCGACATGTATGAAAAGATAAAATATGTGTCTCAAAAACTGCATTGGATCCGCAACCTCTCATGTCTTACATGTCCATGTTCAGATCCCATCTTTTGGCGATGGCCTTTACTTCTCAATTTTTAATTTTCATTCTTCTTCTTCTCACTCTTATTCAAATTTTAATCAGCTTTGTGTTGATGTCTTATAGCACTTTGGGCTGGATTTATATATTTGTGCTTTTTTTAATAAAAAACAAAAACGTATATCTTTGTAAAAGGCAGGCTATGTTTTAAAGGGATGTGTTTTATATTTGGCAGTCAAGTCAATTTGGACTTCTTGACCTTGGTAAAAGTTCAGAAAAAGCTTCATGGCAAGTTTCTAAACAGATTGTTTCATGTAAATGACTTCAGCTGCAGGCAGACGGGAGCTGAGACATCAAGACTGTGGACATGAGGACGGCCGCGTTGTCACTAACTAACAGACTTCCCCCTCATTGTGTGGAGAAAATAATCCACTGAGCTGCAACGGTGCACCTTTCAGGTGAATGGAAACATCATGTCGACCCAGTTTGGTGACACAATGGGATGACTGTCCCTCAGGACCGTCTGCACAACCGATGCTCAGCCTGTCCCGCCCACTGCAACCAGGATCTTCCCTGAAGAGAAGATGTGCCCGAAGCTGGAGTAACTACACATGATGTTCTGCAGATAAATCAAATTTAAGGCAGAAAGGTCAGCTGTCTTCACTGTAAAAAGGTGGCGGTGGATTTTACAGTGATTTACTGGCAATTGGATGCCAGTAAGTTGCTGTAAAACTCTTTACAGTCCCACTACTGTATGTTCTGTGAGAGAATATTACATAAGTATTTACATGACTATTTCAAAAATCCCTCTTTAACACGGGAGATGGTAAAGAGCACGCTGGTGTGTCGTCATAATTTCAAAAGGGATGAAATCTGCAAATGTTCCATATGCAGGTGGGTAGGGACTCGTGGGATTAAATGGACATTTTACCTGTGCTGCAGAACAGAACAGAGCGCCCATCGGAACAATGACTGTGTTATTATCAGTTTGTGGGGATACCTTCTCTTTGTTGCCCTGCACCTCAAGAACAACGTGATGTACGTATTATATATATATATATATGTGTGTACACACACACTATATTGCCAAAAGTATTTGCTCACCCATCCAAATGATGGGAATCAGGTGTTCCAATCACTTCCATGGCTACAGGTGTATAAATGAAGCAGCTCGGCATGCAGACTGTTTCTACAAACATTTGTGAAAGAATGTGTCGCTCTGAGGAGCTCAGTGAATCCCAGCGTGGAACTGTGATAGGATGCCACCTGTGCAAAATCCAGTGGTGAAATTTCCTCACTGCTAAATATTCCACTGTCAACTGTCAGCTGTATCATAAGAACATGTAAGTGTTTGGGAACGACAGCAACTCAGCCATGAAGTGGTCGGCCACGTAAACTGATGGAGCGGGTCAGCGGATGCTGAAGCGCATAGTCCGAAGAGGTGGCCAACTTTCTGCAGTCAATCACGACAGACCTCCAAACTTCATGTGGCCTTCAGATCAGCTCAAGAACAGTGACAGAGAGCTTCATGGAATGGGTTTCCATGGTGATCAGCTGCATCCATCCATCCATAACCAAGTGTAATGCAAAGCGTGGATGCAGTGGTGGAAAGCAGCCGCCACTGGACTCTAGAGCAGTGGATGCGTTCTCTGGAGGGACCAATCACACTTTGCCATCTGGAAATCTGATAGAGGAGTCTGGGTTTGGCGGTTTCCAGGACAACGGTATTTATCTGACTGCATTGTGCCAAGTGAAAAGTTTGGCGGAGGGGGTATTATGGTGTGGGGTTGTTTTTCCTGGGCTTGGCCCCTTAGTTCCAGTGAAAGGAACTCTGAATGCTTCAGCATACCAAGACGTTCTGGACAATTCCATGCTCCCAACTTTGTGGGAACAGTTTGGAGCTGGAACATTCCTCTTCCAACATGACTGTGCACCACAAAGCAGGTCCATGAAGACCTGGATGCAGAGTCTGGTGTGGAGGGAGCTGGACTGGCCTGCACAGAGTCCTGACCTCAACCAGATAGAACACCTTTGGGATGAACTAGAGCGGAGACTGAGAGCCAGACCTTCTGGTCCAACATCAGTGTGACCTCACAAATGTGCTTCTGGACGAATGGTCAACAGTTCCCATAAACACACTCCTGAACCTCGTGGACAGCCTTCCCAGAAGAGTTAAAGCTGTTCTAGCTGCAAAGGTGGACCAACGTCATACTGAGCCCTATGGATTAGGAATGGATGTCACTGAAGCTCATATGTGAGTCACAGCAGGTGAGTGACTACTTTTGGGAATATAGTGTATTTAGAAAAAAAAAACATGCACTGTTAGGTATGTACTTATGGCCACCCCTGTGTGAGTAATGGTCTCATCCCTGACCACCCCAGTGAAAAATTTCTGGCTCCGCTACTGGACAGTACACTGGCTGCGCTGCAGTTTTGTTCCGACCGCAGTGCAAAAACTCACAGCAGTCGCCATTCTGCCAGAAGTGTGTCAGACATTTGCTCTGCACGTGTTCACGTGAAGAGCAGATTTTTAACAGCTGATGGCCGACCACTGCTTAGCTGCTTCTGGAGGCGCCGTACCTTCCCTTGGAGGAAGCCATCACTATGACGTCATTCATGAGTCGTTGCACAAAATTTCCATTTACGTATTTCCATGATAAATTACATTGATTATGTTGACGTGTCATCCCAGCCCTCTTTGTATGTTTTTCTTTTTTTTTTCTTTTAATCCATGGGGATGGGGACAACATAAGGAATGAATATTACATTATTTTCAGCTTTGACGAGAAGCAGAAAAATATCGTTATCTGTATCGATTGAAATTTTGCATTCCATGCATCATGTGAATCTTCCCACAGCCCAATACAGGGAGTGCAGAATTATTAGGCAAATGAGTGTTTTGATCACATCATCCTCTTTATGCATGTTGTCTTACTACAAGCTGTATAGGCCCAAAGCCTACTGCCAATTAAGCATATCAGGTGATGTGCATCTCTGTTATGAGAAGGGTTGTGGTCTAATCACATCAACACCCTATATCAGATTTATTAGGCAAACAGAATTATTAGGCAACTTCCTTTCCTTTGGCAAAATGTTTGTCCCGGTTTGTCCGCTGCTCGTTTGCTCGTAAAACAATGTAAAAAGCAAATTTCTTCTTTTACGCTTGCATTATTTGCAGAGTAGACTGCTGTGGCTTCCGTAGTGTTCGTGAACTCACAGGGGCAGCGGCAGCTAGATGTTCTACTGTTTAAGCTATAAAAATATACTAAATCATGTTGTTTCGAGTAAATTCTGGACACTACCCACTCAGGACACTTGGATTACATTGGACGAGCAGTATGGACGAATATTGACAAGTTTTTGTGGACTTTTATGGACCTTTTTGGTTCAGTCGCCGGTGAACTCCATTATATGAAAGCTGGGGGGAAATGAAAACCTGTCTGATCTCCGGCTGCATTTATCAAAAAAGTGCTCCAGAGTCTTGCTCAGCATGAGGGTGAGTAAAAAATGAATGCACATCATTCTGTGGGTGTACTATTCCTTTAATGTAACACTGAATGATACTCAGCTGTAAACATCCTTACAGAAGCTGACGTCGCTTCATATCACCTTTACAAAGATTTAATGGTCGAAAGAAAAAGCCGAAAAAGCACTTTTATTTTAAACCTCTAATCTTCGTTTTACCTTGAAGCAAAAAAGAGCTGGCAGCAGTTTAATGGCAGAAGCTCCTCCCGGCCAGGAGGAAACAGCCATTTGATGGGACGTAAATAATTCAGAGCAATGGATTATCTTAGTTTTATGACTAAAGCTGCAGAAAGGACGCCAGCAGGCAGGAAGATGTTGACTGATGCAATCACACCCACGCGCAACCCTGTTACAATAACTTACATTTACCCAGCTTCCTGCAGACTCACTCTAAACCTAAACACTAAATATGCCAAAAGCTCACCAAAAACTTAATGATTTCATATTATACAAAACTGCTTTCTGTCCTCGGGATGAATTCCACACAGCGAGACTGTAAAACCAACTCAATCCCCCCAAAACAAACACACCCACTCTGCTGTGTCATGACTGTGCAGGATTTACAAGGATGCTGCATAATTAATGAGAAGAGGAAGTGAAGAGGAGGAGAAGAAAGAGGGAAAGAACAAGTGAGAGGAAGGCAGAAGAAAAGAGTGAGAAGCTAAAATGAGAAGAGAGAAATAAGAGCAATGAGGTAAGAAGTCTTTTTTTGTGTTGGTAATGAAGTTATTTATGAACTAGGTTATTCTACTGGAATGTTATACAGCTGCATCATACTCGCCTGGGCCAGAAACAGTTAGTTCATTGTAGACGAGCTCATTTTGGTTTAATAAGTCGATCTAATTGAGTGAAAAACTTAATTAAATTGGCCAAAAGTGTTGCTGTATGCATTATGAAGAAGTTAACAGTTGAGCAGCAAAAACTGTAAGCTAACGTGTGGAGTGTTTTGCTTGTATAGCCTGCAACCATGTGTGTCAATATTTCAGCCTGGATGTGTCTATTGTCCCAAAGCTCATTTATATTTTATCATCATTCAAACATAACACGGATTCTTTTGCCTTCACTGCAACCGACTGAAAGAAAAAGGTGAAAAGTCATCAGACATTATTCCGGCAGATGGAGCTCGGTCAGTTTATGATGCAACACCGTCCACCCCCTCTTCCCCAAGGTGCAAGTCCCTACTGACACGTGGAACTTCACATTTGTAAATGTTGCTGTTCTGGGTTTCCTCCAGAACTGCCTTCATTCCTGGTGTCAGATGCAACAAGGTGTTGGAAACATTCCTCCGAGATTTTGCAACATATTGACATGATAGCATCACACACTGGCTGCAGTTCCACCACTTCATGATGAGAATCTCTCGTTCCACCACTTCATGATGAGAATGTCCCGTTCCACCTTATCATGATGAGAATCTTTCATTCCATCAAATCTGTGATGAGAATCTTTCATTCCATCAAATCTGTGATGAGAATCACTCATTCCACGTCATCCGTGATGAGAATTTCATGTTCCACCACATCTGTGATCAAAAATGTCCTGTTCCACCTCTTCATGATGAGAATCTCAAGTTCCACCACTTCATTTTGAGAATCTCTCGTTCCACCTCTTCATGATGAGAATCTTTCGTTCCATCAAATCTGTGATGAGAATCTCACGTTCCACGTCATCCGTGATGAGAATCTCATGTTCCACCTCATAATGATGAGAATCTTCCATTCCCCCTCATCTGTGATGAGAATCTCCTGTTCCACCAGATCATGAAGAGAATCTCCTGTTCCACCAGATCATGATGAGAATCTCCTGTTCCACCAGATCATGATGAGAATCTCCTGTTCCTACGGAGCCCCTCTGATGACATGGACAGAAAAAAAAGTTGGCAAGATGTCAAGTCGTGGCCACGAGTTATTAATGCGTGGGAACGAGATAGTATGTCGTGGCCACGAGATAGTACAAGTCGTGGCCACGAGTTATTTATGCGTGGGAACGAGATAGCATGAGTCGTATAAGTAGAGAATATAGACTTGATTTCATATTATTTCAAGCTTGGAATGAACTATAATAATATCCTGCGATCTCTTGCAATCAAACACAGGGTGGTAATTTGCAAGAGACGCTTAATTCGGGTGCTGAAAGCAAACGGATTGAGACGTGAACAGTATGCGGACATTGGTCAAGTTATGACTCCATCCAGAAGGAGCTGCAAGGACCCGCATGGTTAGCTATAGGTGGATGCACAACAAATGTCGGATAAACGGCATCAGGGTGAAAAAAGTAGGATGTGCGGCAGGCGCTGAGGAAGTGTACATTGCAGAGGGGGCGGGGACTTGTAGTGGGCTCTTATGAGATTTAATTTGTTCACTAGACAGCAGATCATTTATAAAACAAGGTAAATAGACACCGTGCAGTGACGGCCTGTAACGGCACAGCTGCTCAATTAGTAGAATAACAATGGCAAACAGAGACAGAAGGACGAAATGGAGAGATTGTGGATTAGATGAGTTCTGCAGCACAATTTGCGCTATTTCAGAACCACAGACAGCGCCATGGCCTTATGGGTGTGCCAGGGTGTGTGGGTGCCACACAGAGGCAGCTGGCACACATGGCTACAACTAAGTGACCCCTCGCCCAGCAAGCATTGGGAGAATGCTAACTGCTGCTTAAAGCTATGAAACAGACACCTGGACGACCTGAATAGTTTTCAGAGTGATGGAATAATGAAGCTGCTGTCTGTCCGATGCGTTTTGCCAGCTGAACACTGCGCGCGCCGAGCAGGCAGTCAGATCCTGTCCATTATTGTTGGACTCGTTTCCCAATATGAACCGTTTACTGTATTCTGGTAACACCGCCTGTTCCAGTTGCTGTGTGGAGTCTGTTTCCAGTTGTAAACTGGGTTAAATCAACCAGCAGAGCCACGATGCTTAGAGAAACTGGATACCATCTCGCTGCTCATCTTTGAAAAAGAGCTCGCGGACAAACTGGACTCTGATGATAAAATAATAAATGCGTTAAGGCCAAGCGGCCGTCTCTGAACTTCAAACTGAGAGCTGCAGTGCGCACAGCTGCTTTATTGTGTCCTTTATTCTGCTGCTGAGCCCGATGTGTTCAGATAAATAGCTGTTGATCATGCGTAATGTGGATACTTTATGGCTCTATGAGAGTGTATGTACACACAGGAGTTTTATATTTCACTTCATCTTATTGGGCAATAATGTCTGTTAGGTTTTTGTTTGCGGCGCTGAGAGTTCACTGTGACGTCTTCACTGTTTGCTGGCGATCTAAGATTGCTTAAAAAAAATCTGTAACAGGCGCAAACAGCAGTATTTAAATGAGGATTTAGCTGCACTGTTACTTTGCCATGGAAAGTTGGAGAGCATATGGTAAACAAAATGAAATTCGACCCTATGGAGACAGATGGAAGATGTAAATGCAAGAATAGGCTACAAAATGAGTAATAATTGTAAATGAAATATAAACAATACAGCAGGTTTCCCTGCAGAGCTCGAGAAGAGGCCCGTTTGGTCATGGATAAGGAGTTGCTGTTGAAGCAAGTGACATTACGCACAGAATGCGCGCATGTGGCACAGTACCAGCAGCTTCAGCGCAGCAGCGGGTCCAGAGAGGAGGAACCGGGTCCAGAGAGGAGGAACTGGGTCCAGAGAGGAGGAACCGGGTCCAGAGAGGAGCAGCACTGATGGATCCAAGCTAAAAATGGGAGACTGAGGAAAAAGGGAATTCCATCCATCCTGTTTTTCAAGTTTTTACACTAATATCCTTAGAAGTATTGCTGTAAGGGAACAACTGCGTCTTCACTTTTTTTCCCCTTGGTCATGTTGAGTATGTATGACGTGGGCCCCTTAGCCGTGGGCCCCTTAGCCGTGGGCCCAGGGCGGCAGCACCCTCTGCACCCCCGCCCTCTCCGTTACAGATGTGCGGTTAATCCTCTCATCTCTGGATCCACTGGCGTCCGCTCAGCATCAAGCCCGAAGGTTAAACCGAAGGCTGCTTTACGGACACGCTGCATGTGGAAGCACGCCGAAGCAATGCAGTTTTATTTCTGCGCCCATGTTAACAGATGTTGTCGACCACATCAGGCGCTGTGTGGTCGCCGCGGCGCGCGCCATGGAGCGATCTTTCAGCTTGTGTCCTATTTCCTGCGCAAAGAAGGAATGGAGTTCTGGATACAGCTCTTCGGAGAGCTGAAAGATGAAGGCCTTTTCTGGGGGGACTTCCTGGACATAAGGTTACTCCTTTTTGTTGGCGCTGTTACATCAGGATGACGCAGATTACAGAGAAAACATTCTGTTTGGGTGCAGAGTTCGAAGTTTGTTCTCCTGGAAACACCCCACAAAGGGGAAATCTACAAATAGTCCACTTTCAGGTTATATTAACTTATCTTGAGGTTCCTGATATTTTGTAAATTAAATGAATCTCACTTAGTGGTCAGCTTCGTGTTTTTATTGATTTATTACACATAATATCAACGACGCAGGTGATCCGTTTCTTTCAGCACCCTGGACAGCAACATTGTTTATAGTGTACTGTGAACCAATAGTGACCACTTGGTTTTTTTTATTTATTTGTTTGTTTGTTTATTTTCTGTGGTTGTTAAAAGACTTTCCGTCCGTCTGTGATATGTTTTTATATCAGCTGCATACAGTAGACTAGTAGCCGAATGTTCGTGACAGTTACCCTGTTTTTGACCTCATGCATACAAGACTGCACAGTGCGCACGCAAGCTACTTGCGAAAATAAGGCTCCCTCTAAAGCCCACATGTATTTCTAAAGCTAATGGGGGGGACGCGGGTGGATCCAGAGATGCGAGGAAACCGCACATCCACCTATAACCATGCAGTCTCCCGGGTCCTTGCAGCTTCTTCTGGATGAAGTCAATAACTTGACCAATGTCCGCGTACTGTTCACGTCTCAATCCGTTTGCTTTCAGCACCCGAATTATAACCTGATTTACATCATCTGGGTGCGTTCAACAAGTACACGCGGGGGCGTTCCCTTTCCTCACGCACTCCATCTGAGTAAGGCGACAGTTATAGGTGATTTCGTCTGGTTAGAGAATAATAGGAGCCAATCACTAATCGCGGGTGGGACTTTTGAAGGATGGGCGGCGTTTTGGCCGGATGTGATGTAGAAGCACAGGCGACAGCAGTGTAGTCAGTCAGTTATTTCAGACAACAACAATCATGGCGGCTTGCCGTAGGGCACATTCGACAAAAGTCGTTCACAGACTGTACACCGCTCGTACTAGCTGTCGCCGCCGCCGCCATGTTGTTTGACTGAAGCTTTTTGAGCTTGATAACATGTTTTGATAACTCGATCCTCTATGCGTGGTGGCTCTGGTGTCGCTCTGAGTTGCGTCACGGGTTGCGTCATTCGGTTCAACGTGAGTGGCTGAAGTAGCGTGTCAGTCAAGATGACGGACAGATCTTCTATCCAATCACATGCAAGAGTTTTAGAAAAAAAAGACTAATTTGAAATGACATTGGGTTAACTCCCTCCCCAGATGGTATTGCAAATACCAGGTGGCGGGAGTCAGGTTACCCGAATTAAGCGTCTCTTGCAAATTACCACCCTGTGTTTGATTGCAAGAGATCGCAGGATATTATTATAGTTCATTCCAAGCTTGAAATAATATGAAATCAAGTCTATATTCTCTACTTATACGACTCATGCTATCTCGTTCCCACGCATTAATAACTCGTGGCCACGACTTGACATCTTGCCAACTTTTTTTCTGTCCATGTCATCAGAGGGGCTCCGTATGTTCCACTACATCATGATGAGAATCTCCCATTCAACTACATCATGATGAGAATGTCCCGCTCCACCTCATGTTGAGAATCTCTCCTTCCACCACATCTGTAATGAGAATCTCCTGTTCAACTTCATCATGATGAGAATCTTTTGTTCCATCTCACCCCAAAGCTGCTCCGTCAGACTGAGATCTAGTAACTGTGGAGAACATTGGAGTTTTGTGAACTCATCGTCATGTTTCAGAAAGCAGGTGGAGATGATGTCATCTTTGTGACATGGCGCGTGATCCTGCTGGATGCTCCACTGTGGTCATAAAGGGATGGACATGGTCAGCAACAATACTCAGGTAGGCTGTGGTAGTTAAACTGTCACGTTGGTTCTAGGGCCCAAAGTGGGGCAAGAAAACCTCCCCCACACCATTACACCACCACCACCAACCTGAACCGTTGATCCAAGGCAGGAGTGAGTTAAAATAAAGAAGATATTGTTTCGAGTGACAATGTTTTCTCTAATTAACAGGTGGATGAGATCAATTTCAGAGCTGCAGCTTTTAAAAGGTATCTCCCTTCTAATTAATCAGAATTCTTTTTGATGAACTTTAAACAACAGGGTTTTAATGATCTTCACCTCAGGTCCACTCCTGTGTCGTCAACACTTCTTTCACATACATGATATTAGGAAAAGCAGGTGGCAGAGCGGTGCAGAAAACCTGGGCCATAACATGACCGAAGACTGCTGTGATTACTTTGTGTACTTACACTTTACAGCAAATCATTTTTGGGGCTTTTTGAGCGTAATGTTTACTGTGGAGCTCCCCAGAGAGCTACATGCCACCAGGAGTTCTTGCTCTGCTTGCAGATGGAAAAACTAAAGCATAGAAATGATTAATGTCAGGATTTCCCCAAATCCCTGCAAAACTCTCATGTTTCTCTGATTTTAGCAGCTCCTCATTGGTTCCCTGTGAAATCCAGAATAATTTAAAATCCGTCTCTTCACCTTCAGCCAAGCATCTTTTGTGTCTCAAAGTCACCTCCCATCGAAAGGCAGCACTTAGCCGCCTTTTCTCCTTTGAAGTGATGTTGGATGCACAGCCTCTAAACTCCAGCCTCCTCTCAGCTCCAGCTCTCAGGTTTAGAAACTGACACGATCTCTGCATTGAAGGTTGAGGCTAAAACGCTCCTTTTGACAAACCTCCCAGCCGGTGCTGAATCAGGTGAGCGTGAAGTGCAGCTTTAGTTCCGCTGCTCCCGGCTCAGGCTGCTGGGGACCTCCTGCGATGCACCGAGCTTATCTCTGCCACTGCAGCTGCTCCCGCTGATGCCGCAAACCTGTTCGCTGTTTATTGTTCCGCGCGTCTCCGCTTCTCTCTCGTGGTCCCGTCGTCATAACCAGTCAAAGCGTGCAGTCCTAACGGTGAGGATCTGCAACAGATAACTTGTGCTAAATACGGATGAAATAAATACTTGTGTAAATGGAATAATGACTAGAAAAGATTAAAGCTATTAAAATCAAATGAGAGTAAGTTCTCTTATCATAGATCACTTATAAATATCACATTTGCTGCACTTGACATTCTTTTCTTTAGCAGCCATGTTTGGAATTTGGATGTTTCTTGCAAACAGCTTCAGGTATTACAGATTTAATACAAAATCAACACAGTACGCCATGTAAAATACTTTTTGGGTCAAGTAACCGCATTTACAGCAAAATAATTTTTATTGGAAAATAGATTGAAAAATTACAGCAATTCATCATTTGTGTCAGGTTTATTAAACTGAAACTTTGCAAAACAACAATTGTTCTCTTTTGTTTAGTTTCTTTTGTTGTCTAGTAGTTAAAAAAATTCTATTTTTAAATTATTTTGGACAACTAAGATGAGCAAGGACATATATACACAATTCACAAAAAGTTAAGGATATTCAACTTTTGGTAATAATTTAAGGAAAATGGAAAATGTTCACACCTTATTCATATTATATCACGAATGTTGGACATTTAACTGGAATTATGATGTGATACAATAATTCCTCCGTCTCAAACAATTTATTGAAAGAAAAACTAACAGCAATGGCGGGTATACCACATAAAAGATGACAATATCTCAATAACATGTCATGTTTGGTGTCGTTTTTGTCTGATGTCTAAATGTGAAAAGGATGATGAAGAGGACTGTTTAGAAATAAGGCGTCATTAAACCAGAACTTAGGAGGTCAAGTCATGCTCTAGATACTGCTTTTGTATGTTTTTGCGGTTTGTGATCTTTTTGGAGAACGGCATGATGTGCAATAAATATTTAACCTTTGAACATTTGACATGTGCATTGAAAAGTTTAGAGAAGTCTAATTCAGTTCACATGAAAATGTGGATTTTAGGTTCATTCTGACACCATACAAAAAGCCAAATATACCTAACTTTTGAGGGTAATGTGTATATAAATGTGTGTGTGTGTGTGTGTGTGTGTGTATATATATATATATATATATATATATATATACACAGTCGTCCTGAAAGTTATTCATACCCTCCAGTTAAAGAAAAAGCTAAATTCACAGTAGTAATTCAAATAACAAGAAACTAAACAAAGTAATAATAAATAAAAATTTACAAAATTATAATTTTGTGAAATATGATACTTCTTTTGATTTGTGGTTGAAAAAAATAATTAGAAAAAAAATTTAAAAATTATTTTGAATTGTGATTTGAAAGAAACATTAAAAACAAACAAAAAAATAAAACAATTTAACGAGCATGACAGGGCTCTGCAGGTAAAATTTTGCTGAGCAACACTTTGAGGCAGTTACTGCAATCAGGTGTTTTCTCTCATGTTCAAAAAGAACATGTTCTCATGCTCTACACCTGTTGACAGGTAATTTGTTCCACTGTTCTTGGGAAAGGTGCTTAAATGTGTCTGGGCCAGTTTTGTTTGTTTGTTTTTTAAATTACAACTTTCGACCACAATTCAAAAGCTGTATTTTATTTGGCTAAATTATAATTTTGTAAATTTTTATTTATTGTTAGTTTCTTTACTTGTTATTTGAAATACTGTTGTGAATTTAGCCTGAATGTATGTACAGTATAGATAGATAGATAGATAGATAGATAGATAGATAGATAGATAGATAGATAGATAGATAGATAGATAGATAGATAGATAGATAGATAGTTTATGAAGTACACTTATACACTTATAAAAATGCTATTTAAGAATATATATTTTTCTTATTGTAGAAAAACATATACAGTAGGTATTAGAATATTTAAATTGTGTACCACTGGACTGTCTAGAAGTACCCCCATGGATACTGGTACCCCCATTCTAGAAACAGTGTTCTGCAGCACCTTTAGTTAAGAACTTCAGAAGTACCTTTTCCATTTAGTGTCAAGTTTTGTATCGGCTTTTTAGATCACCAGCATTCTGAAGCTTGGTCCAGGGAGCTGGGAGTCGTGTTCTCACAGGAACTTTGGGATGAATTCTTGTCCTGTGTAAATGATTGCTCCGTTAATGCCGGATACAGACTTATTCAATTCAAAGTTACACGGAGGCTCGACTATTCTAAAACAAGGCTGAGTAAGATATATAAGTCTTGCTCCCCCTCTGTGATAGATGTGGCACTGCAGAGGGTTCCTTGGCATATTTGTTTTGCCAATACCCAAAGCTAAACAACTGCTGGGGGGACATATTTACATGGCTCTCCAAAGGGAATGAAATTGACATCCAACCTGATTGTAATTTAGCAATACTTTGCTCCTCTGAGAGCACAGCATCACTACAACCCCACCTGAAGCAGGCTATGCATGGTAGCTGCCAAAAAAATGATATTGATTAACCAGAAATCTTCAACCCCCCATGCTTCAGAAGACGGCTTATGAGATGATTTGTGTTCCTAGAATGTCGGCTTTGATAGAATAAGCTCTGATTGCTAAAGTGCCGCAGATTGTACCGACACAATTTGCAGCTGTATTTGGGTTTTCCATCTCTTTTATTCAAAGCTATTATTAAAGCTAGCTTACCAGCTTTCCCTCCCTTTCCCTTGTTTAGCTTTTCTCGAAGTGCGCCCGGACACTTTAATGGACGGTCTGTCTACTAAAGTTTCCGGGCGGCAGCTGCAGGTTCTACTGCCACACTTTGCAGCTGTATTTGGGTCATTAAACTAATATGAAAATAACTGCTTTTGGACATTTCAGAATAGTTATTGATCCGGGACGTGCACCATTGTGATCGATTTAATAATGAATTGGTACACTCCTATTGTAATAGTTCTTGTTGTTATTAAGATCTCGGTAAACAGTTAAACAGGTAAACATCTGTGAAACTTTTTAAACATGGCGGGGCTGGAAGAAGTGGCACTCACGCAAGGGGCGGGGCTTGTCAGTTCTACCTATCACCAAACATCTTCGTATTTCAGTTCCTATGGAACCCCGAAAAGATCCTGCCTCAGATTAGGAGCTAAAAGATTATAGGAACTGGTCGAATGTGCAAAAAACACAACCTGGTTTCCCAAAAGGTTCCTACAGTCAGAAAGCGCCTCATGTGTGGGCTTGCCCTGGCCTGTTTAGTTCGGGGGGGGGGATCACTCTGGCAGCGCTTCCCATGGCGCCTCTCAGCGTGGATGGCCCCCTATAGGGGGTTTTTCCTCACCTGGATCCTCAGTGCTGCCATGTTACCGTACCTGTTGCTGTATAGGACTTTATTGATGGGTGCTCTGTGTGTGTGTGTGCATGGGGGTGTGCTCATGTTTGTGGGTCTTTTTGTGGGGGTGGGAGGGACGGAGGTTTCATGTTTTTTTTTATTATCTTTATTTTTGTTAAGCACTTTGTGTTGCATTTTATTTGTATGAAAAGTGCTATATAAATAAAGTTTGATTGATGTTTTGCTTGCATCTTATGTAGAACATATTCTGACGTATGAACCGAAACGATTGGCAAATATAGCGAAACCCTATGTTGGCTCCTTTTATTTCACTTGTTTTTTTTTCTGTTTTTACTTTTGTAACAATTTTGTTATTATAGTGTTTTTGCTGTTATTGTTTGTTTTTTTGGGGGGGGGGGGGGTGGTAGTTTCTTTGTCTTTTGTCAAGTGTCATGGATGTAATAAAAAAACTTTCTGTCTATATGTTTGTTCTACTGAATGTTGGAAAAAGTTCTACATAAAGGAAGCTCTTTTTCCACGGTTTGATTTAGTTTTCTGAATGACTTTTCTGTCTTTTGTTACTTATCTGTATCATCCGCTTTCTTAGTTTATGTTACCTGATCTGGTTCTTTTGTCTCTGCTTATCTTCATTTTGGAAAACTTTCTAGCTTCGGATGCGTCCCTTCCTCCTTAATCCTCCTCAGTTCCTTCCGTCACGGTTCATTATAAAAACCTTATCAACTCTTTTCAAGGTTTAAATTTTTGTTCCTATTCAGGCTTCCTTCGGAGATTTGCATGAGCAGCGAGGACCCAGTTGCATAAATCTCCACTTTGAGGACAATTTCTAAAACAAAATAAGTTTGAAGATTAGAAACATTTTTATATTATTCAGTGCCAATTTCAGTGATATAACTTTGAATAAATCCAGAGAGCGTGCAGTTAGAGACGCTGCTGGGACTGACCTCGGCTGAGTCAGGTAGTTGCAGGTGTTGCAGTGATACCTGTGCATCCTGACTGCATCATCACAGCTTTGCTGCTTGTTCTGTTTACTTGCCAACAAGGATGGTCGTGTTTAGCTTCAGTTATTTTAACACATCAAGTCATTTCGGAATCGGGGATTATGACAAAGCTGAGCATTTTAGCATTAATTACTATCTTTTTCTGAATCTTAACAGATTTAGCGCCTAAACCAATCACATTTCACTCGTTGCTTCTGATTGGTGCATGAATTACAACAAATGTGTGGATGAGGACATCATTTCCCACCTGCAAGGCACAACTAATCTCCCCAGGAGTGGACATCCCAGCACATGACGGATACTTCATAAATGAGTTTGACTAAGCAGCGAAGGAAGCAGCTGGAACGTCACCACAGACTTCTGGGCTTAATAATGTGTGTGCTCTTTTCTGCCTTTGTCTGCCTACAGATTTATCATAGTCGTGTATAAAGATAAAGCTCATGCAGATTGTGTAGCTGCTGCAAACTGATAAAGGAAAGGAAAAGCTTTATAGTTTAATAGTGAGATGAACTATCTGACTCACAATAAGCAAATCTGTTCTCCCAGAATCCCGCTGACAGATCCAAACTCTAAGTTCAAGCAAAGCAGATTCAGAGAAGTGCACACAAACATGTCACATGTGTTGGATAGCAGCCGTTTAAACATGTTAAAGGAATAGTACACCCACAGAATGATGTGCCTTCATTTTTTACTTACCCTCATGCTGAGCAAGACTCTGAGCACTTTTTTAAAGGAGTAATCACCCGGAAATCCCCTTTTTCATGTTAAAACGTGTGTTGGAACAGGACCTCAGTTAAAACATGCCAGAAACTCCAGAGTGAAAGTGGCTTCGTCTTTGAGTGCGGGCGCTCTCTTCTCACCTGAATGGGCCACAAGAACGCGCTCTCCACAGTACGCCATTTTGTTTTGCCTCTGGGGATGATATGATCCACAGAGGCTGCTAGCTGCTAAGCTAGCCTCTTTAACAGCACCTGAAATCAGCTGAACACCTGCCGCAGAGTAGCGTTTAATGACCAGCTTTGTCAGAGAGGAGGATGATGACGACGAGGGGGAAAAAAAATCTGCCGTGCTGAGCTGCTTCGGCAGAAATTCAGCAGTTTTCAGTGCTGTAACAGTGGACTCATCAACCAGGGAGCAGTAGATTATATTTATCAGTGAGGATGTGCAGTCGGTAAGTGTTGCTGCTTGTGCAACTTAATATCTTTTGTGTCAGAGACCAGTAAACGATGGTAGACGAACGGTGACAGGCTGCTAATGTAGCTACAAAAGGTAACAGTGTTTGGTTAACTTCACGTCCGCTCCTTTTATTCATCAGAGTCCAGCACTTTTACTCGCGGATCCTCTCTTATCAGCCGCACCGTCACGTTTTTATCACGTTTTTCTCACGTTTTTCTCACGTTTTTTCTCTGCTGGGACATCATTTCCTTTACCTGCTCTGTCCTGATAAAACTTTGTTTTGACTTTGACGTTCACCTCGTGAACGCGCTTACAGACAGGTCTAACTCTCGTACGTATTCTAGCGACAAAAAAAGTTGGGGATAAAAAGAGGTTAAAATGAGCTCATTTAATTTTCCTCCCACCCAACTATAATTACAGATTAATTTGAAGATAATTTAAGGAGGATTGTGTGTGTAAAACAGCAGGTTATAACACCTTTAACATCCCATCTCATCTCGCGTCCATAATTCACTCCAAACAACATCATTTAGTAGATTTTTATAGCCTAAACAGTAGTACATTGCACTTTCTATTTGCGCATTCATGTAAGTTCACGACACTGTGGAAGCTGCGGCGTTCAGCGCCTACAGAAGTGTAGAAGAAGAGATTTGCTGTTTACATTGTGCTAAGAGTGAACGAGCTGCGGACAAACCGGGACAAACACAAGAGGGGTTGGATATTGATGTAAAACAAAGAAAGAAAGAAAAAGAGAATGCGCGATCTCGTCTGCCGCGGCTTCCGTAGTGTCGTAGCTTGCAGGGGCGCGCTTCGCGGCAGCTAGATGTACTGTCGTTAAAGCTATAAAAATATACTAAATGATGTCATTTTGAGTAAATTATGGACACTGCCCACTCAGAACACTTGGATTACATTGGACGAGCAGTATTGGAGGAATATTGGCAAGTTTTTGTGGACTTATATGGACCTTTTTGGTTCAGTTACTGGTGAATTCCATTATATGAAAGTTGGGGGGAAACGAAAACCTGTCTGATCTCCGGCTGCATTTGAGAGATTAGAAAAGTGCTCCAGAGTCTTCCTCAGCATGAGGGTGAGTAGAAAATGAACGCACATCACTATGTGGGTGTACTATTCCTTTAACAGACAGGCTGCATGTCATTGAATTGGATTGTTATATGATTTTTCATTTCTTTCCTGTTCTAGGCAAGTCTAAAGCCCTATTCTGACCGGATTAGTTTTACCTAGGGACCACGTCATCAACAAATTACCCCCGACGTCTGTTTCTTTGGCGCATTTGGACGGGATAACTGAAGTCTGAGACTTAACTGAAATTCACAGACATCCAGCAGATATGATGTAAACGCGTATGTAACTCTGTATTGTGCTACATCTGCTCATAATGAATTTATTTCAGCAGCACATCATCATTCAGAGACAAATGTGTTGAAATAACTCGCTGACAGTCGTTACCAATGCTTTAGAACTTGCACCACATCCACATGTTGTCCAAAATAAACGTTTCTCGCCACTGGAAAATGACATTTTTTCATATAGGCCTGTATGTGATGTGTATGGTTCCCCCGATCACTCAGACTTCAAAGTTAATGCTTTATATATTATCATAAACGTAATAATTAGGAAGGAAAACTTATTTTCAGCCTCAGTTCTTCACTAAAAAGGAAAAGAAATGCGTCCAGGAAACAAATAATGCATCATTTCTGTCCAAACCACAGAGATCCCTGTTTGTATTAGATTAGTATTATCAGAGAACATTGGAGTTTAGTGAATTATATTAGGTAATTTGCAGGGGAATTATTACATCACAAATTAAAGACATGGCCGATTCGCATGGGATTAAGATCACAGACAATCTCTGTAATTATTAGAATTACATGTGGTCCCTATATAATACTAATCCCGTCAGAACAGGGCTTTAGATTAGAATCCAAGGAGGTGAATGTCTCCACAGGTCCACGCGGTCCATTCGTCCAGAAAAACAGCTTTTTCTGCATCATTAGAATGAGGATGGGCATATCAACACCCTGGAGTTTGTACTTTGATACCAGCCAGACAAAATGTCGGAATCAATACTTTTTTCAACTCAATTCAAATGTATTTATATAGCACAATTAAAAACAGCAACTGTTGACAAATGTGCTTCACAACAAAATAAACCCATTAAAATCAAAATCAAAATAAAATCAAAGCAATATTCAAAAACATAAAATCAACAAAGCAACAAAACATAATACGAGCAGTTCTGTTTGCATCGTTCTAAACGTCCAACCAAGATCAGACGCCTCTGAGTTTATTTAAAAGCCAATGAAAAATATAAGTCTTGATCCTGGACTTAAACTGTACCGGGAAGAAGAAGTCCTCGCTCCTATTGGGAGGCTGTTCCATAGTTTGGGAGCCGCAACTGAAAAGGCTTTATCGCCCCTCGACTACACCAATAGCAGCTGATCAGCTGATCTCAGGGCTCTGGGTGGCGTGTAAAACGCCCGCCGACGACCACATTCCCAAGCTTTGTTCATCACGTAAAACTGAGCCCCTCTGTGTCTGCATCTGTCATGGTGCAAACAGACCGGTGACAGGAAAAAAGAGGAGGGGCTCCTCCCGACGCTCGTCGAGTGCACCTTGGCTGGACATCCCTTGATGCACGTCGGAGGGGTCAAGATGCTGGAAATCAAGCATCTGACTAATTAACTGTGTTTAATTTACACTGGAACCTACATGCTCCAAATCAGCTTCTCTCACTGAGATAATACCAAATCTGGATTTTTAACATGGTATTAGTAACAGCTTTGTTATTTATGCAATAAATAAGAAATGAACGTGTTAATTTTACAGATTAATCTATTTGCAATAGTGTGTAAATATTGATAGCCCCAAAATCCCAAATTTATCTGATAAATGTGGGCTTCATTTATCAGATAAATCAGATTTCAGATTTATCAGAAGAGTTCAGTTTTGTGGGCCAGATCCACAAACGTGTTTTCCATGTAAACCTTTATTCAGAATTATTATTTCCATGTAAACATGAAAGAGAATAATTAGTTCTGAATTAAAAAACATCATGTAACTGGGGTTACATGATGAAATTATCATGCCCCCCACAAAGGGGTTTGAAAAGCACTGGTCTAAAGAGTGGGAAGGATTAGTTTTTAGGGACTGAAGTTTGCAAAATGATCAGAACATCAGAGGTCAAAGCTGCAGGTTAGAAAACAGCCAGTAATGACAAATTTGTGGCAGAATGATGGAGATTTTATCAAAACTCAGGTGACCACTCATGACATCAGCAGACTGGAACCCAGAGCCTGCAGAGGGACGGTTTTTAGCTTTCAGTGATATAAACTGGGAGTGTAACTGACAAGCTATGAGGATGAATCAATATTTCGGGACTTCAACAGAACTGATATTGACATTCATGAGAAGATGGTAGACTCATTGAGCTCTGGGCAGATGTGTGTCTGGAACAACATCAGCTTAAATTAACGCTCCAGGGAGACGGGCCGGTCCAGGATTGAAGGAGACAGGCAGAGAGGAGGGGAGAGACTGAGACATGCTCGACGGGGAGGGAGAGAGAAACAATAAAAAGAAAGACAGGCAGAAAAAGAGGAGAAATATAGATTGTGATTCTGGTGATTTATGAGGGAGAGCGCAGGAGCGACAGCTTTTTTTCCCCATTTTTTTCTGCCAGCCTATTCAGCCAAACTCCAGAAACCCAATTATGTCTGAAAAGCCTTTAATGTCTCCTATTACACCGCAGGCATCGCCGTCATTCAACTCATTTCTGCGGCACATTGTGAATATCAGCTGCAGCTCCGTAACACCGAGCGACTCTCACAAGCCACAAATGTTCTGTCGCCCTTCTGCTCCTTAGAGGGGCTCAGTTTGATGAATGACGGGCCATTATACAGTTATTCCAAGTCCAGAGCAACACAAGAATAGAAAGAACGACGGTTATTTTTCAGAATGGGATGATAAGCACACGGCTGTCTGGACAGCTGGGTGTCACTCAGACAGATCAGGATCCACTAAAACTGGACTTGGAATGATTTATGGAACCTGAAGTCTCAGTTTCCAGCACTGGTTTCTAATATACGGCAAATGGGTTCAAATATTTACATGTTCAGGCTGCTGTGTGTGCCTTAAAGGCACAATTCACCTCAAAATGAATGTGTTGTCGCTGATGCGCCAGGTGGCTGATGGTCTATAACAGAAAGTAAATGAAATGAGGGCCATTTTGTTGCCAGAAACCATTTCGGTGACCCTGGTCTCCCAGAAATATTTGAAATATACCGTCACAATGTCAACCGGGGGAAACTGAAATGATGTGCCACAGAAACTGAAACGCTCCACTGATTGAAAAATGTAGGTTTGGATCCTGTGACGTACCTATGGAGGACTTGCAGTGACTAAAAAAGAAATAAACAGATAAATTATATTGCCAAAAGTATTTGCTCACCCATCCAAATGATGGAATCAGGTGTTCCAATCATTTCCATGGTTGCAGGTGTATAAATGAAGCAGCTTGGCATGCAGACTGTTTCTACAAACATTATTGAAAGAATGTGTCGCTCTCAGGAGCTCAGTGAATTCCAGTGAGGAACTGTGATAGGATGCCACCTGAGCAACAAATCCAGTGGTGAAATTTCCTCCCTCCAAAATATTCCACAGTCACCTGTCAGCTGTATTATTGGAAAATGGAAGTGTTTGGGAACGACAGCAACTCAGCAACGAAGTGGTCGGCCTTTGGGATGAATCAGAGCGGAGACTGAGAGCCAGACTTTCTGGTCCAACATCAGTGTGACCTCACAAATGTGCTTCTGGAAGAATGGTCAAAAATTCCCATAAACACACTCCTAAACCTTGTGGACAGTTTTCCCAGAAGAGTTGAAGCTGTTCTAGTTGCAAAGGTGGACCAACGTCATACTGAACCCTGTGTATTAGGAATGGGATGTTACTGAAGCTCATATGTAAGTCAAGGAAGGTGAGCTGCCACAGATGTACAGCTATATCACTGCGGATAGTAGCAAAGGGAGCACGCATGTGCAGCATCCGGTAGCAACCCGGTTTACAAAAGTTGGGGATGCTGTGCATGCGTGCTGCCTTTGCTACTATGTGCCTGGCCTGTATTTGACATATAGTTCCCCTATTGAATGCCGCCTGGTCAGTCCTTTAATGTGAAATTGGCTTGTCATTTGTACTCAGTCAGAATGTGTGGGTCACAAAATGTAATTGGAAAAAATGTTGAGTTAATTAGTTCACTTTCACCAAGTGGTGCTAGTTGGAAACACCAGATTACTGTAACTATGCTAAGCTAAGCTAAAGTCTGTGCTGCCAGATTCAGAGAATGACTGTGTTGGCAAGAAAATGCTTCTGCCAACTTGTTCAACTCAGTGGACTGCGGGGGGAGGCTAAATTTCAGTCAGGGGTGGCATACGCCTTTAAAGTTCATGATAGTGCAATTAGAAAAATATTGAACCAAGTATGGTTTTGAGGGAGGATGCAAACTAAGTACTACAACATATCACTGATGTAGGTCAAGATGAGCAAACAAGACGGGATGAATTAGAGGATTACATCAGAGTATCATCGGCATAACAGCAGAACTGAGCATTTATTACATCCGGACTAAAAAGCAGAGGTCTGGACGTGTGTTTATGGGCACTATGACACCCAGAACTGAGTTGAGAGCAGAGCTAAGTTTTTATTAAAGTGACTCGCTGTCAGAAACAATCTGCTGTGATGTTTTCATGGAACAGAACTGATGACAGGCTGGTTTTTACGGTGACGTTAAGCTTGCAGGACAAGAGCTGAGCGTCTGGAATACTGACAAGTTAGTCTCAGATAGCTGCCATCTATCTTTCCTTTGCCTCCTCTTTCCTTCATTGTCATCTCTGCTGTACTGTTTTCTACTTTCCTGCTTCTGATCTATAAAATAAGAATGAAGGAAAAAGACTAAACATGCAGCATGAGAAGCAAAGCTCACAAAAACACGTCTGTTTAGGTTTAAATGCCTCACATGCAGTTTATGTTTGTAAACTGGAATTTATTGGATCTACTTTGGTTTGCATGCCTTCTCTAGTGTCTTAATGTGTTGGTAAAAGATTTAAAAGCTGTGTCTTTGCAGCTGTTAGTGTAAAACATCTTCCATCCCCTGTTTAGCAGGAGAGGCTGCATCATCAGGGCCATGATGCAAACACATTAAAGTAAAAGTCTCCATGCCTCAGGCTGCAGAGTTCATTACACTGTAAAACAAATGATAAACTCAGGGTTTTATTCTCTCTTTAGCCCAATTGAAAATAAGGTTACAGTAATATTAAAGCTGTGTACTTCTCCCTTAACGCTCCCTTCTCCCTAGTTATTGATCCGGGACGTGCACCATTGTGATCGATTTAATAATGAATTGGTACACTCCTATTCTAATAGTTCTTGTTGCTATTAAGATCTTGGTAAACAGTTAAACAGGGAAACAGCTGTGGAACTTTTTAAATATGGCGAGCCAGAATAGGAGATCACGCAAGGGGGGGGACTTGCCAGTTCTACCAATCACCAAACATCTACGTATTTCAGTTCCTGTGGAACCCTGAAAAGATCCTGCCTCAGAGTCGGAGCTAAAAAGGTTCTAGGAACTGAGGGCCGAGGTCCCTAGTTCCTATGTGTCCAAATGCGCAAAAAAAAAAAAAAAAAAAAAACGGCCTGGTTCCCAAAAATGTAATAGGAACTCCACAAGGTTCCTGCAGTCCGAAAGCGCCTATTCAGCTGAAAAGGACTTTCCCCTAAAGCCAGAAAAAATCCTGTCAGGAAGACGCTACTGTGGAGGAATGTGGGAGTGGGGTGACTTATCAAAATACAAATAAAACTTTAAAAAACAATATTGTTAAATGTGAAATAACACGAGATGTCCGATATTATTGACCTACTGATATCATCGGCATTTAAAAGTGTCTATTAGAGATGTACGATATTATCGGCCCGATATCAGTATCGGCTGATTCCACTGATATAATTAGCAAATATATAACAAGCGCTGGTTGGTGACAAACCCATGCAACATTATTATTATTATTATTGTTTATCTTTCTTTTTTTTTTTTAATCCATGGGGCATGAGTACATCATAAGGCCACATCCACTGGATCTGTAGCAAATGCAGCAGAAGTATTTTTCTAATTTTGCAGAATCAATTGGTTAAGTCCATTCATCTGGAACCATAAAGTACCTTGAATGAGTTTGGAGAAATAATCATGGGATTATAGGATGGATGGCCTCCATTGCCAGATGAGATTAGACCACAGATAAGATTTCTCCCACCCTTGTTTAAACAGGAGTCTGCCCCTCCCTGGACACAAATTGAATTATATGACTTTGAAGAAGAGATAAGAGGTGAAATTATGTATAAATGGAACCCAAAAAGTATCTTAAGTAAAACCAAAAACCCACTCACTGTTCACTTTGATGTTTGATGTCATGCTGTTTTTAGTATTTTTTTTGTTTGTTTGTTTTCTGTTTGTTTTTCTTATGTTATTTTGACAGCCCATGACTGTGCCTAATAAGGATATGTTAAACAATAAGTTGAACTTGCATAAAGGACTTGTGTTGGCTCACGTGAATGTTTGTAGTTTACGTAACAAGTACTTAGATGTGGAGCAAATTGTCAGAGATAATTGTAATAACATCATTGCTGTGTCTGAAACCCATCTTGACGATTCCTTCTCTGATTCAAGCATAGCTATTAATGGTTTCTCTGTTTTTAGGAAAGACAAACAGGTTTGGGGGTGGGGTGGCTGTCTATGTACACAATAATTTGCCTGCCAAAATACGTTGTGATTTGATGAGGGAAGACATTGAAGCAAGTTGTGTACAAGTACACGTGCCTTATTTAAAACCACTTCTAGTTTGTTGTTTTAACAGGCCCCCTAATGCAGATGCTACATATATGACTGAGTTGTGTGAAATGTTTGACAAGATATCAGATGAAAATAGAGAGATTTATCTGCTGGGGGATGCTAATGTTGACTGGTTGGTGCAGTCTTGTCCCAACAGGAAAAAGTTGCACTCTATATTGAGCGCGTGTAATTTGTCGCAAATAGTTGAAGTTCCCACAAGAATAAATATAGGAAGTGATGGAACTATTTCTGGGACATGCATTGACCAGATCTACACAAATGCTTCTCTGCAATGCTCTAAGGCAATCTCTGTGCCTGTAGGTTTTAGTGACCATAATATAATAGCTATCACCAGGAAAACAAAGATTCCAAAATCTAAAGCTAAAATAATTTTAACACGGTCCTATAAGCGATTTAATGAAGGTTTTTTTATGAGTGAAATAGCAAATATAAATTGGGAGATGGTGTGTTGTGAGCAAAAACCCTGAAGCCGCACTGGATTTATTTATGTCAATGTATATGAATGTTTTCAACAAATATGCTCCTTTAAAAAAGTTGGTTGTCAAAAATAGGTCTGCCCCTTGGCTTGACCCAAGTCTCAGGACCCTGATGGCAGAGAGAGATGCAGCCAAAAAAATCTCTGTGCTTTCTGAATCTATTGATGACAGACGAAAATACTCTTCTCTACGTAATCAAGTCACAAAATTAAATAAGGTTAAAAAAGGGACTACTTTAAACGAAGGTTAGATGATGCGAGGCATGATAGCAGAGGATTATGGAACGTCTTCAATGAAATTATGGGTCGGAAGACAACAGTCTGCATACCTTTTGTTGAATCAAATGGATTTGTTCTCACAAGGCCAGGGGATATTGCTAATCATTTTAAAGACTATTATGTTGGTAAAGTATCACAGCGAAGGCAGACTATGAAAATTTCACACAACACTAAATCATATGAGTGTATTAATATTATAATGAAAGACAAAAGTTGTGAATTTGTATTTCAACAAGTTGATGTCCATATGGTGGAGCGTTTGCTCCGTTCTCTCCCTAACAGTAAGCTAGCTGGATTAGATAATCTAGACAGCAAACTGCTGAGAATGACTGCTGGTGTCATAGTCTCTGTCATATCTTTAACGGTTGCTTGGATGTGGGCTTATGTCCAAGGATCTGGATGATGGCGGGTGTTGTATACCTGGATTTTAGTGCTGCTTTTGACATTATTGACCGCACTTTGTTAGCTGAGAAACTTAAATGTAATGGTTTTAATTCTTGTGCATTGAAGTAGATTGAAAGCTATTTGTCCTTCAGATCACAAAGGGTTTATCTTAATGGTAGCCTGTCTAATAGCAGAAGTTTGGAGTGTGGAGTTCCACAGGGCAGCTCCTTAGGACCTTTAATCTTCTCAGTTTTTACTAATGATTTAGCCTGGGCTACAAAAAGTTCCAGAACTGTCCTGTATGCAGATGATACCACTTTGTATTATGCTGCACCTTCATGCAGTGTATTAAATCAGGTGCTGAGCAGAGAACTGGAAGTTGTCCGTGACTGGGTGGTATGTAACAAACTGGCCCTTAATATCTCCAAGACCAAGTGCATGGTGATTGGTTCAAGGCACGGGCTATCGGCAAGCCCAAAGCTTGATTTAAATTTTTGTGACTTGACAGTTCAACAAGTTGAAAGTGTCAAACTCTTTGGTGTGATGGTGACTGTTCTCTGTCTTGGTCTCACCACATTAATAATATTGTTTTGAAAATGGGAAGAGCAGTTGATACTGCTTGGAAATGTTGTTCTTTTGTGGCCCGTCCCCTTTTATGCCAAATAGTTCAGAGTCTAGTCTTATGCCATCTCAACTACTGCTCTACAGTGTGGTCATCTGCTGCCAGGTGTGAACTCAAGAAGCTCCAGGTTGTCCAGAACAGAGCAGCATGGTTGGTGCTGGCCTGCCCTGTTAGATCTAATGTCAACCAGATGCATGCCTCCCTTTCCTGGCTTACAGTTGAGAATAAGCTGCTTTTTAATACACTTACGCTGTTCAAGTCAGTCATGGGCAGTACCGTTCCAGCTTTTATATATTCACAAATTGTTTTTAGTAATTCTGTTCATGATCTTAACACTAGAGGTTCTTCTAATGGGCAGCTTGTTTTACCAGGCCCAAGAACCAATGCTCTAAAGAGATCTTTTATATATAGATCATTGACTTTATGGAATAACCTGCCTCAAAATCTTTGCTGTAGTTATAGCAACTTATCTTTTAAAAGGACTCTGAGACTTCACTTGATGTCTTGAAGTGTTTATTGGCTGTTTTATTTCAATAGATTTTTATTTTATTCTTCTGTGCATTCTCTGATAATTTATGAACTGTTGTGTGTTGTGAAATGCCACTTTTTGACAATTTTGTATTTGTGACTATTCTTTTTATTGTATGTTTGGATTTGGACCCCAGGAAGACTAGCTGCTTGCCATGGCAACAGCTAATGGGGATCCTTAATAAAATTACAAAAATTACAAAATTACTTGGTCAGATCATGGCTTGAGGTTCATAAAATTATTGGAGTGAGGATTGATTTGTCACCCAAAACATCTTTCTGGAAAAACAAACTCTTACCAATGTTATCTGATAAAATCTTTAAGCTGTGGCATGACAAAAGGGATAGTACACCTTGAACAATGCTACAATAATAAAATCCTTATGTCCCTTTGAACAGCTAAAAGCAAAATATAACTTATCCAATAAACACCTTTTCTGTTACAACTGAAAGCACTCCTGAAAAAAAGTTTAGGGGAACAAAGACACTGCCTAACCCAGTGGTTCTCACACTGGGGGGGGCCCTCCAAGGGGGACCCAGGGCTCTGTCAGGGGGGGCCCAGGCAGGCCTAGTTTTTGTACTTCTAACAAAAAATGGGCATCTTCTTTAAAGTACTAATGAACAAGTGATGACTCAATAGGCATTGCCCCCCACCTCAAATGCAGTGCATTTTTTCATGTATTTCATGATGAATGTTTGGGTTCATGTGGTAGCGGTGGTGGGATGGGGGGGCTTGACATTATTATTTCCAGTGAAAGGGGGGCCCTGCAAAAAAAGTTTGAGAACCACTGGCCTAACCTGACAAAGGTGGAGGAAATATTTCACAATAGTGAGGGACCAAAGCAGTTTATTGGTGAGATGTATCTAACTATGATGGAGGAATGTCCAAAATGAAACATACACTGATCAAGACGGAGGAGGGAGGCTGACCTTGGTGCTACAGATGTGGCCATGAAAAAGTTCCCCTTTCAGCCGACTGTCAGTCACTTACCAGCGACTTGTCTGCCTGTGTGCCCAAGGGAAACGATTTCAGAGCATAAATGAACGCCCGGAACAAGGACGTTTCCACACGCCAAGTTTGGACACCGTACGTGATGACGTATTCGCGGGACAAATCGTTCAGCCAGTAATAGTGCAGTAACAGTGCACTATCACTGCACCCTTCTGGCAGAAAAAGGAGTAACTTTTTCATGCGCGCATCTGTATGAATCATGAGGACCTATGGTCTAGCTTATGCCAAAAAAGCTTATTTGCTACTGTGAATGCCAGACTTAAATTGACCAATTATAACTTTCTTCACTATCTTTACCTTACCCCCCAAAATTACACCAGTACTAACCTGCTATCCCAGATCTCTGTTTCAGATGTGGCGTTGCTGTATAGGCACCATGTTACACTGCATATGGCAATGTACTAAAGTTACTACATTCTGGCATGATGTGGCACACTGACACAAATCATGAAAACACCAATTCCATCAGATCCAGGACTTTGCCTTCTAAGAAATGTAACCAACTTGAAGCTGAGTCAGAGTTCCATCAAATTTATTAATGAAGCTCTGGCTGTTTCCAGGAAATGTATTGCTCTGACATGGAAGTCAGACTCCACCCTCTTGGCATGAAAATGAATATCAGAAATGATGTCTTGTTTATTAGAGAAGATCACTTACATCATGAGAAACAAATATGACCTCTTAAAAATGTATCAACCTTTCATTGAGTATGTAGAGACATTACCATTATAAGCTACCGATCCGTTGCAAACTTTGAACTGGTTTAATTGAAAACCAGCAGTAACGCTCAGGTACAATGGTTGAGAGATCCTGGTAACAGTGTTTCATAGTGGAACATATGTATCTGTTTACCTTTATAGTCGTCTTTTTTTCCCTTCTTTTGGCACTGATCTTTTCTTTGATCTTATTCATTTACCTTATTTGTTTTCTTTTATTTATTTTTGTCTTGTACATTACCTTTGATATTATTCTCCATATTTCATATAGTTTTTTATAGTTTTTTTTTGTACTGTTCTTTCATAAGTTAAACCCGCAAAATAAAGTATTCCAAAAAAAAAAAGAAAAGAAAAGAAAAAAGAAGAATGAATCGATAACGGTTATTTGCCAAATGTATTGTTAAATATTGGCAAGTCGGATATTGGCCAAAAATCCAATATTGTGCATCTATGAATGTATGTGTACATGTATAAATCTCTGTACTAACAGATGGACCCCAGGAAGAGTAGCAGCAGTTGTTGGCTGCAGCCAATGGGGGATCAAAACAACAATAAACAAACAAACAAAATACCTACAAAAGTTTGGGATTTTCAATATTTAAGAAGAATAATGACATAATTCCTTTATGTCAAATTATTTATTAAAACAGTAGCAGGCAGCAGTGGGTAAAACGCACGGTTTTAGATGCCAGCTGATCATTTAGTGATCCTTTCATGGGTCACGCTCTATTCTTTTTCCTTTTCTGGTTAATTGTCTTGTTAAAAAACAGCATGTTGTACAATAAATACTTGAACGTTGATGAATTATACATGTGCATTCAACGATTGTAGGTCAAATTAAATTCATCTGTACAGATTAAAGTGGATGTTAGGTTCATTCTGAAATCAGTCCTCAATGCAACAATCTGTTGATGTGGAAGGAGTGTTTTGCATTTCCTGCAGACAACAAATCCTCTCAGACGAAACCAAAGCGTGTGGTCAGCGTGCTGTCAGTCAAAGTTTTATTACTTTTTCAGAAAATTGCCTTTTTGGGTCAATAAGTCATTGACCAGTGCCAACAGGTGATGGACAGCAGCCGATTGTGTTGTTTACCTGATAATGAAAAAAAGAAAGAAAATCTGCAGGATACAAAAAATAAAAAACATCTGTTGGATTTCCGTTCGTGATGATGATGTCAGCTCATTCCAGTTATAAACACACTGAATGCAGCAGCAGTCCCGCTGTGTTGCATTAAAAGGATTTAGTGGGTTATAATTAACAGTGCCTATAAAAATATTCTTGGATGTTTCACCCTTTTATTGCTTTTGTAAATGAATCATGCTTAACATAATTGGCTTTTGGTACAGTGTGTAAAACCTCACAGGTCAATGGCAGAAAGATTTAATATATAATCCAGCACTGTGTTTCTATTGATGTGTAATTGCTTCACTAGAATAGATGTTACATGTTTATTCCCTTGGAATGAGTAATATACATCTACTTGCTGGGGGAGAACATACATGGAGGCTGCCATATTTGTTCCACTATTTCTACTACGGTGTCCCTGAATGGACAAAACAATGTGTGTGAAGTGAGAGCCCTCTGAACTTTAGAACTGCTGCCCCAGTTTTGTTTAATGAGTCTTAAAACACTGTTTGGGATAAATAATGCCTTAACTCTTAGAACTCCGCTGGGGGCACCAGAGCTGGTATTTTGCAGGATATCACAGGAACCACACAACAAAACTTAATGGGGAAAATTGCTATCACAAGCTTACCCTTTTGGGCAATCTCTCGTGAACTCGGGCAATTCAAACCTTCCCAGAAGGTTTTCAATGCAGCTGTTAAGTGCAGCGTTTTTTTCCAGAAACTTGGCACATAAATTCCACCATGATAACTCCATTAAAAGCTCATTATTTATTACATTTTGTGATTAAAACATATAAATTATGTTAGCAGGTTTCCACATTGAAATGATGACAACTTCTGGTCTGTCTGTCAACCAATGAGATGCTTCGATTTCTTCTTCTTTTGTTTATATGATGGTGTCATCTAATCTAAGCAGCCAAAGATCAGCATGAGGTGAAATAGTTATCTTGTAGTATCAAAAGCAAAGGAATAACAATCTTCCATGGCCAAAACAAAGATAGATAATAACTATTTACTAACAAACTTTGAACGTGGAAATGTACACAAGCTGTACAAACAAGCTTTGCGCAGTATACACACTCAAAAATAGAAGTACCAATTTGTACTTAAAAGGGTCCAAAGCTTGTCGCTGGGGGTGTTCCTTTTTGACCCTTTGGTCATGGTCCATTTTTGTACCTTATCAAGCTGTATGAGTTAATAAAGTACAATTAAACCAATTAAAGATGATGAATAAAAGTCAATAAAATAGAGATTATGACAACAATCAAAGATGTTAATAATAAATGAATAATTATTATAGAAATATTAGGCCATACACACATATAATTATACATATAATTATTACTATGATTATTATGAAAATCACAATATAATAACTATGATTATACTACTGTTTAGAAGTACTGCTATTTAAAGATATTGTACAAGCTACTCACATTTTTCAATGCTGCAGGTACCCTTAGGGTTGAAATGGTACAAATTTATACTTTATATTACTTTGGACCCTTTTTCATAGTATACAGGTACTGCTGGCCTCATAAAGACCAATATTGTAGTTTTGAGAGAACATTGTACCTACAGGTACAGAAATGTTCCTGTCTCGTACCTCTATTTTTGAGTGTGTATGGCGTGTGCTTAGTGCGCATTTTCTGTGCGCACGTTTTTGCATTTACTGTGGTTAATGACAGACAGAAGTTATTGTTTGTTTAACCCTCTAGTGACTAGGGGTATTAATGTTCGTTTTACACTACTTTTGTTTTTACCTTTAAATCTCACTTTTAAAAGTAGTTTACCTGCCTTGTTTGGTATCTTTTTTTTCAGCACAACCTCACCAGTGTGATTTTACAGTTTGTTTTTTATTTTAATCCACTGTTTTAACACAGTTGGCCTAAAACCATTAAAAAAACATAAAATCCAAGTAGAAAAAACTTTTATTTTTCATTGTGAAAACCACAAACTTGTTTCATGAACCATTTTTATAACTTAGAATGCAAATATAAGTAGTTAGTTTTAAAAATATTTGGAAAAATTGGCCATCAAAAGAGAGATAAAATAAGAATTACATCAAAATGCAGCAAAGTCTAAGGCGTTTTTTTCCAATTATTTACAAAACAATCAATAATCACCATGAGATACCAAAAAGATGGTTCCTGTCATCACAAGACAGAAAGGACATTACAAGTCTGATATTTCCAGGGTGTGTTTGTCCTCCTGTCCACCAGGAGGCAGCCCTGACATCTGATTTTGGAGAATTTTTGGTAACTTCCACCACCTCCTCTCCTCCTCAGCAACAAAATGCATCATGTTGTCACATAATTCTTATATCGGTTGATGTGTTGCATCTTTTGACCAACTGTAAAGAGGTTGTTAGGTTTTTGTGACACTTTGGTCCAATCCCAAACCACCCCCTACACACTACCCCTTAACTATCGAGTGTCACTCCCATTTAAGTCACACTTGCAGCTGTAGAGGGCGCCTTGATTGCAGGTGGAGGGTGTTAATGAGAACGAGACACCCTCCTCCCTCCACTGGAAAAGGAAAGCAGTCATGCCGTGGCAACAAAAACACGCCCGTGTCAAATAAATCTGTGTGGATAAACTAACTCACACTCATGTGTGAAGAACAATGTTTTATTTTAAATAAATAATAATAATCATGATCCTAAACACTTATATAAATGATCATTATTATTATTACTATGAATTATCATTTATCATTGTCATCATTATTATTAATATCCCATTATTATCATTATTATTATTATTATTATACCAATTAGAGAACTATAATTCTCTTTTCTGCTCAAACATTCCTCCTACATGATCACCAGTGGTTTGAAGGATACCTATAGCGCACCTGTCATCGCTTTTTTTTTTACCCCCATAAAATAACTCCATTCATGTTTTTTCTTTCAGTATTGACAAACATGCATGACACGCGCGGAACTCGTGCAGGACACGACCGTTTCCTCCTCCATTTAGCCGTTGCACCCGCTGCAAAATTCAGGCAAGTCTGCACTGATGCAGACTCGCTGATTAAGGGCTGAACAGTCCACTCACCCTCCACCCTCCACGGTTTGGGACGGCCCTTCATATGGCGGAGCCTCCGCGGGAACGCGCAAACGGAGGGGTAGTGTGTAGGGGCTGGTTTGGGATTGGGCCTTTTATTCTAGCTTTTGGGCACTTTCCATTGAATTCGCTGTTTTTTTCCGTTACTTTCCTTCACCAAACGCACATTAAACATGCATGTAATATCAATTGGAAAACTAGGTTGTACATTTTAGATGAAAACATCTTTGTGTGGGAGAATTTTGACCACTGAGCCACCGTTCACAACAGTGCTGGAATATGAAGTCATTTGAAAGAAAACATCTTTTCTTTCAACTACCCATCTTTACCACTAGATGTCAGTCATTTTTACATACTGCACCTTTAATGTCAAATTGCAACAGATTTTTTACAGAGTCACGACAGATAAATAAAATGTGTAACACAGAATAAGTTATTGCATAAACATCACCTGCTTAAAAGTGTCCAGTCAATTGTTGTTGCTAGTTGTAACACAATTGGTGAAGGTCCCCTGAATGCAGCAACTTTTAAAAAAATCATTATGGTATAAAGACAGCTGTGTCTGGGAGGTCCGTTTACTGGTTAGGCTGTATTACTGGCTACCACCAGGAAAATCAGAGAAAAGGTTATCAACAAGTAGAAGTCGGGGGATAGAAACACTGAACATCCCCTGGAGCTCAGTTGCATCCATCATCAAGAGATGGAGGGAATATGACATGTGAGTAAATCTGCCTCACAAACTGAGTGGCCGAGCAAGAAGATGACTAGTGAGAGGCCACCAGGACACCTAGGACTACTCTGAAGGAGGTCCAAGCTTCAGCAGCTGAGATGGGAAAGACTGTCCATACAACAACTGTTGCTGGTTCCTCACCAGTCACAGGTTATGGGAGAGCGGCAATGAGAAAGCATGTTTCTGTTCTAAAGGTACAACAAGCGTACTTGTGTCCTTCTGTCCTTTGAAGTCTATACCTCCAACAAGCCCATACTCGCAAGTACACGTCCTCTTTTTTTTTTCTTTTTTTTTCACAAGTATGTTCTTAGTTGACTTCGTACTGACAAATGGCCAAAGTTGTGGAGTGTTGTCATGTCTGTCCCCATAATTGGTTGTACCAGAAAATTGGCCCTGACAAAGGTTCCGCTTTGCTTCTAATGTAAACTGCATTTAAAAACATGTTAAATTTCTCGTGATTATAGTAATTGTAAATAACCGCAGTTATTCCAGCGATGTTCATGACTCTTCATGCCATGCAGCTTTAGCTGATAAAATCAGAGCAGGTTTTTAAACTTGCTCTTCAGAATCCAACAGTTAAGCAGTAACGTCTCCTTTCCAACTCTCAGGTTTGATATTTTTAAAGAGGTTTATTTTGACTTTTTCCCAACAATAGCAGGTCCCTTTGTTCTGTCCTGACTCCGTTTGTCATTCTGTACAAGTGTGAGGTGTTGAGCCCGGCGGGTCTGAGCCGTGTTTATAAAAGCCCGGCTTGTTCTGTTTGGCCCCGCAGTCCCGTGAATGAAGATGATTATGCAGCAGCGAGGGAATGCTGCGTGTTTACCGGGCATGTCTATCCCCACTGGACAAATGTGTGTGTGTGCATATGTACTTAAATCAGTTTATTTTGAGTGCGTGTGTGTTTGGAAGTGTGTAAAGTTGCTGTCCCTGCTCCTGGGGGTATAAGCCATCCCTCGATAAGCTATCTACAGCACCCAGACACAGTAACGCCGCAGCGATAGATGCTGGTTATCACTGCAACAGTAGACCCCGGGGAGACGGGGGGACGACGGGGTGGGGAGGGGGGCTGAGCAGCGACAAAGACGGAGGAAAAGAGTAAGTGAGGACAGTGGGGAAGGCCTCTGGGAAGGAAGTGAAGGAGGGATAGACCACAGAGAGATGGCTGACAAAAAGAGAAGATCCATGAAATCTGCAAAAGAGGAGAAATATTTATTCTAAAGAGAGAGAAAAGAAAGCTAAAACAGCGAGAAGTATTCCTCCCTGATACAACTATCAACGTCTCCCAGGAAATATTTACCGTTATCTAGCCAATGCAACTACAGCCTCTCCTCTCAGAACTGCTTTGACTTACATGCTTTGCTGGGACAGCAAACTTTAATGAGCATCTCTTCCTTCTAGCTGTTCACATGTCGACCATGAATGAGCCAGCTTTCATAGAAGATTCCTTTTAGTGACCAAGAAGAACCGATTCCTGTCTAACAGAGCCGAGTCTTTAATAGTGGACGGACTCTGATGAGCATGCAGTCATTTATGTACAAGAAAAAACAGTATACCACTCAGTAAAGAAGGAAGGGTGGCAGCCTCCCAAAAGAAAGGGAGTGTAGGGACCCCAAAAACAGATTGGTTGAATTCAACCAATCTGATTGGTAGTTATGTGTCCAACCAATCTTTTGATTGTTTTAACCAAAAAGATTGGTCAGATTAACCAAGATTTTTAACCAAACTTTTGGTCAAAGTGACCAATTCTGATCACTTTGACCAAAATATTGGTTAATCTAACCAATCTTTTGGTTAAAACAACCAAAAGATTGGTTGGACACATAACTACCAACCAAATTAGTCAATTTCAACCAATCTGTTTTTGGGTGTGGCTCAAATCTTAGGCTGTGGTTGAATTCAATAAATCTATTCTTAGAGTGACTCCATATACAGGGAGCTGGAAAGCCAGATTTAAATAATAATTGTGTCAGGAAAAATGGAGATATAAGAGGATTTAAATGTTTAGACTTTGGCCTTTATTGACTTGATTTATTGGCATGGTTTTGTGTTTCATTGTTCATTTAAAGGTTTGACTAAAAAAACAGCTGTCTTTTAAATAAAAACAATGCCCCTAATAAGGCTCTTAGCTATGATTTCTAAAAAAATGCTTAAAAAAAGGGACGAAAATTCTGCTGGTAAAAGGGAAGCCAGTTGGGCGTTTACCATCATCACCATCATCGCTTCGTTGCGTGTGTCATCATTCTCAGAAAAAAAAATTGTGAAAGAGCAGCCTCTTGGCAAATGATTGCCAGCCAACATACTCTGGGCTAAATGCTAACTGAGCTAACTTAAAACTAGCAGGAGGTAACAAAGGTTAGCCCCCTTAGCGGCGGGCTACAGGTAAGACATGATTGGACTTGCTGTTAGTTGCTAAAAACCACCATTGTGCTACTCTGCTACAGACTGAGACCTTACTGAGAGCAAACAAGGAGCTAACTGTTAGCCACTGGCTGGCATCTGGTCTGCTGCCTGTCAATAAAAAAGGACACACCCCTAATTATGTGTAATTTCAAGATTAAAAAACATATAAATGGATGAGTTATAAAAGAAAAAAAAAATCACCCCCCTCACAGTTGACATAAAGGTAAACTTGACCTATTAAACCTAAAACGTTGTTCTGAACCAGGCAGTAAACATGTTTATTTCTGCTGTAAAGTTGGCTTTTTTAACATGGGAGTCTATGGGGATTCGCTCTGTTTTGGAACCCTTAGCGGATGAAGAAAGGAATTTTTTTTTTTTTTTTTTGCAATTTTCTGGATTTCGGCTTTGGCCTCACAGTTGGCCAGGTTGCTTCTTGTTCCTTACCAATAAACAAACCACTCATAATGGATAAAGAAGACTAAAATAAAAACTTGAAATGATACTAAATAAAGAAAATAAAGTGAAATGCACGAATTCAATTCAAAATTAATTAATTCACAATTAAGTCACATACATGTTCAGTACAAGATACAAAACAAATTCCAACACAAACAGGTAGCCTATCTAAATAGCTCAACAGTTTGAGACTCAAAGCCAGTTCAAACGTCTATTGCCGCTTTGAGCACTCATGTACAAAGTTATCAAAATGCCTACAAACAGATGAAAATACAAAGAACAAGGCATTACCCTAGAGTCACACTGTTTAGCCGAGTTTGGCTATGACATTAAATGAAACTATGCAAACCGAAGAGAGTTGCAGACAGGTTTGGCCGTGCTGACTGTGGTCATGACTATGCTATGTTAGCACACACTTCACCAACCTAAACGTGACAAAACATTAAACTAACACAAGGACATGACTCACCGATGAGCGGAGGGTTATGTCGGGTTATTCTGTATGATTGTGCAAGGAGATACAAGCCGCAATCGGTGAGCGGAGTGATGTTTCCTGCCACAGAGTGGGAGTCTGTAGGGTTTACTGCTTGTTCAAGTGCTGAAGTAACAAAGCGCCGACCAAAACACGTCATGACGTGAGCAGCAGCAGTCAACCAAAACTAAAAGGGGGGTCGGGATCTATGAAGGACATTTCCCGCCACAATAAGAGCAGAGCAGGAAGTGACTAAGGTCGTTTTCACACAGGACCCATTTAGGTCAACCTAACTGGGTTTTGGTAGCGAACATGCCGTGACTGGGTCTGTGTGAACATGCAACTCGCGCTCGTAGTTGATGTAACTCGCCCGCCCTCGGACTGGCTGAACGGGGTGGTTTCACAGTGGCTTGTGTCAAGCTGAAATGTGACGCGAGTGATGTGTGAACGCCTAGCAACTTTAGCCCGGCCTGAATCCCAGATACTCCGCCTTTTTTAACTAAACAGGGATCTGTAGGCAGCTGTACTGTTGGGATATCCTTCTTATTGACAGTGTTATATTACGAATAACAGGGTCACGGATACTGTAACGTTTGGAATCATCTTGTGTTTGCTAGCTACTAATGTATTTCTAATGGTAAGATCAACGAGGCGTTCACAAACACTGGAGAAATTAACAACAAGGGCTAGCAGGCTAAGCATTAATGCTCATGTTTACGACTTCCCGGTACCTGGCTGTTCGCTGGTAATATCTGCGTATGGTCGGACTTTGCGGTTCAACAAAATCAATCTGCGTCTTGCTCTGGTTTGTATGGAAATCCGCCGCCTCCATGACATGACAACATGGTTCTTCACACTTAACCGTGTCTCGTCTTCAACACACTCCATCATTCACGTGTGTTTTGTTTACAACACAGCCACGCTTTACAGCTGGGACGCTTCTGATTCATTCTGGTTGCTATGGATACACAACGCTCCAGTCTGTAGAGTGACTGCAGGGCGCGGTGATTAAAAAGCGGATGTGAAACGGAGCCGTATTAGTTGGAAATTGAAACATTGTAACCTTTTCATGGCTGCAGCAGCGCCTGGTTCGACCCAAATATGTGTGAAAACGACCTAAGTGGCCCCGTGCGACCTGGGTTACATGGGCAATATCGGTATATTGGATATCGGTAAAAAAAACAAAACAACATAAACATCCCTAGAAATTGTACATGCTTTAAGTAACAATATCAGTCTTTTTAGAGTGCAACTGAGATGTTTAATTGGCAAGACGTCACGATGACACCAAACGTGCAAAGAAATAAACGAATAGTTATTATTTATAGGAACGAGGACTCTGACGTCAGACTGGGATCATGAAACAGGAGGCATGCTGGGATGACAGATGCAAGAGAATGGTGGTAAAAATGAGTCAAAGAATGTTTAAAAAATAGTGTGGTGGAAAAAAGTGAAGCGGAGAAAAAGAAAAACGACATGACAGGAGATGTCTGGGAACTGTAGAAAGATTCGAGTGATTGGATGATGTAAGAAGATGTGAGGAGGGAGAGCATGAGGAGAAAAAAGAGCATCAGAGGTGGAGAGAGAGAGAGAGAGAGGTCAAAGTGAGGTGAGGGGTGATGTAAAGGTTTGGAGTGAAAGAAGACAGAATGTCGTCATCTTTATGCTGATATCTTCTTACAGAGACACCAAACAGCTGGAAGTCACAACTCTCGTCTGGGAATTACATCTTTTCCTGTAATATTATTAACAACACAAGGTCCTGATCAGGAATTACACAAACATTTGTGCCAAATATGCCAATAGATAAATAAATACCAACATTTCAGCAGATCATTGTTAGACAGTAATGTGTCTGCAGCTGATTTATCGAGACACCAAAAATAAATAAACAGTAGAGATGTCCAATAATACTGACTTACCGATATTATCCACCAATATTGGTATTAAAATGTTATATTCAAAATCATTGGTATTAATTTTTTCCAAGTGATACTTTAACAAAATCTTGCAAGATCTCGTTGTTCTGTGACGAAACTCAGGATCTTGTTTCATTAGAATGGTTTTATCAGTTGATATCAGAAATAAAGAGTTGGACAATATCGGGATATCGCTATAAAGACAGTGTCGAACATCCCTTATAAACGGCAAATAACCTCAAACGTCGGGACTTTTGTTTGCGTGAGGATGTGAAGTCCAGATTGGCAAGAGGTGTTACAGTTAGAAATGAACAGAAAATATCATTTCTGACTGAGATACCTAAACTATTTTATGTTGGGGGGACAAAGTGCACCAATGTTTACTTTCCTGGTGGGATTTCTCTGTTTGAAAAGCTGAGGATTTAATAAAAAATATTTCTGCTTTTATAAACCTTATTTCTGCCGTTTATGTCATGGTTAGTCTGTATTTCTATAACAAAATGTGCTGACGAATACTCCCAGCAGGAAGTATTTAAGCTGCAGTGGAAAGAGGTGAAAGACCTCTGTTTGCAGAATCATGCAGAACTTCTTTGCTCAGGATAAAACTACCAGAAAAGCTACATTTTTAACCCCTTAATGCCTAAATTTATTTGCAATTACATAAAAACAAAAATCAAATATGTTATAAAAAGAAAAAAAAACTAGAGACGTCCGATATTATCGGCCGATATTGGCATTAAAATATTCGTATTGTTTTGTGGGGCCAATATTTTGAAAAAATGAAATCTCACAAGATTTTGTTTCTCTGTAACGAAATCTTGCGAGATCTTGTTCCATTAGCAGCAGTCCAGCATGTATTACAGTCGCTGTTATTGTGGAAGAACTTCATATCCCAGCATTCCTTTCAGAGTCATGAGACTACGGTGCAGCTGCTTTGAAGCTGCTTATAATATGTCTGGTTTTTGTTGGTTAAGTTACCAAGTTGTCAGAAACATTAATAGTAGCCACATGTTGGCTAATAACTGCTAGTATCTGATATATGGTAGTATCTAATACCTGCTAGTATTTGATACAGTATGTGGGAGTATGTAATACCTGATAGTATCTGATATCTGGCAGCCAGATGTCCAACATGAACTCTTCTGGCTGAGTTGAGGAGATTTTAAGATCTTTGCTATCAGAGCAGAATATCTAGTTGTATTTCTCCAAAAATGAGAGATATACCCTCACAGTTCTCTGCATATATCGGTATTGGTTTATATCGGATACCAGTATTTAAGAGTTGGACAATATTGGTATATTGGATATCGGTAAAAAAGCCCTTATCAAACATCCCAAGAAGAAACATAATGGAATAAAATGAAATAGAATTAAATAAATAAATAACAGCAAATAAATAGTTATAAAAAACAGAGATGTCAGATATTATCGGCCTTCCAATATTATGGGCCTCCTTGTATTGTTGGACAATACTGGCATTAAAATGCGATATAAGTTGCATAGTTGAATCTTTCAAAATACTAGAGACACAACCTCATAGTTGTCTGCATAGATCTGTGACAGTTGATACAGTATTTGATATCGGAAATTAAGAATTTGACAATATCGGTAAATCACATATCGGTAAAAAAGCTAATGTTGAACATCCCTAGTTGAGAACAGCCTGTGTTCGTATCCGTTTGTTGGGACGTGACGTGATGTGAAACTCTGCTGCAACTTCACCCCACGTCCCAGATGAAAAGTTATATCGTGCGGTTTCTAAACCTCTGGGTGGTGATGTCACTGTGTCGCTGCATGAGTCCGAAACGCAGAGTTTTAAGGTTGGAATAAGAGAGTGATATATTTATGATTATTTATGAGAACTGGTCTTCCTCTCAGTCCACTTCCTCACTTTTATCCTAAAGATGAAACCATGTCAGAGGTGATAAAACAAAAACGGTAAAAGCTCAAACTCTACGCTCTACCTCCTTCTTGAATGCACCACATGAATGTTTAGTCAAATTGCAGGTGTGTTTTTAATAAAGATGTGAAATATATTTAAAAAAAAATTCTGAGAAATGATTAAAAATCCTCTCTCTACTGAATGCAAAACCAACTTGAACCATATCCTCTGAAAAAAAAATAGTTTATGTCATTAAAAAGAAGCAGTATGGAAGATTATTTGTTGCCTAAATCAGGTAAAAGACTTGAGGGGAAACATATCAGAGCTGAGGAATTTGTATTGTTTCGTTTTTATGTTGGTTTTGTTAATCTTATTGTATCTTGTGAAGAATTGCAGCTGGAAACTGAATGAAATCCTAAATTATTCTGTACCTCTCTTCATCTTTCTTCCTCTCCCCATGTCCTCTCCTGGCAGCTGTTTGATGTCACGACCCAACATCCAATTATCTGTGAGGACTGGGATGTCAGAGAACCTGTGACACTGGCCTACACACACACCCACACCCACACCCACCCACACACACACACACACCAGGGGATATGACAGGATAATTGGGGAAGGTGACTGGAGACAGGAAGGAGGAGACAGGTCGAGGGCTGCGCGGTCAAGACGGGAGGTGTGAATGAGAAACAACCGAATCATAAGTAGATTTTAAATTACATGACTTCAGAAATACATCAAAAATGGAGCATCGGAGTGTTCCAGTAGTAAAGGAAACTTTCAGTGTGATCACAAACCAAACTGGAATACAACTGGTGACAGGTTAGGGTGTCAAGATTGGATATAAAAGGAAGTTCTGCCAAAGGTTTAGTCTTTTCAACAAGGCTGGATCTTGGTTTACCACTTAGGTCCAAACTCCATCAGAGAACCATCAATAAGCTCAACAAATGTTTTTCAGAGACAGTTTTTGGAGAACTTTGGTGTCTCAGAATCCACAGAGCCGAATGTTGGGAAGAGATTCGGGGAGTCTGGTGAACTCTGAGAGTGGAAAGGACAAGGATGGCGGCAACCTTCGGCCTTCAGGCAGCGACTGCAGGAGAAACAGCTTGATGGACACAGACACATGGACTCAGGACAACCATGGAGAACCGCTCCCCTGAAACGGATCCAGAACCAGAACCAGAACCAGAACCTGGATAACACAAGGAGAAAGACTCGTGAGCAGAAACAGTGCCAGGGATGGGCGATACCAAATGTTTCCTGTCGATTGGATACCAGAAGTTTACGGCACTTTTTCATCAATACCGATTCTTTTACATTAATAGCTTGAATGCGAGGGCAATATTACCGTAAGTAAGGGATAATGTAGGAACGCTGGTCTTGATCGGGAAATACTGACCGACCGAGCGAATGTAGACCCCGAAGCGAAGCGGAGAGATCTGCATTTGGCCTGGAGGTGATAGAGATATACTACAAAAACGTGGTATGATATTACCCACAGTTTCATGTGAGTACAGGCAAGATGATAAGGAAAGCGGGAGGGCAGCCAAAGAAAGACTTCCTCCCACCGTCCAAAGACAGTGATGTACAAAGTGATGGATGAAAAACCCGTTTTATACTATTCAGTTTGTCATAAGCGAGATAGAAATTGATTGCTTTTATTTCCAGCTAGAAATTTTATGACTGTATTTCTTATGGTGCTATTGTTTATTTTAAAATAGTTAAGCGAGTGGCCTGATATATTTAATCTCTTAAAGGAGCTAAAAGCGATTTTTTTCACCGCTAGGTGGGCTGGTGAGCACTGTGCTGAGACCAAAACAAAGTGTGCCATGATTGACAGTCTCTTACGCCCGCCCCGTCCACCCTCACCCTCACTCTTTCCTAATCAGCAAAGGAATGTCTGCCGAAACAGGAACATTATCACAACAAAACGCCGGATGTTTTGGAAGATGACGAGTGACGAAGTGAGTAACTGCTAACTTTATAATGCTGAAAGCGACATTATTTTATTTTGGCAAGTTATAGGTTATAGTTTAGTCCGTAAGTAATTATCACGGCGTTGATTTCGCCTCTTAATTAGCATCAAACGATGCTAATAGTGTTGGCAAGCAGTACACAAGCTGCGTCCCAATTCCGGGTCTGGGTCCTTCGAAGTGCGCATTTGAAGGCCGCATACGTCACAACGCTGCGCGAAGGCTGTCCCATTTCACAAAAAATCGAAGGGTCCTTCAAATGCGGCCTCCGAATGCGTCCTCCTTTCCCCCGAATTCGGAGGATGCATCGCTACCATCCTTCGTGGCCTTGCATATCCCAAGATGCTTTGCGCACCTCTTTCTAGTAGTAGAAGAACAACAACAACAACAATAAGCGGAAGAAGAAGAAGACGAAGGGAGAGGACTGGAAAAGCGGCTTTTTTTCATCCGTCAAATGGCGACAAGGACGAATAGCAGCAGCAGCGGCGGTGCCGGCGGCAGTGTTGATTACACATTTAAATGTAAGTAACAGGTTTTTAGTTAAGGCAAGAAGTTCAAATGGTCTTAAAAACCGAATAGTTGTTAAAATACATGACGCTAACAACGCTAACATGTAGGACCAGCTAACATGAAGCTAAGAGCTAACCTGTTGATACAAGACGCTTATCAACATTAAAAGCCTTCACTTTTTAACATCACAAGCTTGGATGTTAACTTATAGCTCATTGTAACTGCTGATAATCTCATACCTCACATCAGGTAAATTTGTTCTCATACGTGAGGCGACAGTGTATTACAGCGGTTTGCAGCTGTCAAAGCTGAATGCAGCTAAACAAATAATATTAGTCCAGCTGGACTAGGCTGTCAATTCTGTAAACGTTTAGATTCAATAAGGTATAGTTAACTTATTGTATAGTATATTATATTATAAAGTATAGTTCTTTTGAGGAGCAATATCAGCGTTCTATGGAACAGTCATTTTGCCTGTTGACATAACAAAAATATGCTTTACATGTGATTTTGTTCTAGGGAGCAGATGGAGGAGCTGATCAAACTCCGTGATCAAAATGACCCTTTTACAGGAGCTAATACCGCCACACTCAGCTGGAGGTAACAGTAGAGGCATAATTCCATATACATGCTGCATTTGTATGTAAAAGTCACATAAGTTAAAACAAATCCTGGACAAACACCAAAGTACAAATATAATCTTAGTTTGGATCACATCAAATGATGCCCAGATGACACTTTTTGTGAATGTTCTCATATCTGTGATCGTAGTGCTCTTGTGTTTGTCTGTTCTCATATGTCTCTCTTGTTTAGAACAATCCTGCAAAAAATGGCCATATATATATATATATATATATGTCTCTATCTATCTATGTACGTACGTACATACAGGACTGTCTCAGAAAATTAGAATTCATGATGTTCTCATATTTTGACATAGGATATTTGAGTTTTCTTAAGCTGTATGCCATAATCATCAATATGAAAACAATTTGTTTTTTTAATTGCATTACAGAAAATAAAGAAATTTATCACAATATTCTAATTTGCTCAGACAGTCCTGTATATAATGTGTGCAGGGAAATCACAGATGTTATACCAGGTTAATTAACACTGAGTGCGCTACAAAAAAAATGTCCAAGTAAGCGTTTATGGTAGTCTCTTTGTTTCTGCACAACTACATGAAGTCCATCCCAAACAGCACCTTAAACATATTTAGTCCATGAAACACTCCTTTCTCAAGACTTAAACACTACAGAAAATTGCATCTGTTAACACGATTGTTTTCCTCTTCTTTAGGAATGCAGAGATCCAGGGACAGGGCAGGAAAGGAGGAAGAGGAGAAGGGAAACTGATGAGCTGGTGGATTTGATCAGGGGGGTATTGAGATGGCAGAGGGAGGGCTGAGGAGAGGAGAGAAAGAGAGAGTCGAGAAAGGATGGACAGACTTTTTAATTTATTGGAGAGGACGGTGGACAGACGGTGATTTTCTCGTTTTTTGGTTGATGTTCGAAGTTCTGTGTTATTGTTCTTGTTATTTAAATTATTAAATTGTATATAAAACTGTTATTGTCAGTGTGTTCTTAAAGGCTTCTAACCGTAATACATTATTTGCTTCATCACTTTACAATTTAAGAAAACTTTGGACTAATTTTCAGTGACTATTTATTTTTTGAGATACAAGTATTTACAAAAAACTATTTGAACATTTCTATCTATTTAAAAGTACATTTTTAAAATAACTACAACTATTTACAGAAGATCAGCAGAAATTAATATTTTAAAAGAACATATATGCATTTCTGGCTGAGCAGGAGTCCCTGGTGGTGCTGCTGGACTGGATGGGATGCCACACTGAAGACCTTGGAGTCTTCTGGGTGTGAGTAGGACATCATCCGGGGGGGTGGGGGCTGCCTCTCTCCACTGTCCACCACATCGTCCATCAGGCTGACCCAATCGGCGGCTGCCATGTTCCTAAAAATGTTTAAGATGTGGCAGAAAATAATTATTAACCAGGACTGTTTTCTACACACTTAAATGGGAATGCGGTGAGCAGGAGAGCGAGGCGTCCTGAACCCCCACTCTGTAGGACGTCCCACTCACCAGCCAGAAGAGGTCTCTATGGAGGCCCCCCATCCGTGTCTTCTTTCCTGGTAGAGAAGCTCCAGCAGCACCATCATGGACTCTGCTCAGCCGGAGATCTGGTGCTGTGTCATGATCACTGAATCAGATCTGAAGAACAGGAACGTTTATATTGATGCTGCAGCACATCGGCCTGTCTGGATGGAGACGTGAGGGGAAGAACAAGACGATTCATCTATAGCCATTTAATTTTAGCTGATACAATTCTAGTGAATGTTAACCCCTTGATGCCTGGTGGTGCAAGTTTGTGACAAATCACTTCTGGCCTTTGGATAAAAAGAAATAAAATGAACAACTATTTTACTGCATTCATTTACTTTTATTCATTCATATTTATCTATTTTTTAAAAATATTTTTATTCATCATCTTGATTTGATCATTCATCATCATTTATTTGATATTAAATTTTACTTTACCTAGTTCCATTGTTTTATTTTTTTGTCTTAGTTTTCAGATTTAGATTTTTTTCCCCTGTATTTATTTTGTCTTTATATAATTACAAGTAAATTCAGGCAGCAAGGGGTTAACAGTTTAGACAAATGATGCTTTATTCCTCAATCTGTTACACTTTGGCTTCTCAACATGGTTTTGATGATGAATGACAACATAGCAGTAGTGATTAAAGTCGGGTTATTTACAGTTTGTACACATTTAACTATCCAATTCAAAGTATTTAAATTACAAACAGAAGCCAATATCAAGTCGTACAAATGAATGAAATATAAATTACCTTATCCATATTAGTCAATCTACTGTTTATGTGACTAGCGTTTGTTTAGTAGCTGGTATATCGTGATCATTAATATGGGTTAAAATAGCAGGTTAATGTTACCTTTCCACGGCGATTTCTCCCAGCCTGAAAAAAATGAGCAGACTGTTCTGCTGCTGCCGCCTCTCCTCCTCCTCCAGCAATAAGTAAATAAAAAAAGAACAATTTGTACATCCACAATTTCGTTGTTGTTTCGTCTGTAGATGGTTGTGAAGTCGCGTCGTCTTTTTTTTTTCCCGGGCTTGGAGGCAAACGTGATGACGTCGTGCCGCAATCAGGAAGTCCTCTGAAGGCTAGACCGTCCCATTTACCCAACGGCTAAGCAGCCTCCGGAGTGTCCTCCGAAGGCTGTGGCCTCCGTAGGCTGGGTAGGCTGCGTCCTTCGAAGGATGCAGACCCGGAATTGGGACAGAGCTACAGTAACAAATGTACAATATAACGACTGTATATAACTTTTATGGAAATAAAACCCAAGTTATTTGAAAAGTAATGTTGTGGATAGTGCAACTATCCGATTAAAAATGAGAGTTACGTCTGTACACCCACTCAGTGTCTAATTTTAGTCTATTCATAACTAATAATCACTCACAGCGTTTGCTAACGCTGCTCTGTAAACACGAGCAAAGACGTGAGCTACGTGGGTTCTGCAGTTATGTGGACTCAGCCGAGAACTGTTTTTGTTTTTATCAAAACCACGTTCATCTGGCGCTAGATGACATCTTATTCTTATCTGATTACTACGACAGGCACCAGCGTCCTGTCTGCTGAGGCTGGCAATCGCGAATGGAAGAGGTAAAGTCTCGAGGTTTAGCCTGGACCGAGGGTGGAGGGAAGCTGGAGCAGCAGAGTCTGGATGTCCTGCTGCTGCCAGGAAACAGAGGTATGAACTGTGCCTCAATGTAGGACGTCTTCTTTGTAACGGTCTGGATTAAATTTTACAAATGTCAACATGTTGTGGCTAAAACATGATTTATAGAATATTTTTATACATATTTTGCAGAGGCAGCTTCAGCAGTTGTCCCTGGATGAGAGGAGAGTTTGGGTCAGGGACTCTGAGGGACAGCCTGGACTGGTTTTTGATGCTGTGATGGTGCATCAGGGTCGTCATCGTGCTCCAGCATCTGCAGGGGTTCAAGGAGCACCGTGAAACTGCAGGGAAATGCCCACAGACGTGCAGGAAGTGCTGTGGTCAGGAGCAGCAAACCAGCATCTTTGTCCCTTTCCTGCTCTGATGCTGCAACTCATGCCGGCATCATCTGGTCATGAAGAAATTCAGGCTCAGTCTTGCACAACTGAGACATTTTAAATATGTAAAAGCTTCACATTCAAGTGTTCTTTTTTGTAAATAAATAGATTAACATGATTGTGTGGATCATTTTCATTCAAGTGAAATTATAAAAACCTTCTTCCTTTTATAAGCTGTTGTTAGACAAAAGGTTTCCATGCGGAGCACAGTAAAGAGCTAAACTATATAATATAGTGGGAACAATTACACTGATTTTTTTGGGGGGAAAATTTACAAAGCCAACAGGAGTTTGAGAAAAATCTTTATGATCTGATTTTCAGCATTTACACTACTCACAAAAAAGTAGGGATATTCAATTTTAGTTTTTTTGAGAACAGAATGATGCAGAATAAATATTTAACCATTGAACAATGTACATGTGCAATGAAAAGTTTAGAGAAAGTTTAATTCAGTTCACCTGGAAAGGTTGTAGTGGAGTTTAGATTAATTCTGACATCATACAAAAAGCCAAATCGTCTTAACTTTTTGTGAGTAGTGTAGTTTTGTCATCTTCGTGATGAATTATTTGCTCCAAGATTTTTAAAATTTGAATTAGAGGTAAGTGATAAGTAAAACTACAATACAGTGATTTTACATAATTTTTATTTTTGTGACATTTTCATCTGACAGGTGATGAAGGTCCAGGCAGCAGTTTCTGTCTTCAAACAGCATCTGTGCAGTGAGACAATGAAATTAGTCAGAGGCAATTAAAATAAATGGATTTGCAACTAACTCCAGAATTATAATCACCTCTTCTGAGATGCTGCTTTGCCAGTTCAGCCGTGGTGGAATGGGTGGAAGTGGGCCAGGTCTTCTGGGGTCAAGGTGCTGCGTTCTTCTAACCAGCTCCTCTCACCTGAAGCCAGTCTCTTCTTCACAGTCTTGGTCTTCAGTTCCCAGATAGATCCAGAAGTTTGGGGAGTTTAGTGCACACATCACTGCCTGGCATGTGCTTTGTAGAGCCTCTTGTATCTGGGCAAAAAACAACTGTTATTTCAAAAATACATTTGAGGTTCAGTTAGTTATAAACAACATTATGGCTGCAATGTTTCTGTTCTTTTGTATACAAAATAAAAAATTATACAATGAACTATAAATGCCATAGTGAGAAAAACACCACTCACATCTTTCTCTCCAACTTTTGATCGGTGATGGTCTCTGGAGATGAAAGTTATGATCCAAAGCAGCAAGAAGTCTGGCCTCAAACCAGAGGTGAAGAACTGCAGCGCTGCTGGCATGTATGAGAATGTGGCTCTGCTCACCTCCAGGTCAGGTGATCTGTAAGGGATGCACACATTTAGATATGTTTGTCATTTATAATAAAACATGATCATAAATCATATTACACACGATCATATATAATATCTTTCATGTACCATATATAATATGATCTATGTAAGATTATATATGATCATGTATAATATGAGCATATATATACTGTATGATCAGTGATGGAGCAGGTTTGCTGGCAACAAGCTTCATGAGGTTAGATGCTGGGAACTTATGAAATGACAAAATCTTTTGTCCTTCCCATCAAGACAGTTTTATAAAGAACTGGTGCAGCTTCCAGTCAGCACTTTCCTCCGTTCAGCCTCCCAGTAAACCCAGTGTAATATTTAGAGTAATCAGATCTGAGCACTTGAAGTTGCTATCAAAATCAAATTTCACATTTTCATTTTAAAAACACCGGAACAAAAAGGCGAAAAAGGTCTGAATAGCCGAGGATCTAGTAGCTGGTCGCAGCTGACTGCTGGAGGTGCTGACGGATCCAGGTTGAAACCTCACGATCTACTAGCATGCTAGCGTTAGCTGGACTGCCTGCTACTCACATTACAACAGTAAAGAGTGACCGACTGCGGTTCAAACTCTGACAGTTACCCACGCCAGGACTGTAACACTACACTGTATTGAATAAACATTGCAACATGTGCCTAACATTACTGCAACACGAACAAAAACAAACATCTGACATCATGTTGTTACCTACCTGTTCAGGAGAAGAGCAGTTCTGAGTCAAACTGAAGTCCTGTTCTGTCGCAGTGCTCTCCGCCTTGGAAATATAATCCCTGTTTTGTCTCTTTCCTTGTCCGACGACTTTTGGGGGGCAAAGACGGTTGTTTCTGTGGAGGTAATATTGTTTCTGTGGAGGTAATATTGTTTCTGTGGAGGTAATATCGGCTCCTGCTCGTCTCCAGCTGAACGCTTCTAACGGCTGGCTTCAGTCTCCGCCAATTTGCTTGTTCACTCCGCGTCATTGCGCCGCCCTGGTGGTGGCTGTTTATAAGGAAGGAGGTGCGTGTGCGCGTCCACGTACATGGACGTACATGCATGCGCGGCCGGACCGGCAATGTAAACACTGAGCTGGAGATCAACACAGGGAGGCGCTGTGTGACGTCATGCTATATTCCAGATGAAAATACATGTCTAGTTCTGTACATAAAGATTTTTTAATTTCTTAAATGTGAAAATAATGACTTTTCACTCATTGCTCCTTTAAAGTAAGCATCACATTACTTTATTCTTCCTAATATTTGGAAATTGGTCCACATGCACTTTTTAAATGATAAAAAAAAAAAGTTCATTTGATTCCCAATGAAGACTATGGTCAAATATACTACATTATGGGCTTAGAACAGCCTTGATATGCAAAATAACAAAACATTACACATACAGTTCAAACCGCGCTTAATAACTATAAAGCTTCTGCAATTAATCGCAATTAAAAAAACAATTGTTTGACAGCCCTAATATATATATATATATATATATATATATATTACATATGTGTTATATTGTAAATTAAAGTGTATATTAGAGTGAACTTTAGAAAATATGTGTATTATAGAAAATTGTTTATACGATAGGATATATTGTGTTATGGTTTAAGTTTGTGTATGAACGTGAATGCACATGTACATGTAGTATATGTATGAATGTAAAGAAGAATGTAATAGTAGCTACACAGGTAAAATGAACGGGATAGATTACATGGTTCTGACTGTGAGAAAGTACAAAGTCTTCCTGACCTGCTGTGTGTATAAAGTTTGGTTTTGATTATTTTGGATATTTTTGTTTTTAATGTTCATAAAATTTTTCGTTGGACCCCAGGAAGAATAGCTGCAGCTTGCTTCAGCTCATGGGGATCTTAAATTAACTAAAATAAACTATAAACTGGTAATTCATCCGGTAAATAGCATCCTTGGACTAGTGATTCAGATGGTGAAGCATCATCAGGGTGGAAAGAGGTCAGAATTCATCAGATCTTAGAACTGAAAAACACTTTTTTCATATAACAGCATATCATGCAGGTGAAGCACTCACACAGATAAATACATAATGACACAACACCATGCAAATCGTGGTGTAAACCCAACTTTAAAGACTTACTGAAGCAGCATCATGCTGCGTGCGCCTGTAAATCCCACATCCAGCAGGGGTCAGCAAAGGCAAGATTTTCACGCATGCATTTCCTTTCAGGCTGAGTTTGAATGTAAACACAGCAGCCAGTCGAGGCATTAAAGCCTCCTCATGTTTTCTGCATACATCGCCACCACAGTGGCAGCTCACAGCACCTTATTCAGGATGTCACTGTCAAACAGTTCAGAATAGAAAAGCAGCAGTTTCCCGGAGAGGTAATTCCTCCAATCAAATGTAAATGATGACAAGCTGTAAGCGACGAGCGAGCCTGTAAGAGACGCAGCTGCAGACACGTTATAACTCGCTAACAGACACACACTGTGGAACAAGGCTTCATGCATGGGATGACTCGCAGAGTACCGGCTTCATGTTTGGTTTGGGTCAGATCATCGTGCTGCAGATCCGGTCCCAGAGCCTGGATGCTGTTAAATGGTGAATTATTGACGTAGGACTGTTTGTAATTATGCACAACACACGACCCCTGAAAGCTTTTTCCTCACTCTGATGCTCATTTTCCAAATGGTAGAAGATGAAGTACCTTTTATTAAAAACACAGATGGGGTCCTCTGATGGCAGTGATGATGATGATGATGATGGCTTTGGTTCAAAGATGATGGACAGATGAAGGTCGCAGCTTGATGGTACCTACCATGGTTCTCTGACTTGTCCTGGGCTACCATGAGGTTGACATTAAGAGTGTGTGATACTGCAAGATTTGGTATCAATATGATACCAAGTAAATAAAAAGCTAGTATCATCGATACCAATATCGATATCAGACTTTTGTGGAATCTACACACTATTTTTCAACTCATTAATGCATAAACAACCATTATTATACCATACCATAAAAATCTGAATTTGGAATTATCTGGATGATATTGCTGATATTTGGAATGTAGATTCTTAGTCACCAAGGTGAACTGGATCCACCAGAAACCACATATCCTCCTCATTTGCCTTTTGAGTCATCAAAACCACTATGCAGCAGAACCACTGCTGTGAAGTTGTCGTCACCATTTACTGTACATGACTAGATGCTGCCATGTGATTGGCTTATCAGATAACAAGCAACTGAGCAGGTGGAGCTAATAATGTGGCCGGTGCGTGACATTATCATGTATCACAAACAATGACCTGACATGATTATTTTAGGAGTGCTGACCCAGTTTCCAAACACTGACAGCTGCTCAGGTGATTTCTGTAGGAAGCCTGGAGATACGATGACTACTGGTGTGCCCGCATAATGATGGTGACGCTGAAGTCTTGCTTTTAATACAGGCCCATTTATGCTCAACACAGAAGATGGATACGCAGACCGACAACCAGTTTCGTACGTTTTCGAGGGGCTTGTTGGTCCGTAACTCGACGCAGAAGATGGAGCAATACCACCGGAAACTGCGGGGTCAGTGTTGAGCTGTGTGGCAGATATGCAGGAACAAACCAGAGAAGAAGAACGGGAACTGGAAGAAAATAACACAAAGCTGCTGATGTTAAATAGCCCAATAAAACACCTGAGAAAGACGACGTCAAACAAACAGAGAAGAGCATCTGTAGACATGGATGGAGCTTTTGAGGAGAGGCTGTGCGAGTGTGTCCAAAAATACACTCATATATACGTTACTGATACCAAGTGGTGTAAACTCACCAATTTCAATGGGACGTTCTTCAACAAATTAAAACTTGTAATGGGGAATAAAGCGTAGCGGATGAAACATATGCACAACTTTATCACTAAATGAAAAGCAGCCGGAAGCCGTCCTGGACACGCAAACCCGCAGGCCTCCTCTACAGATACGAATCCTGTTACACATTTGTGGATCTCTCACGGTAGAAGTGTAGCAAAAATCACGTGTGTAAAGACAGCCAATAGAGAAGCCGCTTGACTTGTAACCAAGGATTTGTCTGTATTTCTGGGTCTTGTAGCAGAAGTACTGAAGACATTCACGTCTCTGTGTGTATTTACAGATTAGTCTACACATTTGCAGATCATAGTACACATTTACAGATTGGTCTACACATTTGCAGATCATAGTACACATTTACAGATTAGTCTACACATTTGCAGATCTTAGTACACATTTACAGATTGGTCTACACATTTGCAGATCTTAGTACACATTTACAGATTGGTCTACACATTTGCAGATCTTAGTACACATTTACAGATTAGTCTACACATTTGCAGATCATAGTACACATTTACAGATTGGTCTACACATTTGCAGATCTTAGTACACATTTACAGATTGGTCTACACATTTGCAGATCTTAGTACACATTTACAGATTAGTCTACACATTTGCAGATCTTAGTACACATTTACAGATTGGTCTACACATTTGCAGATCTTAGTACACATTTACAGATTAGTCTACACATTTGCAGATCTTAGTACACATTTACAGATTGGTCTACACATTTGCAGATCATAGTACACATTTACAGATTAGTCTACACATTTGCAGATCTTAGTGCACATTTACAGATTAGTCTACACATTTGCAGATCATAGTACACATTTACAGATTGGTCTACACATTTGCAGATCATAGTACACATTTACAGATTGGTCTACACATTTGCAGATCATAGTACATATTTACAGATTGGTCTACACATTTGCAGATCATAGTACACATTTACAGATTGGTCTACACATTTGCAGATCATAGTACATATTTACAGATTGGTCTACACATTTGCAGATCTTAGTGCACATTTACAGATTTTTATACAGATTTGTGGATTTTTTACACATTTGCAAACGTGATGTTACACATACAAGTGGTTTTACACATTTGCAGGTTCTTGTACAGACACACAAATCTCATTACTCATTTATAGATTCATTTACACATTTGCAAATCTGACTGCGCACACACAAATTGAGATACAGACACACAACTCTCCACACACATTTGTAAATAATATTGCAACAATAATACCCCCATACTAAATACTGGTTAGCTGATTGGATATGGCATCTGTCTATCACCACCTATGTTAATAATAATAATAATAATAATTATACATTTTATTTGAAAGCGCCTTCTTAAAGCAGAACTCAGTAACTTCAGCTCGGGGCTCCCCCTAGTGGCGTCCTTTCACTGTCGTGTTCAACCCCCCTTACACCCCCACAGCACACAGACGGCTTCTCTACCTGCCTTTCCTCTATTTTGATCGCTGGATATATTTCTAAGCGTTTACTAGCTTGTTGATGCTACTTTGCTGTGTTGGTAGCAGCACCTCGTCTCCCTCTGCTCAAAGCAAAGTCCTGTATTTTCTGAAACGGGACGTTTTACCCGCGATTTGTGGGTAAATATGCCGTGGATTATATTTTTCTCTGGTGTTGGCGAGTAGCAGGTAAGAATACGAACTTTTATTTACTTTTTGCGGACGTGACAAGTGATTATTGAGCCTGAAGCAGTGATGCTTCACCCGGCGCCCAGGCAGCGCAAGCTACGTGAATCACTCTGGTCCAGCAAAGAGTTGGTTATGAGAGCCAGGAGCCGTGTTTAGGTGGTGTGAAGCTAAAGAAATGTTTTCTTCGAATTAGCGCTGGTAGTCTGGTTCAAATCAGAGCTGGAAGCAGCTCGGTAGATAGGGGACATGAGCACCGTACAGCAGTTTCTGTTGTCGCAAGTTCTGCTCGGGTCGGCGCAGGCAAAGTTGTTTTTTGCTGCTCACAGGCCAGAGGCCCCGGCGGGAGGGGGGGGTACATTGAATCGCTCCGTAAACACTTTGTTTAGCCCCACGGGGATTCCGAAAAGCATTTATTGAGGTAAAAAAGTTACTGAGTTTCCCCTTTAAAACACCCAAGGACACTGTACAGGCAGATAAAACTTCTTTTACCAGTGAGCAGCGGCGACATCCAATCAGATCAACGAAGCATATGACATACTAACAGAGCGACGATGCAAACACAACCACAAGCCAGGCTGCTCTTACTGCTGCCGACAATGACTCGTTAGCTCAGCAAACAAGAAACATGTCGGCAGTAATTCCAATAAAACTTGAGCGATAGCCGCGCTGATGCTAGTTTCATCCGCTGAAGCCGCCATGTTGTTTAGACTGAACTGTCGCTTCTCGTTGCGTCACACCTCAACCCGCCTCAAAGCCAATGCTGATTGGTGAACTGCTCCAAATTCTCTTCAGCGGAAAGTAGCCAGACTGATCTGCGAGTAAAAACCTGAAGCTCGCGAGATCAGGATGGTCTCATCCTGAGTCCAAAGCAAACCAACACAACACTATAGATATTACAACCCAACAGCTAATAACGCCATTCCCAACAGAAATAAGCTCAAGGATTGGGTTCTCAGAAAACCCAGTTAAATGAAAATAACCCAATTAAATGAACCAACAGGCCCAACCTAGCGGCTGGGTTGAAAAAACAACCTTGCTTTTCTTTGTGAGTAGAGACAACAGATCAGCGGCTGTGGAGCAAATCTGGAGAAAACCAGACCCGATCCTTTATTCCAGTAGTGATGAAAAATGTAAAAACTGGAGGAGAAACACTTGTCAGAAGCACTGTGGGGCACTTAGGAAAGTTTATTCTGCAGATCTGCACTTTTATACCCCGTAGTGGAGCAGTTATCGCTCAGACCAGGAACACCAGGAGATCCTGATGTATTATACTTTAACCTCCTCTAACAAAGTGCCCCTAAGAGAAGAGATTTCTGTGTTCCTCAGGTACACCTCATCAGTCACTCCCCGTGCAGTCTGGCCCCAAAGTTGCAGTCCCTGCAGTGTCTTCTCCCTGCTTTCATTTCATCTGTCTTTCTGTGCAGAAACACTCAGGCACATTGACAGTTCTGATTCCAAGTTTAACGGTTGGCAAGTAAAGACACTAGGCTGTTCAACACTGGCTTTTTTTCCTACTCATATCTGATATACAGATACTGTCCAACTCTTAATTTCTGATATCAACAGATACTGATCTATGCAGACAACTGTGAGAGATGTATATTCTGCTCCAAGAGCAAAGATTTAAAGATAGCCTTAACAGAGGAGTTCATTTTGGACATCTGACTGCAAAAAAACACGGAATAAAGGCAAATGAAAAATAGTAGGCTGTCTATATAAAATCTATTATATGGCGTTTAAAAAATGAAAAAGGTGAAAATTAGGAATGGGACTTTTTGTCGACAAAACGGCCGACATTCGACACATGCTCCCCTTGACAAAAAAACCAGGGTTGACATGTGGAGGGATTTCCAAATTGCATGACCTCAGCAAATGGTCAGACACATCTGGATTAATCAGTTCATCCAATCCAAAGGTTCAGTATTAAGTTCAGGAAGTGCTGGAGTTGTGCATAAAGTCCATTAATGCAAATAAATGTGACATTGCAGGAGATTATTGGATTGATGCCTCAGCAAACGCTGCTGTAATGGCAGCTGAAGGCGGTCCAATGAAACGTTGGAGTGGATGTGTTTTGTTCTTTTGGATGTGCAGTTCAGAAAGCAACAAGCGGACGCCCTGAAATGAAAATAAGAAAGAAAAAGATAGATGCGGCAATGCACATGGACCCCTGAGGGTACCTGGACTGTTTAAGCAGGATCTACACAACCGAACCTGTCACATGACCATACACGAGTGATATAATGCACATTAACAGGCCAATACTGGCGCTTTATATCAGAAACTTGTGACTCCTGAAGCTACAGATGAATTTAATGTACTCATAACTCGGCATGCTGATTAAAACCCCAGCGCTCTCTTGTTCAGCCTGCTTATCAGCTCCAGCCATGCACAAGCCGAGAACATGGAGATCAAAGAGGGAAATTAAATTAGTTTCACCCATCCTCGTATATTGTTTCAGGTCTCGTGGGCTGGAGCGAATCTTCGGGGATTCATCGGACTGTTGTTTCTGCCTGCATTGCCCTGCCACGTCGCCTCTTTCTCCATTTATTCTGAATGATATGTTTGAAAGATGCCCACGCTGGAATGGATGCTCCAGCTGTGTTCTTTCACCGTCTTAAATCATTTCAAACAAATCCTCTTCTGTATGAGCATATAGGAATCCTGTGGGAATGTTTGTCACCAGAAGAAAAGAAGAATTACACGTTAATTAAGCTGCTGTATAAACATGCTGGACGTGTTCGTGTGGATTGTTCTGCAAGTTTACATGTCAAAATAAGTTAATCTGAGTGAGACACTTTGTGATTAAACCATAATCGCAGCTGAGCTGATGAAACATGATGTAATGATGATGCTATGATGATGTAATGATGATGTAACGATGATGGAATGCTTCTCTTTGCAATTAAATCTGCAAAGTTAGGCGCAAATGACTTATGTAAAAAAATCCTTTACACGATTTCATGTTTAAGAAATGACCCTTCAACCAGGGAAGGAGAAATTATCTATCTATCTACAGGGAGTGCAGAATTATCAGGCAAATGAGTATTTTGACCACATCATCCTCTTTATGCATGTTGTCTTATTCCAAGCTGTATAGGCTGAAAGCTTACTACCAATTAAGCATATCAGGTGATGTGCATCTCTGGAATGAGAAGGGGTGTGGTCTAATGACATCAACACCCTATACCAGGTTTATTAGGCAAACAGAATTATTAGGCAACTTCCTTTCCTTTGGCAAAATGGGTCAGAAGAGGGACTTGACAGGCTCCGAAAAGTCAAAAATAGTGAGATATCTTGCAGAGGGATGCAGCACTCCTAAAATTGCCAAGCTTCTGAAGTATGATCGTCCAACAATCAAGCGTTTCATTCAAAATAGTCAACAGGGTCGCAAGAAACGTGTGGAAAAACCAAGGCACAAAATAACTGCCCATGAACTGAGAAAAGTCAAGCGTGCAGCTGCCAAGATGCCACTTTCCAGCAGTTTTGCCATATTTCAGAGCTGCAACATCACTGGAGTGCCCAAAAGCACAAGGTGTGCAATACTCAGAGACATGGCCAAGGTAAGAAAGGCTGAAAAACCACCATCACTGAAGAAGACACACAAGCTGAAACGTCAAGACTGGGCCAAGAAATATCTCAGACTGATTTTTCTAACGTTTTATGGACTGATGAAATGAGAGTGAGTCTTGATGGACCAGATGGATGGGCCCGTGGCTGGATCGGTAAAGGCCAGAGAGCTCCAGTCCCACTCAGACGCCAGCAAGGTGGAGGTGGGGTACTGGTATGGGCTAGTATCATCAAAGAAAAGCTTGTGGGGCCTTTTCGGGTTGAGGATGGAGTCAAGCTCAACTCCCAGTCCTACTGCCAGTTTCTGGAAGACACCTTCTTCAAGCAGTGGTACAGGAAGAAGTCCGCATCCTTCAAGAAAAACCTGATTTTCATGCAGGACAATGCTCCATCACACACATCCAAGTACTCCACAGCGTAGCTGCAAGAAAGGGTCTAAAGAAGAAAAACTAATGACATGGCCTCCTTGTTCACCTGATCCGAACCCCATAGAGAACCTGTGGTCCCTCATCAAATGTGAGATTTACAAGGAGGGAAAACAGTCCACCTCTCTGAACAGTGTCTGGGAGGCTGTGGTTGCTGCTGCACGCAATGTTGATGGTGAACAGATCAAAACACTGACAGGATCCATGGATGGCAGCTTTTGAGTGTCCTTGCAAAGAAAGGTGGCTATATTGGTCACTGATTTGTTTTTGTTTTGGAAAGTCAGAAATGTATATTTGTGAATGTTGAACTGTTATATTGGTTTCCCTGATGAAAATAAATAATTGAAATGGGTATATATTTGTTTTTTGTTAAGTTGCCTAATAATTATGTTTGCCTAATACACCTGATATAGGGTGTTGATGTCATTAGACCACACCCCTTCCCATCCATCCATCCATCCATCCATCCATCCATCCATCCATCCATCCATCCATCCATCCATCCTCTATTCTCTCCCATCCATCCATCCATCCATCCATCCATCCATCCATCCATCCATCCATCTTCCTTTCCCCATGGTTAACCTTATTCCTTTATTATGTAATTCCATTCGTCTGTTTTTCCCTCCATCTTTTCCTCTCTTTCTCAGGTAAGAATGTAACATTTGTGGTCCACCACTCCATACTGGGAGTGGTGGTCATAACGTTGCATGGTGGGCGGGGCCTTATGTTGTTCCCATGCACTACGGATTAAAAAAATAAAACAACAACAACAAAAACAGTGTTCCCCAGGTTCTCCACTAAACAGAACCCGTTATAAACCGGTTCATTATGTAGATAACTATTGTATTTACAACTTGCCATTTCTGTATTTCCTCATTTCAATGAGTGTCTTAAAGAATAATTTCTTCTTTTTTCAACATGGACCTTATTTCTAGGAGTTTATACGTGCATCTACTCACTAGTAAAATTTCTGACTCTTTTGGAAGATATTACATTGAGTTGCTCCTCGGCGTACATCTATATAATGGCGGAGATGGGTCAGTCTCTATATAAGACATTACCTGCAGCAAAACTCCTTTATTTTAACCAACACTTTAAGGAGAATGAATGAACGAAATTGTCCTGTGAGTCCAGATTTAGCTCTCTGTTAGAAAGCAGGGTGTTTTACACACCTTGGTACCGAACACAGCGTGACTGGGTCTGTGTGAACATGCCACTCGTGCTCGTAGTCGACCTAACTCACCCGCTCTCGGACCGACTGAACTGGGTGGTTTTGAAGCCGCTTGTGAACGACCTGAAATGTGGCATGAGTGATGTGTGAACGCGCACCAACTTTAGCTCGACCTAAATCCCAGATGCTCCACCTTTTTTAACTAAACAGGGATCCGTAGGCAGCTGTACTGTTGGAATATCATTATTGACAGTGTTATATTACAAGAACAGGGTTACGGCCTAATCCTGTCTGCTAGCTACTACTGTATGTCAAATGTTAACATCAACGGGGCGTTCACAAACATTGGACAAATTACCAATAACGGCTAGCAGGCTAAGCATAAATGCTCATATTTACAACTCACTGGTATCTGGCTGTTCGCCCATCAAATCTATTTGTCTGGAAATCCGCCTCCATTACATGACAACATTAGTCTCCACACGCAACCGTGTCTCGTCTTCAACACACTCCATTTACGTGTGTTTTGTTTCCAACACAGCCACGCTTTACAGCTGGGACACGTCTATGGATTTGTTCCGCATATCCATCTGGGAACCAACCATTAGAGTAGTTTTGGGAAGAGGCGAAAATACTGGTTAGCTGATTGGATAAGGCATCTGTCTATCACCACCTATGTTGGCGATACACGGGCCTAATCAACCAATCAGGTCAACAAAGCATATGCTGTACTAACAGAGCGACGACGAAAACACAAGCAAAAACATCTTTTCCTTTGCGAAAAGCCTCCAGAGCAGTGTTTGCTCTGCTTTCAGTGAAGAAATACTCTGTAATTCCGATAAAACTTGAGCGATAGCCACGCTGACGCTAAATTCGTCCACTGAAGCCACCATGTTGTTTCGTCTGAACTGTCACTTCTCGTTGCGTCACACTTCAACCCGCCTCAAAGCCAACACTGATTGGATGTTCGTTTGGTGAACTGCTCCAAATTCTCTTCAACAGAAAGTAGCCAGGCTGATCTGCGAGTGAAAACCTGAAGCTCACCAGATCAGGATGGTCTCACGAGGCTAGAAAAGTCGTTGCTTTAGCACTGATATCTACAGGGGTTAGACAATGAAACTGAAACACCTGCCATTTTAGTGTGGGAGGTTTCATGGCTGAATTGGACCAGCCTGGAGGCCAATCTTCATTTATCTTCAGCAGAATTAAATGTGCACCTCAGCTCTCCTGTTTCCACCAGAACTGTCCATCGGGAGCTCCACAGGGTGAATATATGTCACAGGGTGACCTTGTCAGTCTTTCCATTATATAACATTTAACTTGTAGTGTCAATGTGGTTTTAGTTTTGCTGTGTATTTAATATTGTTTTGCATGCTTTTATTGGTTTTATCTTGTATAGATTGTTTTGTAGTGGGGTTTCTTTTTATACCATGGCAAGGACTGGAGTTAAGTGGAACAAGGAACACCTGGGACTGATTGACAGGTCACACCCACAGTGCTCGCTTGGCACAGAGGACAGGCGCTGGACTATTTATTGTGCACAGGCAAGCATGCAGGGTTGGTTCGGTTGGAGAAAGGACAGCAAGCACGCAGCAGAGACGGGGACAGCGGATGAAGCAGCAGAGTCTTCTTCCTCCCAATGCTGGAAGAAGCAGGAACGGTGTGTGAGGTTGCCGCCGGACCAACGTGGGAAGGACAAGCTAGGAGGCTCGGAAAAGACTTGGTTCAACGCCTACAGAGAGATAAGTAGAGGGAAGTGAACCAAGCATCATTCTACTCGTGCGCGTGTGATCTGTGCTGCCTGTGATCTGCTGCTGCTAAGCGAATGTTCTGCTCCCCACAGCAACACCCAAGGAGGCCAGTGTGGAGCTACAGGACCGGCCTAAAGGACTGAGAGGAGCAAGGCCCCCCCTCTTGTGGGACTTGTATGACTTTGGCCAACCCATGAAGTTTCAGGACATATTCTGCCTCTTTGTGATTTCAGACCCCCTTCCTCCAGCTCTCTACTTCAGGCATCTCAGTCTTCTGGGGTTTGGGTCACTGGTATTAAATTACTTACATTGTATATGGGACATTTGTCATTCTTAACAGTGGAAACGATTTTTTTTAAAACTGGTATTTCAAGAACCTCACACTGAGTGTGACATATTAATTTTTGGCGTTGGTCGGCAGGATTACCAGTCTCACTGTTAAGAATGGACACAGCCCACCAAGATGATTCTAATGTTCCAGGTAATGTTAACATGCCTATAACTGCACAATTTGTTATGCCATGGTTTTTGGGGGCTGCTTTGATCCCAAAATTTGCTGGTGAAAAAGGAAAATTTGCAGAATGGAGGGTGCAGGTGGAGGCCATGCTGAGGGCACAAAAACTGACTGGACAGCAGGAAGCAGATTTTGTGTTGGGTGCCCTGGAGGGGGAGGCTAAGCGTGAACTGCAGTTAATCAATGCCAGGGATAAGGATACTGGGCAGAAAGTATGGGACATCCTAAAAAAACTGTATGCCCAAACGGCCACTAAAGCACAGCTGAGGGCGGGGTTTTTTAACTGTAAACAAAGGATTGATGAGAATGTCAATGCTTTTGTGCTAAGACTTCGAGAACTCTTTTTCAGATGGCAAGAACAGGAGGAAGGTGAGATTGGAGACTCAAATGACCTTCTGGTTGACCAGTTGATGGTCGGGTTACAGGCTGGTCCTATAAAACAGGAATTGAGCCGACAGATAAGGCGGAATGACCCTATGACCTTCACAGACCTGTGCAAGGAAGCTCGGGCCTTAGAACAAGAGCTGCAGGATGGGGGAGATGCAATCATGTCTCAAAGGGTTCATGTCTCAGACTCTAAGGACACAGCTACAGCAAATGTGCAGCCATTAAAAGACCAGATACGGACTGAGTTACAAGAGGGACTGATGGGTGAAATGAAGGGGGAAATCATAGAACTGATTAAAACCCTGTCCGCTAACCTGCTGGAAGAGGTGAGAACACGGCTTCCAACCAGGGAGGTGCAGTCAGGCCTTACAACCCTCCCCACGGACCACAACTCAACTGCCCGACGAGCCCCTCAGCCAAGACGCCGGCCAGCAGATACCGTTCCATCAGCTTACCAGTGGGATGCACAGGGCAGGCCTATCTGCCTGAGCTGTGGGGCAGCGGGACATATCCAGCGCCGGTGCCCTCGTCGACTATCGAGGCACCAGGATTTTTGACTTCCCCTACAGCTGAGGGCCAAGCAGTGGGGGCAGTTAACCAGGATAAAGTGCCCACATCACAGCCCAAGTCTGCCTTAATAGGTGAGTGCCCTGATATTGTTGTTGACATGAATGGGTGCTCTATACCTTTTGTCCTTGACACAGGGTCACAGGTCACGTTGTTGAGCCAGAGCTTGTTTAATAAATACCTGAGAGGGACTGGAATGACTGATGCCGACAGTATCCCTTGGCTGACCCTACGAGCTGCTAATGGTTTGGAGATACCCTATGTGGGCTATGCCATGGTGAACTGTGCAGTGGGTAGTGTTAATGTTCCTGAGAAAGGGATAGTAATTGTTAAGGATGAATGCTTGGGGCCTGACAAGGGTATCCTTGGAATGAACATTATTAAACCTGTGTGGTCTGCTCTTACTCAGGGAAACCATCCAGGGCCGCTGGCTTTTAAAACCACCTTGCCTCCTGAAGCAGGACCGATTTGGGATCGAGCCTTCACAGAGTGCCAGCGAGTCATTGCTAAAGGGTCCCCACCACCTTATCAGGGTGTGGCCAAGCTGCCCCGACAGCAATCGGTAGTTGTCCCACCCTATTCGGAGATGATCGTGTGGACGCAGGTGTCGGAAGGTGCGGCCAACCCATCCTGTGAAGTGCTGGTGGAGCCCCTCCCAGACAGTGATACTGAATGGCGAGTGGGCAGGACTTTGGCCACCATAAGGGGAGGACAGCTGGCCTGCAGGATCTGCAACCCCAACCCCTATCCAGTGGAAGTCCCCCAGCGCCAGCCATTAGCTCAGGTGACTGAGGTGGCAGCAGGCGATGTACAAGGAGAACAAGAACTGGTCCTCAATAGCGTGGCGCCCGATGTGGTCGAGGTAGCTGTCAGGCGGGTTGGATCCACCAAAGGAACAGATGACGCCGGACTCCATCCAGTAATGTCCCTAAAGGGGGATGGCCTGACCCCTGCAGAACAGGAGGAGATGACCAGCCTGTTGCAGAGGTGGACAAAAGTGTTTTCCAGCCACGATGAGGATTTCGGCTGCACTGGCGTGGTGAAGCACCAGATTCCAACCGGTCCAGCACCCCCAAGCCGAGAGCGGTATCGGCCTGTCCCTCCGAGCTTGTATGCTGAATTACAAACCTTGCTGAAGCACATGCTGGACAGTGGTGTGGTGAGGGAGAGTGCAAGCCCTTGGGCGGCTCCAATTGTGCTTGTTAAAAAGAAAGATGGGAGCTGGAGGTTCTGTGTAGACTACAGGAGGCTTAATGCACTCACACATAAGGATGCTTACCCCCTGCCCCGTATCGAAGAGTCACTGACTGGGCTCAAAGCGGCACGATGGTATTCCACGCTGGACTTGGCATGTGGCTATTGGCAGGTGGAAGTGGACCCTGCCGATAGAGAAAAGACTGCATTCACGACCCCACTCGGCTTGTATGAGTTCGAACGGATGCCCTTTGGGTTGTGTAATGCCCCGGCCACATTCCAAAGACTAATGCAACGGTGCCTGGGAAACCTGGTAAATGACTATTTGTTGATTTACTTGGATGATGTTGTGGTGTTCTCTCCTGACTTTGGCAGTCACGTGTGCCATCTGGAAGAGGTGTTCAAGCGGCTCCATCAACATGGGTTGAAGCTGCAACCCAAAAAGTGCCACCTGTTTCAACGAAAGGTAACATACCTGGGCCACGTCATCAGTGAAGCCGGAGTAGCCACAGATCCGGCAAAGACAGCGGCAGTGAGAGACTGGCCAGTACCTCAGACGGTCAAACAGGTAAAATCCTTTCTTGGCTTTTCTGGTTACTATCGACGTTTTATACCAGCCTTCTCCAAGATTGCAGGACCATTGAATACACTGACACATGGTACAAATGTGCAGACAAGGAAGACAACCCCCATAGACTGGTCTCCAGAATGTCAGCAGGCTTTCGACCAGTTGAAAGAGGCGCTGATAAATGCACCTGTCTTGGCATATGCTGATTTTTCTCTCCCATTCAACCTGTATACAGATGCCAGCTTTGATGGACTAGGGGCAGTGCTGGCACAGATACAAGATGACAGAGAGCGTGTGATTGCCTACGCTAGTCGTAGCCTCCACCCAGCCGAACGGAATGATCAGAACTATAGCTCCTTTAAACTAGAGCTATTGGCCCTGAAATGGGCTGTAACTGAGAAGTTTAAAGACTACCTCTATGGTGCTGAGTTTACTGTCTTCACAGACAACAATCCTTTGGTGCATCTTGAGACAGCACGACTTGGGGCAGTTGAACAACGGTGGGCGGCCCAATTGGCTAACTTCAAGTACACCATTAAATACCGCCCAGGTATGCAAAACAAGAATGCTGACGCTCTCTCCAGGTTGCCTGAACAGGAAGGAAAAGTGGCACCAGTGCTGGCTGATCGAGTCATTGTTGAAGGGGGGAGTATGGGAAGTACATCAGGCCGAGGATCCAGACCTTTCCCAGGTAAAACAGTGGAAATCACAGCAGCTTCCGCAACCTGAGGTATGTGGCTCTATGTCACCTTACATGAGACAGCTGGTTACAGAATGGGATAAATTGGTAATACAAAATGGCATACTGGGGAGGCTGCATGGTGGTATGTCTGGGTCGCAGACTTTCCAAGTAATTGTGCCAAAGCAGGAAGCCATGGATGTGTGGAGAGCTTATCACAATAATATGGGGCACCCTAACAGCGAGAGGACTCTGGCTGCACTGCGGCAGCGTTGTTATTGGCCCAGGATGACGCAAGATGTGAAGGAGTGGGCTGAAACGTGCTTCCAATGTGTGTGTGCTAAAGCTGGACCTGAGGTGAGAGCTCCGTTGTTGCCCATTGCAACATCATACCCATTTGAAGTTGTTGGGGTAGATTACCTCTCCCTAGGCCGTCCAGGTGACCAGTACCCTTATATATTGGTGATGATTGACTTGTTTTCGAAATATGCTCTTGCAGTACCCACAAAAGACCAGTGTGCAAACACCACAGCCAAGGCCTTGTATAGCAACCTCGTTCAAACATTTGGCTGCCCAGAACGTATCTTGACCGATCGAGGGGCTGCCTTTGAGTCGGCTGTGGTGAAGGAACTTTGCCAGCTCTATGGGTGTCAAAAGGTTCGGACAACGGCATATCACCCTCAAGGGAATGGAGCATGTGAGAGGTTCAACCAAACCCTGCTCAGGTTGCTGGGTTCCCTGGCAGAGACTGACCAGGCCCAGTGGCCAACCAGACTACCAGCCCTTATCCAAGCCTATAATAACACCACCCATAGTACAACAGGGATGACCCCACACTATGTGGTGTTTGGGAGACATGCCCGACTGCCAGTAGACTGGATAACTGGCCTGAGCCCTGCTGGGGAGCCGTGCACTCTACAGGGTTGGATAGGACAGCACCACAACGCCCTGAGCCATGCTTACCAGGTAGTAAAAAACAATTCTCAACACCAACAGGAAAGGGATCAAGCTCGCTATAACAGGCGAGCTGAATCAGCACCCTTGCTGCCTGGCGAACGGGTACTTATCCGCAACTTCCGTAGAAGGGCCAAAGGAAAGCTGGCCCCGAGGTGGAGCCCAGAGCCACTTATTGTGGTAGCTCAATTACAGGAGGGCCACCCAGTTTATGTCCTCCGACCAGAGGGTAAGGAAGGACCAACACGGACAGTACATTATAATAACCTTCGCCCTTGCCCTTTAAATGTGTTGCAGGACAGCCGAACAACTGGAGAATCAGAAGCCCTGGAAGTGAAACAACAAAACCCCCTGCCCCCTCCCACTTGGTGGCTCCCTGGTTTGATCGTGGACTCAACGGAGCTACAAGGAACACAGATGGCAGACCCGGGTCAGGCTGAGCCACCTGACCCTCCAGTAGGACAAGCAGCCCCCAGTATAGAGCTTGAGCAGCCTGACTTGCGCCGGTCTCGGAGAGCTAACTTTGGGATACCCCCAGTTAGGTATAGTGAGTAAATGGTCGGGACGACCACTGTTAAAGAGGGCAGGAAATGTCACAGGGTGACCTTGTCAGTCTTTCCATTATATAACATTTAACTTGTAGTGTCAATGTGGTTTTAGTTTTGCTGTGTATTTAATATTGTTTTGCATGCTTTTATTGGTTTTATCTTGTATAGATTGTTTTGTAGTGGGGTTTCTTTTTATACCATGGCAAGGACTGGAGTTAAGTGGAACAAGGAACACCTGGGACTGATTGACAGGTCACACCCACAGTGCTCGCTTGGCACAGAGGACAGGCGCTGGACTATTTATTGTGCACAGGCAAGCATGCAGGGTTGGTTCGGTTGGAGAAAGGACAGCAAGCACGCAGCAGAGACGGGGACAGCGGATGAAGCAGCAGAGTCTTCTTCCTCCCAATGCTGGAAGAAGCAGGAACGGTGTGTGAGGTTGCCGCCGGACCAACGTGGGAAGGACAAGCTAGGAGGCTCGGAAAAGACTTGGTTCAACGCCTACAGAGAGATAAGTAGAGGGAAGTGAACCAAGCATCATTCTACTCTTGCGCGTGTGATCTGTGCTGCCTGTGATCTGCTGCTGCTAAGCGAATGTTCTGCTCCCCACAGCAACACCCAAGGAGGCCAGTGTGGAGCTACAGGACCGGCCTAAAGGACTGAGAGGAGCAAGGCCCCCCCCTCTTGTGGGACTTGTATGACTTTGGCCAACCCATGAAGTTTCAGGACATATTCTGCCTCTTTGTGATTTCAGACCCCCTTCCTCCAGCTCTCTACTTCAGGCATCTCAGTCTTCTGGGGTTTGGGTCACTGGTATTAAATTACTTACATTGTATATGGGACATTTGTCATTCTTAACAGTGGAAACGATTTTTTTTTAAAACTGGTATTTCAAGAACCTCACACTGAGTGTGACATATACATGGTCGGGCTGCTAAAGCCAAACCTTTGGTCACTCGTGCCAATGCCAAATGTCGGTTTCAATGGTGCAAGGAGCACAAATCTTGGGCTGTGGACAATATGAAACATGTATTGTTCTCTGATGAGTCTACCTTTACTGTTTCCCCCACATCCGGGAGAGTTTTTGGTGTAGAGAAGCCCCAAAGAAGCGTACCACCCAGATTGTTGCATGGCCAGAGTGAAGCATGGGGGTGGATCAGTGATGGTTTGGGCTGCCATATCATGGCACTCACTTGGCCCAATACTTGTGCTAGATGGGCGTGTCACTGCCACGGACTACCGAACCATTCTGGAGGACCATGTGCATCCAATGGTTCAAACATTGTATCCTGAAGGCGGTGCAGTGTATCAGGATGATAATGCACCAATACACACAGCAAGACTGGTGAAAGATTGATTTGATGAGCATGAAAGTGAAGTTGAACATCTCCCATGGCCTGCAAAGTCACCAGATCTAAATATTATTGAGCCACTTTGGGGAGTTTTGGAGGAGCGAGTCAAGAAACGCTTTCCTCCACCAGCATCACGTAGTGACCTGGCCACTATCCTGCAGTAGTATGGCTTAAAATCCCTCTGACCACTGTTCAGGACTTGTATATGTCATTTTGAAGACGAATTGTCGCTGTATTGGCCGCAAAAGGAGGCCCCACACCATACTAATAAATGATTGTGGTCTAAAACCAAGTGTTTCAGTTTCATTGTCTAACCCCTGTACATGCATCTTCAGGTTCAGGTTAAACTTTACACACAGTTGAAAGTACAAGTTAAGATGAGTCCAGGTTTTCATAGACCACCCAGGTGTTTTAGATTATAACGCACTGACTGAAATGTTTATTTTTCATGTGCACTAATATGCGTTTTCATATGAAGAACCACTGTGCACTGTTTTACCGTTTCTGTCATTTTGTGTAATTGATTGACAGTATTTTGCAATTCATTTTTAATGGATTCAGTTTGGTCAATAAATTCATAATGTCTTCAGACACACATATTGTGGTGTATCATGGATTAAATTAATTGCAAAATCGATAATTGCAGAATCACCACATCGTGATATTATCATATTGTAGGTGAAATAACGTGATAATTTCATACTAGTGATTCTAACTCCTACTGTACAAGCAGATAAAACATTTCTAAAAAGTACGCTTAAACAGTAAAAATGTACAACAAAACAGGTACAACAGAAAACAAATCAGGAAAACGACACTGCAGTGATGCATAGGTGGAATAAGACTACAGGAGAATTTTGAGTCTGAGGAGTCCACGGTACGGAGATCAGGAAGGAGGGGATGAACGTGGTGAGGAGGAGTTTGAAGATGATCCTTTGATATTGTGCCAGTGGAGTTGTTGCAGGATGGGAGAGATGTGATGAGTAACGGGGCTCCGAGTAATCAGGCGTGCTGCAGGGTTTCTGAGGAGCTGCAGTTTCTGGAGGGACTTGTTTATTTGGGAGGCAGAAAAGAAGTGAATATAGAGAAGTGATGCGGCTGTGAACAAGGATGGTGGTAGTTAGAGTGAGAGAGGAGGCGGAGACGGAGACGCTACGCTGGTGGAAGTAGCCAATATCGGCCGATGATGCTGTGCGTAAAGAGCAGTTAAAGATATTAAGGACATTACTGGTTCTACAAATGTGCATCAGAACGAAGACGAAGGAGATTCGTTGCCCCATGAAGTCATTAACGGACCAAATGGAGCTGACTGACGCATGTTGTTGCACAGAAATGTGTGTTTGCATCGCACCCATGAGAGGCTCTGGGTGATGCAACGAGACAGACATGCTGTTAGCAGTCAGATAAGCACTGATGCATCTTTGCTCTGAAAAAGCAGAAAATAACGAAGCCAAGGTTTCATTCGCTCATGAATGGCTGTCGGCAAAAAGCAGTAAATCAGATTTTATAGACTGATATGAAGACGTTTTTATGACAGAATGAAAATAATTGAAGTAAAGCCATCACCCCTTCCTTTAAAATTTTCCCGTGCGTGTTAAAGTGACGCTCCGTAACCGTCGGACCTCAGAGATGTGTGCTTCTGGCTGGTTTTGACGGCACAGTGACATCCATCATGTACAGTACATTCCTGGAGCCACCGCGGCTCCGTAAAGCTGAGAAACCACATTTCAGAGCTGTGTTTTCAGGAACATCGTGTCCTGTCACAGCGCCATGTCACACGCCTGCAACTAGTCAGCAACAGTATGAACACACACAACAGCAAAGAATTCCACAAGAGCATGAAAGGAAGCAGAAAGAAAGGGACGGAGGGGAAGAAAGACAAGCTGACGGAGAGCAACAGTCACTGAAAACAGGTTTCCAGGTCTGACTCGGGCCTTCTGACCTCCACAGACACTTATTTTTCTTATTCATTTTCATCCTTCTTCTTCTTTTTTTTTTTTTTACATTTATTGACCAACTTCACACATTTTTTATACGATACACATACTTAACAGAGATTTAGAAGTACACAATCCATTTAATTTCTCTCTCTCTTTTAAAGGAGAAAACAAAACATTGAAAGCATAAAACAGAATAATAAAAAAAAAGGTTAAAAAAATTGGGTGTATATTATGTCATTCCCTTTCAAATGTTTACACGTAAACATATCTCGCATAAGCTTACTCATGTGTACAGTTTTCCTCAAAATGATCATACCTTCCCATTAAAGAAGGAAAAAAAAAATCTGTTCGTAAATTAAGTTGAAATTGACAAAAGTGATGATAAATAACAATTTTATAAAAATCATGACACTGGTTTTGGTAAATGGACTGTACTTATATAGGGCTTTTCTAATCGTACTGACCGCTCAAAGCGCTTTACATTACATGTCACTTTCACCCAGTCACACACACACACACACACACATTCATACCCCGATAGTGATTAGACAGAAATATTAAAAACAAACACGCAAATAATAAAACATGTAAACAAGCACGAAGGGGCTCCTGAACTAAAATGTTATTGAACAACACTTTGAGATAATCACTGAAATCAGGTGTTTTCTGTAACGTCCAATCAGACGTCTGCACCTGTTGACAGGTATAGCGGTCCACTGTTCATAAGCAATGTTTATTTATTTATTTCTCTAAATGATAATTTTGTATGTTTTTTATTGGTTATTAGTCTCTTTAGTTTCTTGTTTTTTGAATCACTATTGAGAATTTTGACTTTTCTTTAATTGGTGGATATGAATTGTTCTGAAGATGACTACATGTTCATGCAAATATCCACCTGTATATGCACATAGGTATGTATACATGTATTGGTTCGAGCATATAATACGTGCATTATGTAATTTCTTCAACATCATGTTCGTGAACAACCATACCCTCAAAAAAAAATATTAGTGTGCAGGTACATTGACATAACATACTGAACAAGAGAAAAGAAATGAACAAAAAGTAGAATAAATCAAACAAAAGAGGGTCATTTTAAGGAGATACTGTTTCTTTTCCAGATTTGATCAAAATAATCTCCCTGTAATCTAAGAATAAAAGGTCATTTTTTCCTTTCTGTATTTCAATTTTTTTATTTTGATTTATTTTTCTGTCTTTTGTTTTAGCTGATTTTTTAAAATTCTGTTTTATTTTATTAAATTTTTAGTGTATTTTATGCATGTATACATATATATACAGTATATTTGTGTGTATATAGCTATATATTCCCGTTTTTATATTTTATTCTACGTATAGACTTTGTTGGTTTAAAGTCTTGTAAATACTTATAGAATCTTGAGATAACTTTGAGTCTCATATCTGCATTGTCTGCACTGACCAATACTTTTAAGCAAATTGTTTTCAAATATTTTGTAGGCTATTGGTTTAAGATCTTTTATATTATGGTGAACTTGAAGAAACCTAAAAGAAAAAAACAAACAAACAAAAAAACATTATTTTCTAACAACATAATCTCCTTAGAGTTTGAAAATCACACAT
>JALJCO010010800.1:0-33023 GCA_023101725.1 Atherinomorus stipes | reverse complement strand
TAAGAAAACAGATAATCGCTGTGGAAAATTTAAAAATATGCGAGCAAGCATAAAAAAGAAAGAAAGAAAGATTTTGCCTCAGAAAATCCACTTTGTTTGATATTATTCATGGGTTAACAAGGGAGAGTAGGGTGTCCACGTTCAGGTAATGACAGATAAATGAAAAGGAATAAAATGTATTCCATACTAGTTCTTCCTCTTTTTTTGTCTAATAACCTAGCTGAACGAATAATCGGAAGGAAAGCTGTAACTATACAGCTGTGGAGTCTGCCGTTACTAGACAACGAGAGTGGAGCACTATGGGTAATTCTCGTCTGCTAGGATGTCCCATTTCAGCAGCCTACCGTTTCAGGAGGCTGCTTCGGAGTGTGCAGACTAAGTAGCACACTCCGTAGCCACGTAGTCTGCGCACTTCGCAGTCTGCACACTTGAACATGAGACACAGCTACCAAGTGTCTACAGCTAGAGATGGAAATAGAAAACATGCTGTCCAACATAAAACAATTGTTCGTTTTCTAAAAACATATGCACATAAAAAAGAAAATATCTATTTCTGTGTGTACTTTAAGATAAAAAAAATATAATCTAGTATATATAATAATTGTTTTTAAAGTTTAAAAACACCTTTTTTTATCTAGTTGTTGGAATTCAAACAGTTCAAGCCCAATGATGATACAAATGATGAGCTGCCAGAGGTAAAAGAGGATAAGACAGGAAAAATGTCACGGCCACATAACTTGTCTCAGATGTGAGAAACAAAATTATATCAAACTGGTTCAAAGTCTTTTTTTTTTTTTGCTTTTGCTTTTTGTTCTGAGCACAAAATGAGACATTGAGTGTGGATGGATGGATGGATGGATGGATGGATGGATGGATGGATGGATGGATGGATGGATGGATGGATGGATAGATGAATGGATGGATGAACGGACGGATGGATGGATTGGTTACATTTGGTTTGCACTGTATTTTTAAAAGTGCTTGAAATGACTGCTGAAAAATGATTATGGGTCGTCTAAACTTGACTAATTTTTGAGATCACAGAGAAGACAGTGGAGGAAAGGGCAGATTGTGAGGAGGGAGGAGAGGCTAGGGCAAATAGTGAAGAAGTTCATAATCCAGGAGCAAAGACACACTGGGAAAAAAAATGTAAAGTGAACAGATAAGTTCCACCTATAGGTCAAATGCTTTCATTTTGTGAGAAAGAATTTAATTGACAGAATTAAATGTAAATGTGTCTGGTGAACTTGATGCCAAATGAGCCAGAAATGTCTAAATGTAATCAAATATAAAAATAATGATGATGATGATGGTGATGATAATAATAATAATAATAAAATAACATAAAAATAAAGAGGTGAACTGTATTTTTATGAAGGAATCTTACTGCAGCTTTAGAATTTGCTTTTGTCTGTTATTCAAATGTTTTCTGCTATCCCAGCCAGAATGTTGCAGGATTTTCTCTTTGGTTTGTTTCAGTTTGTCTGCTTTCCTGTTATAAACTTGACACAAGCTGAAGGTAAATATGATTAAATTACATTTCTGATCAATACACTTGACTTTTTTTTCTGTTTGATCAGCACAGTTTATTCATAAAAATGTTCTATTCCAAAAAAGTAATTGTCACTACCTTATAAATTAAGTTGCTCATACCCTGATCATATACTGTAAGTATAATGCAAGAATATCACGTCAGATCCTGGTTAATGTGTTACAACAATCCTCACATATTAAGCTGGACTGAACCATGCAAATTAACTAACAGCACAAAATGAGACATTGAGAGTGGATGGATGTACATCGAGTTGACTCAGAATATTAACATTTACTTCAGTTAACGTAATTATTTCTCAATAAAATCCAACATTTGATTTCGGTGGAATTTATTTCCATAATTTTATGATGCTCAACCAACAACTTTTTTGTGCATGTTATGTTAAAACAAAATGATTTAAAACAGTTCAACTACAAAACATGATTTTATTTAATATTCAACTTCGAATAAGTCAACAGACATGCAGTTTGCTTTTACTAAGTGTATGCGTGGAGACTCAAGTGAAGGAGATTCTTTAGTATGGCTTATTTAATAAGATTAAATACAGAACTGAAATCAATGAAAAGAAGGGATGTTCCATATAGGTTTTTTTACCGATATCTGATATACCGATATTGTCCAACTCTTAAATTCCGATATCCGATGTCAACTGATACAGATATATGCAGAGAGGAGTGAGGTTGTATCTCGCTCATTTTGAGAAATACAACTATATTCTGCTCTGTGAGCAAAGATCCCAAAATATCCTTAACTCAGCCAGGGGAGTTCATTTTGGACATCTGGCTGCCATATAGGCCTATCAGATACTAGCAGGTATTAGCCAACATGTGGCGACTTATGATGTTTTTGACAACTTGGTAAGTTAACCAACAACTTAAAACCAGACATATTGGCAGCTTCAAAGCAAGTCAATCTGTAGCAGCAGCAGCTGCATCATAGTCACATGACTCTGAAAGGAATGCTGGGATATGAAGTTCTTCCAGGATAACAGGGACTTTTCTACATGCTGGACCGCTGCTAATGGAACAAGATCTCACAAGATTACATTTTTTCAAAATATCGTCCCAAAAAAACAATACCGATATTTTCCAATATCACATTTTAATGCCAATGTTGGCTGATAATATCGATAGGCCGATGATATCGGACATCCCTAATGAAAAGCATCCAAACATGTTGCGTTTAGGTGTGTAGGTGCTCTTGTGTTGTGCAGAGAGCAGTGGAATGGCATCTCCTGGAGATCTAAATTCCCCGTATGAATTGCCAGGATTAAAAGGATTAAATGGACTTAAACTGGTTTCAATATTGCTCAGAATAACAGGCCTGTAGTAACTGAAGATGATACCTGAGGATTTGTGTAAAAAAAAGTTTAATTTCATTTGCAGTAATTACCTGGGAGTAGCGACAATACTGTAACTTGACACCACCAGATGTTTAGTATGTGCCACCAGACTGTATGCTTTATTACTCCCAGTGGGATTTACTCATGTTGAAATGTATTAAAGCAGGTGGCGCTGAATCAATGTCAAGTAGGGATTTTGAAGGCAAGCAAAGTTTTTTTTGTTTGTTTTATGAATGCTTTTCTTGGCATATAAATCCATTTTCCTTTTACAACTTATGTTTTTTGGTGCAGCTGGTGCATCAAGGGAGGGAAAAAGAGAAAAAAATGTCTGAAAACAGCTACAGGGCTTTCTTATTTGTTAGAAGCTGTATTGAAGCTGAAGTTCACACATATCAATTAATGACATGTTGGAAATGAGAATATGTTTAAGATTAAAAAAAAAACGTGAGAGCTTTTATGGCCCCTTTATTGTCTCTAACACTGGAGCTACCTTTAAAAAAGGAAAGGAGACTAATCTACCCCGGGTTCCTTGTGGCTTCATTGTGATGTTCAATAGTAGATGGATTAATTGAGGGTTATGTGAAAAGGAAAAGAAATATGAGGACACGATGGTGATTGTGAGAATAGTGAGGCAATATCAGTTTTGTGTCTTTTCTTCTCTGAACAACCAGCTTTATTGTATTTCTAATGTGAAAAGTGTACTGTCTGTGTCTGAGTGGTAGGATGAAATGTTTGTTACATGTTTTTAAGAATGAGTAGTTAGCAACAATTCTGATATTTTTTATTGTTCAGACTCAATATGCAGTTTGTCTCTTCATGATTATACTAACATTAAATATAAATCAGTTTTTGACCACAGCTTCATCCATTACTGTTTCACTCTTTTAGTAAAACTAGTACTGTAATACAACTGTTTCATATTTGCTAACACCAGTCTGCGATTGTGTACGTATGTTCTTGTAAATGTTTTTCTGATGGCTTACATCTTTCTCATTGTATTTTAAAACTAGTCTGCTCTCATGTTGTTGTTCATGTGTAATGACTCTTAAAGATACGAAAAGCTCCTCAACTGAACTTATCAAACCACTTTGACATCCCCTTTAAGAGCTAATTTGGTATCCGTCTTACATCCTGTCTCTTCTCTGAGCTCTTTCCAGCCAGTAAAAGCACCCTGATGTTGACTCTTGCTCTGTCATTTTCTGTCTTTTTTTTCCCTCTTTTTCTCCAATAATATTCTCTTACATTTCTTCACTGAATCAGCTATGGTGCACCATGACTCATTTGACCCATCTGTAAGTTCAACAGCTTGGAATGGAAAATTTGCTCTTAGCTAATGGCTGGCTGCATAGTTTCTGCATCTTTGCACTTTACTTGACACTAACTGCAACATTTATAGTAATGACTACAAGATTTTGCTGTTCCTCTTTTCGACAGTGCTGTTGGGGCTGGTTGGTGCAGAAGTTCTCTCTTTTACAAAAACTGAAGGACAGAGCATCACAGCCCGATGCTACTTAGGTTTATCTGGAAACAGGAAGTTCTTCTGTAAAGGCGAATGTAAGAAAGACGACATTCTCATCGAAACGACCAGCAACACAGCTCACAACGGCAGATACAGCCTCGAGTATGAAGGAACTTATGCACGCCCTGCTCTGTTCGTTGACCATCAAGCAGCTCACTCAGTTGGACTCCAGGATGGTACAAGTGTGGTTTGAGCAACTTTTTTACAGAGCAACACCAAAACATTAATCTCACAGTCAAAGCTGGTGAGTTTTCCCCAAGTTTGATAACATTTTTTAAACACTCAGTCTTGTTTGTGATTTCCACCAGAATACTTGGAAACATGCAGAGATGTTTAACTTGTTCAGGCATTTGAACCTTTAAGTAACAGACATAATTCAATAGATTCAAAAACTTGGAAGAGAAGTCAACCGAAAAAAAAAGTTTATAAAGCAGCTGTTTGGGAAGACTCTCCAAATTGGTTTCAGGCAAGGTGCAACGATAGGGTATAAAAGATGCATCATCAATTAAAAGTTTAATGTAAATGAGTCATTTACCAAAGAGAATCAGGTTTTTGAGTCATTTAAGCCACTTTGTCAGTTACTCAGAGGGAAAAGAACACACCTGCTCCCAGTTCCAACTGATTTTTACCACTAAAAAACCACAACATAAAACAGGAAAAAATCCATTTTATGGTGGAGAAAAAGGGACGAAAGATCAACAATTGTCAAATATTAATTTTTTGTCTCTTAAACTCACAGAATAGTATTAAACCTAAATGCTACAGTTCCAGGTCGAAATGACGATGATGCTTCATCTGTGCAACATTAGAAAAAGAATATATACAATTTAGTTGGTGTTACCAAAAACATTACCCTAAACTACAAAACAAAAAACTCCCCAACTAATATAATTCAACAATTCTGGTAACAATTCAGGTTTTTTTTTAACCTATATGAAAACAAAATGTTTCTTTTAATCTCATTACTGTAATGAAAGGGCGAAACTCAACAGCAAGTTGAGTTCCTCCCTTTGACTACATCATCTATTGTGTGACAGTGTGGGGTCCTGTCACGATGCCTATGAATGATAATACGCCCTGGCTACTTGGCCACAGGAATATCTGTCTCGCTTACTGGGGCAGTAAGTGTGCATGACTCTCAACAGGGAGTCAATGGGATCGAAATCCGGCCCGGGCCCCCGTTGCGTACCTTGCCACATTCGCAACAACAAAAGTGAACAAATCAGGCACAAATTATAGTTTATCTTCAAAAAAGACAGTAGAAGAATTAAATATGTTTCTCTTAGTCTGTTTATTACCTTTTGTGTAGAACTGCAATGGTATGTGTATTTGTTTAGCACCCAGTTCAGCACCACACTGTACCAACTTGTCAGGCAGAGGATTTATTTTTAGCTATTATTGTTTCATTAAGTGCAGCGGGCTTACCATCCTGGTTTCTAACAACTCGAAACAGCATGTCATGTGAGTCTGTTTGAAATAGAGGAAGCACCCTCATGCCTCAAGGCCCCTGTCTGGTAGCACCTCAGTTTTATAAAAAGACGGGGCTAAAACGAAAAAAAAAACCCAGAAGAAGACGAAACGCAAGCAGTGTGGCGACGCTGCAGAACTGCGGTTGGGTATGCACTCAGAAATACTTTCAACATGCTAACACATCTAAAGCGACTCCATACAAGTTTAAATGTCACAACATTAACATTACAAATAACACAACAGCAGGAAACATCACTTATTTATACTTTTTGTCATTCAGGCAATCTGACCGACAGAGTAACCTGCAGTGATGTTCAGTTTTTGTGATGAAGATGAGTGAAATGAAAGGGGAGCTGTGTCAGTTAAATGCTGCTCTTAAAAACTCAGATGGTGTCACTTAAGATGTGAAAGCATTTTTTTCCCCCTATCTTTCATTGATAAATGTTCCAAAAAAAAAAAAAAAAAACCAAAAAACAAGCAGCAAGATTTTATTCTAAAATATTTTCTTTATTTATGATTTATCTTTCTCATTCAAACAATATGCCAAAAAAAATCAAACGGCTGTGATGTAAAATTGTAGTGAACTTAACAAAACACAACACAGTTGATATTTGTGTATTTTTTTCCATGACTGAACTGATAAAAAACCGAACATGACTTCATGCACAGCAGAAAAGGCCGCTTCCTCTGAGATTTTGTAATAATAGCCAGACTGACATCCTCCTCTTCATCACAGCTTTACATGTTCCTGTTGTTACTAAATCAAAGAATAAAAAAAAAAGCAGATGATGCTTTTTTCTTGTCTGGCTTCCTCATTGTGATTATCAGTTCATCCTTTCTCCGAAGTTCCTCTTTGCAGCAGGATTTCCTGTTGTTGTTTGAACGCTATGTGACATAAGGGATATGTTATTGGGGTTACTGGTTCATACACATGCACTCAGGATGTTCATTGAGATTTAAGAAGAAAAGGAGGATATTTACTTTTCAGATTTTGCATCTGCATCCTCCTGCAGTTTGACAGTGATGCAGTCTTATTTTCACGAAGCCAAAAACTTAAACCAAATGTTATAAATTTGTTGCCTTTCCTTGAAAGTTCTTATAGTTTTTCTGTATCAGACCTGTGGCAATATCCATTTAAAATATTTTTGTTCCCAGCTTCAACTACAATCACTCCAGTCTCAGCAACTACTGGCGTTTGCAGTGAAAGAACATCAGAGTTCCAAGGTACAGAACAGATCACAATGTTCAGGTTTAAAACTGCACAGACAAACCCACATGTCTCATACAGTATACAAACTGCATCTTGTACTGTGACAGCTCAGTTTCATCTCAAGCAAAGTAAATGAAACATTAAATGGTGTAATTTGGAAGTAATTGCACACAATATGATCACATTCAATCAAAGATTAAGATTTTCCCTCACATTTAGTACTACGGTTTTTTAATGATAGCTTTAGTTATCTTTATTTTTCCTCTCCTTTTTTTCTAACTCCCCCAGACTTTGTCTTTCACTGTGGTTGTATCTGTTCCTGTGCTGGTTTTGCTTGTGGTTGCGGGTTTCCTTTTCCTCTACAAAAGAAAGACCAAGAGGAACTTTGATGGTGAGACAGCTTATCTAGATGTCTAATACTCATTTTAATAAACTTCCACAGAACTTAATGTGATTCACTCCACAGGTGTGAAAGCAAGTGGAAACTTGGACAAAAACATGAAGGTAATATATATATTGTTTTATTTATTTATTTATTTTTAAAGAGAAGATTTTCTGTAATTATTAATATCAGAAGTCAAATTCTTGTTTTGTCTGTCAGCCACATAACGCTTACAAATTTCCTTCCATGACAGTATGGATAAGTAATGTTTTCTCCAACAGAAAGACATTGTACTTATTATATTGTACTGACAGTTGTTTTAGAAAAGGTAAGTCATCTGTCATTTCGGTAAACAAATCTGAATGTTGAAGCAAAAACTGAGATAAATGCAACCTCAAAAGAAGAAAAAAATGACATGTTACCCCAGCTGTGACACTGCTTCAAAGTAACGATAATCAATTTCAGTGAGCTCTTGTAAAACTAACTGTTACAGTAACTGATCATTAACAGAAAATTTAGAGGTCATTTTTCTTACTTTTTTGGTCTCTGATGCTTCAACAGATATTAATTTGATGTCCCTATTTAGGATTTTAAGGATACTGTTTTCTTTCAGCTCACTGCGTTAATTGTTATTGCACTCAAAATTTGTCCAATTTGTACTTTCCAATTTTACCATGACATGATGTAACATAGAGGATTATGACAAACATTTTCATCCTCTCTGTAAAACATATTGTTCTCACAAACACTCTAGGTGCAACTTAGACACATCATCAGTGTTGTATCCTGGGTTCATTGGGTGTTTCAGGTCTCACAACAGACACCCTCGCCCAGGTGACCCAACCAGGGTTGATCATGCCCCAGCTTGTGTCTAAATAATGCTTGTCCTTAGCCCACGGATCCCCCCGCTTGATCCACAGCCATCTTGATGCTTTTTCTGCTGCGTCAGAGATGTTTCTGATGGCTTTCCTGTTCTGAAGCCCTTTCACTCCCAACAACCTGAGTGCCCTGACAAGAGACTGGCCGACAAAGCCTCTGCACCCGACCTCGATGGGGTTAAATTGGGTCCTCCATCCCGCACTCCGGCACTCGGCTGCCAGCTCCTCATACTTGGCCCTCTTCCTCTCAAAGGCCTCCTCCATCCGGTCTTCCCAGGGAACAGCCAGCTCCAGCAGGATTACTTGCCTCGTTGTTTCAGAGACCAGGACTATGTCTGGCCTGAGTGTGGTCACTGTGAATGCTCTGGGAACTTGAGCTGTCTCCCTGGGTCAGCCTTCAGCTGCCAGTCCCGAGCTGTTGACAGCAGCCCCCCCTGCCTGGCTCTGATGCTCTTGTGGCGTCTCCCCAGCCCTAACAAAGGCAGTGGACTGCTTTGTTGGTTGTATGTGCTTGCTGTATGTGCCGGCTCTTTCCCTACCCCTCCTCCTATGCCACTCGGCTCGGCAGAGGGCGATGAGTTTTTTCCTCAAGATGCTGTGCAGCGCTGCCAGCCCGGCCTCCTCCTCCTCCCTCACCTGCTTAATTTGCCGCCCAAGCTCCTGTCAAAGCTGGCTAATCTTCACTTCCCTTCTGTTTGGCTCCCCCTGACCTCTATTAAACTTTATTAGGCATTTGTTTGGTAAAACAGGACTATAGTTTGTTGTTAAAGAAAAAAACCTGAAACTTGTAAAAAATTAAGGACATGCTTGACACTGTTTTTTCTTTTTAGTCATCAGGTGAAGTCTCCATCTATCAGAGCCTCAGTCCAGCCACCAAGGACCAGGATCAAACCTACTCCACACTCTCCCACATGCACAGAGCCTGAAAGTGCTTGGATTTGTTCCTGTTCTCATCAAGAGCTTTTTTAGCCATTTAGACCTGAATCAGTAAAGTGCAGACAAACCAAAGGCAGATACAGATACCTTCTGTTAGAATAAATCTGTAAACGCTGCATGAAGATGGTGTTGTGGGGAGCGTCGGTGTCCCTGGCCTGGTCAGCTATCATGCTCTTTCTGATAATAGTCATTAAACATGGACACATTTCAAGAATTATTGCAATAGATGGTTAATATTCATGTGAAATTAGTATTAAAGTCTCTGTTTATTTCAACCTGTGTAACAAAAAACTTGCTTTAATTGGCAACTTAAGAGTCAAATATGAAACGACAGCATTCTCCACCCCGGCTGACAGAGCTGCATTACAATCTCAGCCAAATACAGAGCAGATGAAATCATACATGAGCCACGATTCAGCAGGATTCTGCGCGTAAGAAAACTGATGGGGTTTTTTGGCAGCAGAATTGACATATAAAGGTCTGAGCTAAAGTGTGGCAGGAGCTGCCGGAGGAAATCAAATCAGGGAGCATATTAGCTCCTTTTTAAACATTTAAGAGCTTTTCATTTAGCTTCTTATTGGCTTATTCTGCCTGAATATTTCATATTTTACATTTTATCTTTGTATTGTTTTTTGTTGTTGTTGTTTTGAGTTGTCTTCATTTTTCACTTGTTTGTAGCAATTTGTAACATAACAACTGAATAAATATTAAAAACCAATATCCCAATATGATGTTATTATTATTATTATTACAGTATTATTACTATCATTATTATTATGCTGTTTGAAATGTCTCTTCTTGTCCAAAAACCAACAGTTGCAAATCTTTGTTTACTCAGCAGCTCTTCCACATGGATGCGTGATTTTTTTTTTTTTTTTTTTTTTTTTTTGGATACATGAGTTAATTTACTGGAATGCCATCACTGCATTCCCCAAACTGAAAGCCCAAACAAATCACGGATCAGGGTTGGACTTCCTTGCGGCCAAGTCCAACCCACATGACTACAGTAATTATGCCAAACAGAGCAGGTTCCCAGAAGTGCTTGATAGAGGTCTGGTACGGTAAATCCTCTTTTATCAGACACACAGACAGCAGGAGGTGAGGCGAAAGAAGCCATTCCACGAATGTTTTAGGATGAAAATCTTCCAGATTCTCAGCATGTGCTTCCTGCCAGGTGAGGACCGATCACCTGAAACCGGCGTCTTTTATCATTAATGTTCTCTCTTATCTCTTTGTTTCTGGTTGCATTTTTTAAACACTGCTTATTTGTGCTCCCCAACAAGTGTTTTTCTTATATCTTTAGCCATAAATAAATTGTACCTCCAAAGGCTTTATATGCTTTTATGTAACTTTATGTGATAAGTTCGTTTTACTTCGTTAAAATAAATTCTCAGCTCAAGTTTAACTTCAGCCTTCTCCACACATGCACAGCCATGTGACCTGATTTTAACATATTTGCCCCTTTTTTCCACATGAAATTCTTTTTGAGATAAAGATAACAGTTTTTATATATTTTTCCGAGTACAGAATAGTTTGTGTACTCAGATTTTATATGTCTTTTTTTTTATCTGGGTTTAAGTGCTTTATATGTATGATTTTTGGATATGTATCAACTGATTTATTTTTATGACTGTGAAACAAAGAGCTTAGCAAAGCCTCCATGAAAAGTAAACACATAATACTAAGCATCACCCAACGGCACTCCTCAACATGCAACCATGTGTATTTACACGATTACAATGTTATTATTAAATGCAAAAATAACATCTGAATAAAAAATCAACCTTGTTTCATTCACTTCAAGTAACACAAGACAGAGTATCATTCGAGGAACGAAAAGCAAAGCTTTTCAAAACATGGTTAACAACTAAGACGGACCTCTGTTCTATCACTGCCTGAAAACCTGATGTTTATTCATCCTTTCCCATGCATTAGTAACACGTGGTAACAAGTACATTTTTTATCCTGTGTCACCAGACAGGCTCTGTTGTAACACATATTCACACATCGTCCTTACCATGCCTCCAAAAGTGTTAAATTAGACCTCGTGGTTGGAGAAATATGTGCATCTAATTATAGGGATGCAATTTTTTTTTAGCATGGGCTTGTATTTTTACCAGTCAGATTGTCATGAAGCATACAGAGATCACAAACACATTCAGTGCATGGAAAACAACATGAAGAACATTAAACAAAACAAAAACAAGCCACAGAGATTCACAACACACAGTAAGGCAGGGCAGGTACTTATTTTGGCACGTGATGAACAAAACAGTCAGACAAAGACTTGGCTCTGGAGAAGAGAAAGTTGGCTGAACGTAGACTGAAGAGAGCGATGACTAATGTAATGGCAATGCAGGTGTGGCTTCGGTAATTGAAGCTTTGGTTGAAACAAGGGCAGGAAGCAAAGTAAAAACATGGTCCTGAGAGCCTGGGGGGTTTTGATGCTTTGTTTTGTTTGTATTTATATTAATGTCAAGTCTGTTGTGCTCTTTGTTTTTGCCTTATTCATATCTTGATGATAGATGATCATTTTACTTGTTCTGTTGTGTTCTTTCTGGTTGTCTTGTAACCGAAACTTCAGATTTGTTCGTCTGGTTTAGTTCCTGTAAGTTTTCTGTTTCAAGTCTTGCTTCATTTCCTCAGTCATTTCTTTGGTTTCTTGTGCATTAGACAATTGCAGCATTTCTGCAGCATTCTGACGGTCCCACAACAGCATTTCAGTCAGGTTGAAGTCTGGACTTTGACTGGACCATAACAACTTGGTTCTTTCCTTTTTCAGTCATTCTATTGTAGATCTGCTGTATTGTTTGGGATTTTTTCCCGATGAATGACACAGTCTCAGCCAAACTTTAGCTGCAGATGATGTAACATTTGACTTGGGAATACTCTGGTATCCAGAAGAGTTCTTAATCCACTCAGTAAGTGCAATGTGTCCAGGTCCAGTGGCTGCAGAATGAGCCCGGATCATCATCCCTCCACCACCATGCTGATAGCTGCTATGAGTGTTTGTGCTGATATGTTGTTTGTTTTTTGTGTTTTCTGACCAAACATCTCCACTTAGTTCTGGTCTGTCCAGCATTGCTCGAGAAGTCTTGAGCTTTTCACCTACAACATTTTCAAACAAGGTGTGGCAGTTGACAGTCCTGTCACTTTGCCTCCAAGTGTTCATGTTCCCTGGGTACTTGGCCAAGGGGATGTCCCTTTGGCTGACTGGTTAGCGCGCATGACTCTCACCCGGGAGTCTGTGGGTCAATTCCCGCCCAGGCCCTCCTTCGTCCTGCCACAAAGGCATGCAAGTTGTTCAGTCTTCTTCTAACTCGGCTGTCATGAACTTTAACATTTAGCATGGTAACGTATAGGGATGTCCCGAGCCAATCACATGATCGGAAATCGGGCCCGATCACGTGGTTTCAGACTCGATTGGAATCGGCTATCACGTCCTGATCAGGTATTGGATAAATGTTTCCTTTACATTGACACGGCAGCAGCGGGCTGCCATGTCTGACGTTGCCTCTCTCTTTGGCCGGGGATGCGCCCTGACCAGGGGCGCAACTACATACCGGCTGAGGGGTATGCAGACACGTCATTGTGCGCCCCCCCCCCCGCCAGTGAACAACAATTTAAACTAAATAACTGTTTACAATTCAGCATTTATTTAGCAACAAAATAGTAAATTAGACCAATCTGCTGCCTTCCCCTGTTTTCTTATCACTCTTCTCCCCTTCTTTCTCTCCTTCTCCATCCTCACACCTAAATGACAGGAACTTTGTTAAATGGAGCAGTCTTTCAGCTTCACATTAAGACAGTTGTGAAGTCAGCCTGTGAGGACCGTATCAGCAACATTCTGGACTAAACTGCCGCCATCTGAAGGACTTTAGGGAGACATGCAAGGACAGAGTTTCAGTAGTCTAGTCTACTAAATATAAATGCAGAATTCCTGGTGAGACACCTTTGATCCTAAATGTGTTCTAGAAGTGATAAAAGTAATGTAATTAATCAGGATTAATTTTTTGACAGCCTTAATATATATATGGCCCATATATATATATATATATATATAATATATATATACAGTATATATATATATATGTATATATACACAGGTTTACCACATACCAATGAAACGTGGAACTTGTACAGTTTCAAAACTCGTAGTTAAATCACATAAAAATATATGAAATTTTATTTTAATTCTACAGGATGTAAGTTATTGGACACTACATCTACAGGTAATTAGATTGATCTAATACATCACAACCACTCTGCAGTGTTAGGCTATACAAGAAGTAGGGGGACAATTTTGATTCATAAAAAAAGAACACTCTGCATCAGCATACATAAATGATATTCAAAGTTTACTCAACGTTGCCTTTTAATTTTTAAAAAAATATATTTAAAACCTCCTGCTTGTCATTAGAAAATTCAGTTACAAAACAAAATAATATTTCTCTATAGACTTCTCAGAGGTTATTCAACATGCTTTATTGTGCCTAAAATAATATCTTTAACTACTATCAATGGTTCAAGAATAAGAGTAAAATATAATTCCACATTCTTATCTAAATAAAGAATGTGGAATGAAATAATTATTAAAATTATGCCATTTCTTTATCAGAAAATAAATCTACTACAGAACTAATGACAGCTCCTGTAATTCATCTCACTCCCAAGTTCCACATTTGACCTATTTTATGATTCATCATCTAGTTATTTGATACTTGTCTGAGAAATAATAATAATAATAAAAAATAACCACAAACAACTTTGTTTATGCTTTTTTTTTTTTTGGGGGGGGGGGGGTATGTTATATTGTAAATAGCCCACTCATCAGCACACAGTTGCAAGAAGACAACAGTAACCTGCCGTTTTACTTCTATTAGTTTATGCTAACCTATGTAGGCTGCAAGAAGCACAAACTACTTAATTTACCTGCCGTCTTTGAGCCACTTGGAGAAGCTGGTTTTCATTGCGGCAACATCTTTCTCCTTCGCCCTCTTTCTCTTTCTATTCTGAGCCCCCGAAAGTTTTCTCTCCATCTTTAGCGCCACATGTGAACTCTCAACATTTACTAGCTAGCCTCGCAGGAGTGCCCACTGGAGCACCTGGCAGAGGAGGAGGAGGAGGAGGAGGAGGGGGGGGGCAACAAGTAACGTGCTGGACTGGAGCACCTCGCGGGAGGCGGCAGAGGTGAGGGGGAGGGGGGGGCGCTGATAAGTGACGTGCCTCTGTTATTGGTGAATAATAACGATCATAATATCACTTATTACCCAAAGAAGAATGTAGGCTATACTTGAAATAATTTTTTCCCTCATCGCTTTGGCGCCCCCCTCAGCGCAGCGCCCCTATGCGCCGCATATGCTGCATACCCACTTTTTGCGCCACTGGCCCTGACCATTGTTTCTGTCAGAGGGGGTGGGGCTATTTTCAAAACTCAACATATCTAGATCACAAAGGCTTATGAGAAATTCAAGTTCAGCAGGAATTTAACCTTTTATGGCTATTATTCTATATTTGAGTTATGGATTTCACTGCCTTGGTTATGTTCATGTTTCAAGTTGTTGAAAAATTCTGCTCAGCTTAAATGATGTAGTTGGAAACATGAGTGTGAAGGACATATAGCGAACATGTTGGAGTACCTAGACCGGGGATTCTCCTCTCTGCACGATCAGAAAGACAAAATATGACTATGGTATAGGGGTGGACGATATTGCCAAAAAATGATATCACGATATATTTTCCAAAATACCTTGATGACGATATCACAGACGATATTGATGTCTTATTGAGAAGCAAGGGCGTAACTTTGAGTCCATCATTGGGGGGGTCGGATTCTTTGCCTGTTTATTTAGTTATTTAATTATATGCATTCGTAAAACAAGTCAGGGTAATTTGGTGTCTGTATAAGCGATACAGTATATTGTGATACTTTTCCTTTTTCCTTTTGGATAAATAGTAAACTTAGTTATTTACTTTTCACCACTATAATCAGCCCCATTACAGGACAGTGAACAGAGATATATTATACATACTGCTGGCCTAAATTTCTTACTTTTATGCAATTAAAACTTGAATTGTAAAATCTGTGAAACTTTCCTATGAAGTCAAACACATCAAAGACATCCATGCAGAAGAGCATTAAACAGCTTCTAGAACAAATATGTTACTGTGAGTTTTGCATTACTAATCTTTTAACATTTATTAAATATATAAATATGATACAAGGTTCCATGATAAGTTCTCACTGAGACCCAATTTATGTTCATGTTGTGAAGTCAAAATAATAAAAAAAGTAATGATAATAATCCATTGAGCTGCCCTTTACATCATGGGATCTTAAAGGGCTAAATTTTCAAGTGCCAACATGTCTTTTGGGGGGTGTGAGAATGACGGCCAGTGACCCCCTTTGTGCTGAAATAGAGATGTGGTAACGTGGCATCAAATGTACTGTAGCTACAAGTAGCCTATAATAATCTAATATTCATTAATACATTTAATTTCAAAACAAGCTCAGAATGCATGAACAACCTTAAAGTGCAGAGTGTTCATGCACCTGTAACAGGTAACCTCCCCATTACTGACACATGATATAATAACTAATTAATTATTATAATTAATAAACTAAATAATCATATGACAACTGAACGCTGTGAAGTCACGTCGCATTTCTAAAGTTCATACAGAAGTAAATCACGCGCATCACAGATAGTGAGGACTGGTGCTGGATCAAAGTGAAATATAGGAAACGTCACAGCATTAAAAAAACAAACAAACAAGCAAACAACAACTTTGGGAGCTTTTTGCTCTGCATTTCTAAACTTCAGCATGGATCATGTACTGATCCAGTTTACATCCATGAGCACGCGACCAGGAGAGGAAGGCGATCAAAACGGTGAAACTTGCAACTTTGATGTTGTGCTGCGTTCAGAGACAGCTGGGAAATAACAGTCTTAGCATCAGCCTAACAGGGATAACTACCATGTGGGCTTTGTTATAAAGTCAATAATGAAATCAATATTCAAAAAAAACTTTGAGGAGCTTCAGTTCTTCTAAAATACACCTGACCACATCCTGGTCTCTGGTAGACAGTAGCCTAACACTTGTGTGTGTGTCTGCTTTTAAGCGGCTACTGTGTTTTCCGACGTGCGCTCTGTCCGCGCGCTGATGGAGTGCACAGACGAAGACGCACATGTGCGTGTATTTACCTCTCATGTGCGTGTATTTACTCCTCATGTGTGTGTATTTACCTCTCATGTGCGTGTATTTACCCCTCATGTGTGTGTATTTACCTCTCATGTGCGTGTATTTACCCCTCATGTGCGTGTATTTACCTCTCATGTGCGTGTATTTACTCCTCATGTGCGTGTATTTACCTCTCATGTGCGTGTATTTACCCCTCATGTGTGTGTATTTACCTCTCTTTGGCCAATCAGTTCTTTTTTTATTAAGGTTGATGTCGATCATCAATGAATCATGTCGTCTGTCCACCTTTTCTTCTTTACATTACTGTTGGTCTTCTGTTTCCCTCCATCCATCAAACACAGCAATAAGATAGAAAGCGGCTGGTATGGGTAATACCAAATACACGGCGGGGGAAGAGGGAGGGGGGGGTGCGTTTACAATACCAGGTGATTGAAGGTGCTGTTGTTTTGCTAGAAAATATTGTAGCTAAAAAGAATTAACAATATGTTCATAAAAGATCAGTAATGTTATTATTAAATCCGAGTTGTGTTATTTTTTAGGGGGTTATATCACCTGGCTCTGATTATTGGGGGGTCAAAACCCCCCTATCCCCCGTGGAAATTACGCCATTGTTGAGAAGTCAGAGCTTCTGTAAAATTCTTTCACTCATACCCACTTTTAATAAAGCCTCTACGGTTCCATGGTTTATTAACATTATTACACATATGTGTTAATATTACTGCTGCATGTGGCATTTTACAGATAAAATGCTTCAAGTTTAGCCATTTTAACTACTTTAATCATCATTTCATTTCATTTTTTACATACTGAGCAACACAAACTGGGTATAGATGTAAAATGCAACTTGACATTTCTAAACATCAGCCCACGCAAGTAAGCTAGTTCTATTTCTTCCTTTATCTTACTAACCATTCATGTATGTGGAACGTCCACCAGCTCATTTCTGTCCATCATCTTCACATGCAGCTTCAGTGACTTCACTCACTTCTTGGACGCTGCTGACGTTAACATGAACTGCTGCAGTGGTGCTGCTAGCTGTCTGTAGCTAAACATTTAGTTGCATTTAGTAGCTTCATCCATCAGTTCCCACCCAGCCTGTGTCCAGCGTGGCCTCTGGAGCAAATCACGGCCGTTTTAATCATTTGTTTTCTCGTGGATCCCCGCACTCACGGACGCTCCGCATCTCACACGTTACGTTAAAGGCTGGTGAGAGTTGACGTCGAAGGTCGGGACAAACCAGCAACGCTGCTGGAACTGAGCGAGACCCGGTCGGCCGTCGGCCACCCTGGAGTACCGGCCGTTCTGTGATTCTTCAGAACACACAGATGTCCGTCCTCCTGGACTCCACACGTAATCAGCTTGTCAGATGCTGGAGAAGTTTACCTGCCGGTCGGCTCTGCCTCTCTCCCCGTCGCCGCTGCGTTCACATGCAGGGCAGATTTCTGACTGCTTATCCTTTCGGTGAGGCAGCAATGCAGCTTCAGTTAACAAATTTTGATGTCCATGTAAAATGATTTATTTCCCGGGATTGTGTGGCACAAACAATATAGCCGTCACAACTGAGTCAATGATGGGGAAACAGATGCTGCAGGGTTGAGGTGTGATTGAATGACGTCATCAGGCGGAAAATGTGTGATCATGTGTTATCACGGTATTAGATTTTCTACCGGTGTCAAAAAAACTACTATTATCACAAACGATACGATATTGCCCACCCCTACTATGGAAGTAAAGAAAAACAAAGAATTTAACTGAGAACGAACTTGAGGCTGTTTGTTTACTGGCAAATATGAGTTCTGTGGCATGCTGTCCTCTGGCATTACACACAAACAGAAGAGAGGTGATGAGAAGAGTGTGTGACGCTGCTGTGGGGTCAGAGTAATGCACACAAGCCGAAATAAGAAGCGGTCCAACATGAAGTTGGATGTGAAGCCAAAGACGGCTGCTCACCATCACAGTGTGGCCAAAACAGGCGGAGGGACAGAGGAAGGAGGACCACCCTGACTGACCAGAAAGTTGCCGCCATTGAGATGCTTTTTTTTCTGTCAGGGGTGGTGGGAGACTGATTGCTCCTGAGATTAATATATATGTGTGAAACATATACATATTTGTTTATAGGCAACAGTAGCCTCCTCACAGCCTGATGTCACTTTAATTATTGTATTTATGTTAGGTTAATTCTTTATAAACCCAAAAGGAATGAGAGAGACAAGAAAGAGTCAACACCAAGTTAGAGTTTTAACTTGCAAGTCTCATACCATCTCCGAGGTTTTTCTGAGCCTTGCAGCTTTTTATTCACACAGGTCATGTTAGACAAAACAACTGCTTGTATGGAAACAGGTTGACAGATACAGTAGCAGAAGATAGGAGTACTTCTCCATAGCAGTAATTTTTCCACTGAGAGCATGTCACACTGAAGCAGATCATGCATGTCACACACTTATCATTGATAATATAGAATTATTCTAACAATTTATTAGCCAACGCAATTTATTATTGCAACAGGGTTTGCAGACGTGACAGACAGGGTGGAGGATGCGCAACAGCAAACAGGCTAACGCAACAAAATGGAGAAGAGAATCTGGAAGATAATTTGTGTGTCTTCTTCTCCTTTTCTGTATAATGGCGGTTGGCACACAAGGAGTCGTGATTTCGATCACCTCAGTCGGGTTGAGCGATCTTGTTGTCTGTGATCCTGTGGACTGGAGAATACAGTCGTTAAAGTGCTTTCCCAATCTTGAATGAATCTACAGAATATAGTCGGTTAGTGTGAACTCCTCAGTCTTTTCAAAATCTGCAATAACTGTGACAGTCGTGTAGTGTGTCCTTAACATTACTCAATGCATAGATTAACAAGAATAACCCAGATAGTAACCCACCTTTCATAATCTAGCAGTTGGGTTGATGAAACAACCCAGCACTTAGTTAGTGTGCAGGTTTAGGAATACAAACAATCCAAGATGGGTTGTTTGTAATTCAGGATATTTTTAGGGTGACTCCACTTTGGAAATGACCTGATAACCCTTCCCAGATTGTTGGGCAGCAACAGTTGTTTATCTAAGGTCATTGCTAATATCTTTCCTCCTTGGCATCATGTTTATGCATCTGAATGCATCAGAGCAGCAAACTGATGAAGCTTCTGTTTTAGACGTGTTGACACTGATGATGATCATAGCAGGAAATTGTATTTGGGTTATATCTAAATATACAAATAAAGTCCCCACGTAACCACTTGTTTTGATCTCTATGAGAGCAAGCAGAGCATTTTTAAGTTTTATATGCTCTTGCTTCCTTGAATCTAAGTGAAGACCATATTCTTATTTGCATGATTGATTGCAATAAATGATTTTGTTTATATTTTTCTCTTTCAATCATTTCAGGAGTGCTGTGCAGCAGCCAAAAGTTTACAAAACTGGAAGGAGAAATTATCTCTTTTGGCTGTGCTTTCAACCCACCCTCAAGGCCACAAACTCTTCTTAAAGAAGGACCAAAACAGTGAAGTCTTTCTCCCACTGAAATCAGTGACACCAGCACACAGATTGGCAGATACACATTGCAGATGAGAACATCATCTTTAATGTGAGCATTTCACAGTTGGAAAGATCTGACTCAGGACAATACAGATGTGGAGTGGGCAACTCTTCCTCTCCAGATTTACAGAGAGAATTTGACCTTAGAGTTACAGACGGTGAGTTTTTCTTCTTTCTTCTTCTTCTTCGATACTTATATACTTTTTACATACTGTAGGCTTTCAAAGGCTAATTAGAATTATTCATTTCAAAGTATTTACACACACACACACACACACATAAATACATACATATATATATATATATATATATATATATATATATATATATATATATATATATATATACTCTGAGGAGTTTTCTGAAGGCATGTCTTATGCTAAATATAGCCCTCGTTTGTATGTCTACATGATTAACCTTTAAAATTTTGAAGTATTGCTGGCAACTCTGAACATAATTGGTTATACAGTACTGACAACAATTTCTCAGGAACAGTAATGCATAACTCTGTGGGTTAAACTGTGATGATAGCTTATTCCTCAGGTGATCTACAGAGGTTTCCCAGGCATTTACGTCCCACCCAGGTTAACAATCCAGCCACAAAATGTAGTGTTTATCCACTCTGTATGATACATCCAAAATGAGTGACCCTGTATGTTGAACTTATGAAACTACTACCTGTTAAACTTTTGACCAATCAGAGAGCTTGAATCTATGGTATGCAGCAGCCAAAGATCAACGAGTGAGCAGAAAGTTCTGTGTCTGACTGAAATGAACAAAAGCAATGGTCCTCTATGGCTGGAATAAAGCCAAGAACATGTTTCTGATGCAAAAGTTGGAGTTGGTTTTGTAAGAAATGGATGGGTAAATAATAGCATAAATACAGAAAGTAAATAGCAAAAACAGCTGGAGGAAAAAAGTGCAAATATATAGCCTAAATACTTTGTTGTGTCTATTTTAATGCCAATATTTTTTCTCCTGAAAGCCAAGACTTGAGAGAATGATATGCATATGAGAAAAGGCTTTGTCACCGTTTATCTCTGTGTTAGTTCGGCAAAGGACTGTTTGTAATGATTTTATTGTTTTTTTTTTTTTTGTTGTTGTTTTGTTTGTTTGTTTTGGGGTTTTTTTGGTTGGCCTTTATGATGCTACTATTGATACATTCATTTTACATTATTTTAGCCTTATAATCTTAATGCATCTTCTACATGCATTCTTACATTAAAAAAGGCAGGCAGACCAAAACTATCAAAAATTGCTTGGAGTTTTCAGGAAATGAATCTGTTAAAGTTTTCCAGAGTCCTGGTCTCTGTCACATGCTCTCCAATGATCTGCCATCTTGTCCGGATGTTTGTCATTGACAGAAAATGTGGGTCATTTCAATCATTTCAAAGGTTCTTCATAAATAAATTATTTTGCAGTTGAGAACACAGATTTCAAATTAATTTTTAAGGCCCTTTCAGATAGAACGCGTTTGTCGCGGCGCGCACCGCGGGGTAGGGCACAGAGTTGGCGGCAGAGCACAGCGGCAGCAAACACGTCAGGCACGTGTTGCTAAGCGACAGACCAGGAAGTGTTTTCTCCCCAGCACACTTCGTTGTGAGAGATGTACCCCCCCCCCCCCAATCATCGCAGCACACAGCTTTTCTCTTGTGGGTGTGGGTCCACCTGACCCTGATAACAAGGCAGAACTTGGGGGAGTTCAGGCTCGTTCGGGAACTGCATTCTTTCACACAGACCGCTTCCAGGTTTACTTCAGGCTGAACAAGGACCACTTTTTCCCTGAACTGGCCTCTCCTATTGGACGCGCTAGGATGTCGTCGCAGCGGCGTGAGCGCCATCGCGGCGGCATGCGCCCACCTTGCGCGCCGCAGCGGTTCCACATACACAATGAATTGGTTTGCCGCCGTCCTCTTGCGCTTGCCGCGTTCTATCTGAAAGGGCCTTTAATCTCTTTTATATCCCTTATCAGACTCATATGCATTTGTGATCTTCTTGTAGAGGGCCTCAGAGAGCTCTGGGTCTCATGTTGGTGTTATCACAACAAACAGCAAACTAAATATCTGAAGCTACAAAACAGACTCCTCCAAAATGTTCAGAAATAATCTTCTGATCATCACTACATTCATTGCTAACAATCCCTTCAAATTTCTCTCACGTATTTAAAAATATTTCAGTTTTATCTGTATAGTTATGTCAGTTTGATCTCTCAATATGAAGATATGAAGAGTTAGAAAAAAAAGATCAAGTTTTCATGGTGTTTCTTTATTTCCTCTCTCATCTATGTAATATGTTGTATAATGATATAATATATTGTATAATAAAATATTAAAAAGTACATGTTGTGATGAATTCTGTTATTGCATTGAGTCTAGTAAACTATTATTAAAAATCTCCATCATTCATCTTTTTAACAGAAATGTGTGATGGAAGCACTGGCCTCACCAGTCCAGGAGTTCCAGTTTACAGCCAAGCTGAAGGCGAGAGCATCAGAGTCAAGTGCTCTTTCAGTTCGGCTGAACTCTACAACTTGTTTTTCTGTAAAAACAAATGCAGGAAACAGGATATTCTGGTTAAAACCAGCGGATTCACGGCTCAGAGTGGCCGATTCGGGATCGAATATAAGACAAAAGGAATGTTTCATATCACCATTTCAAATCTGTCCCTGTCTGATTCAGGACTCTACAGTTGTGGAGTCGATGTCCTTTCTGCTCCAAACCCATGTAATACAGTTGAGATCAGAGTGAAAACGGGTGAGTGAAAGTTTGCTTTTTTTATGGCCACAATGTGGCAATGAGCGTTGGTAGGGGGGTCTGGTTGGGCCGTGGTCCTGGGGCGCATAACTGAGGGAATCAGGGTGGGTGCTGGTCTGCGCTGAGTGGCAGTACAGGGGTGCCTGGTCCCCCTAGGCATTGTGCGAGGCCTCTTCCTTGGGGGGGTTAATCGCGCTTGGGCTTTCAGGCCAGGATGCACCTGGCAGGGCTGCCACCCAGGTCTCGTGGCCGCTCGCTGCTCTGGCTGTGGCCTTTCTGCCACCTTCTGGGCAGATGCATGGTTGTCTCTGTGGTGGGCTGGCTGGCTGGGACTTGTGCTCTGGGGTGGTTTTTGGTCTCCCAGTTTCTGGAGGTCAGGGCACACAGTTTGTTCACTCTCTTGGCTCACGTCAGAGCAAGAAGTAAGGCTGTCTTGAGTGACAATGCCTAAAAGGAGGAGCGTTCCAAAGGCTCAAAGGGGTCCCTAGTGAGGGCCTCGAGCACTAATGGCAACTCCCACTGAGGTACAGAAGTACGCGCCACTGGTCGTAGCGCTCTGACTCCCTGCAGGAAACGTTTTGCCAGAGGGTGGGCGAAGACTGGACTCCCGCCCAACCCCTCGTGACATGATGAGATGGCTGCAGTATAAACCTTAACAGTCGCGTGAGACAGCCCTCTATCAACCAAAAGCTGTAGAAAGAAAAGAGGTTCCTCCACTGAACATGTCAGTGGGTCCACTTTCCCCTCTTCGCACCAATGCTGAAAACCCAACCACTTAGACCTGGAACAGGCGGTGGTAGATCCAGCCCTAGCTGCTTGGATGGTACTCACCACGTGAGCAATCAGCCCAGCCCATATTAGCCTGTCCCTTTCAGGGGCCAGGTTTGAAGTGGCTGACCCAGGGTCGGCAGCGCCTGAACCGCACCTGCCTCCTGAGATAATGTCCCCCGGAACTGGGGAATGTGCCACGGTGGTCCTGATGGCTCAAAGAGAACCAATGGGGGCAGTGGATGTTCGATCTGTTTGCAAACAGATCCACTGTTGCCTTCCCGAATCGAGTCCAGATCTGGTGTACCACTTCTGGTTGCAGTCTTCACTCGTCTTCCTGTTCTCAATTCCTGGAACATGGAGGGCTCTCAGAGAAAACAGGTGCTTTAAAGCCCATGGCCGCAGGTTCTCTGCCACCGTTAACAGGGCCACAGAATGTACACCGCACTATCTGTTGATGTAAGCAACTGTGGTGCGGTTGTCGGTCCTCACCAACACGTGTCTCCCCCTTAATAGGAGACTGAAGTGTTGGAGAACCAGGAATGCTGCCTGTAACTCGAGGAGGTTGATGTGACGGTGAGGCCCCACACCACGTATTGCTCTGCCCAGACAGGTGCCTCTCCATTCCATCAGGGAGGCATCCATGAACACCGACGTGTATGAGGTCACTCGTCCTTGGTGTCCCGGTCAACAAATGTTGTGGGGGTCTCCAGTACTGGAGCTTGTCCTGCATTAATGGGGGGGCCGTCAATACACAGAACTTTTGCCTCTTGAGGTCTAAGCGTAGGCTGTCACAGCTTGAGAATCTCCTGCTGTAGGGCTGTCGGTCTGGACTCTGACAGAGTGGCTCTCAGGCTGACAGAATCAAGCACAATCCCCAAATACGCGGCCTGCTGGCTTGGTTGGGGGGTGCTCTTCTTTTTGTGGGTGGTTTTCTGTTTCCTTACAAGTGTAGGAGTTTGCTGTGCCCTTGTCCTTCTCTACTCTCTTTATCTTTTCCGTTTACTCTCCTTTCTTTGCCCCGAGTCAGGTCCAGCATTAATATATAAATTCAACTATAGACTTATTTAAAAATAAAGAATTATATTTAAATATGAAGAGGAGGCTTATACCAATAAATCTCTTCTTGGCAAAGCAAATTTATTTGATGCAACACTGCAGTCAGATTACCATCCTGCTTGCTATGATTTTAGAGGGAAGTTAGAAGTTTTTTTTTTTTTTTTAAAGTAAGAATAATGATATGAAGCCTATTTGATTTTGAAAAAAGACTTTTTTTAACGTCATTGTTTAAATCCTTTATTCAATGTATTAACTAGAAAAAAGTTATTTGGGAGTACTACCCATCATAAAGGTCTCCAACCTCCAAGTTCGATACAGAGTAGTAGAAATTGAAGTGAGAAGTAGAAGTTGAAAGTAGGACAGGAGTTACAGTACCAAACATGACGTGTGCTTTTGCAGGCATAGCAAAGCAAGCAGTTTACTGCATAACAAGTATAATTAACCTTTCAGTACTACTGCAACATTGTAATATATCAGTATTAGTAAAGTTTAACATCATGAACCACCTGGCCCTCAGTTTCAGACGCACTTGCAGCAGCAGGCCCATCGTCAGCTCCAGATGATATCATTAAGGATGTGAAACAAGGTGAGCTCATGTAGGCAGTTAAATAAAAATAAAATCCAACGCCACTTTTTTTTTTTTACCAGCACATTTGTTCAAACCCATTCCGATAACATTTGATTACTTTTTTTTCTCTTTCACAAAAGCGAAGATGAGTGAATCCTGGATGATTTATCAATATTGAGTTTAAACCACATCTGATTCAAATCAAATGGATCCAACAGATTACCAAATTCTGCACTGTGATTCATTGTGTTGAAGCAAATAAACCTCTAAAACTTGCAGGGCTATGACCCCACAGAACCAGGGTTCCCCACCCCACAACTGAGTCACTAATATCATATTTATCATCTTTGTCTTATATGATGGGGAAAATACATGTGAGAGATATCAAGTGAGCATGGGGGGCCCATCAATATGGTTTATAAATAAGAATGATATACAGTAGGGAATTTATATATAAATATTTATATATTTATATAATCTTGTGCTACACCCCTGCAGGAATGTTAGTACTTTTAGAACATGATCAACTGGAGAATTAAAGTACATTCTTATGCCTGTATCTGTTAAGAAGTTTTAAACAGAGAAGGGGTGTATTTTTTTTAATTTAGCTGCATTTTTTGCTTTAGTGATAAGGTTTACAGTTCCATGAGAACCATTAATAATAATCCATTTACAGTATTTGAAAAACTCAGGCCTCCACCTCAGCTCTAACTTTAAGCTTGATCGCAATAGTTTGTGAATTTGTAATTTTTTTCAGTTTTCTGGTTGACTTTTTCTATTGAAGTTGCATCTGCATCTTGTATGAATCAGGTTTTGTTAGAGTGGTTTCATTTAATGTCAAAATTTGATTGTTGCATGAGCAGAGAGCCTTTATTTGACACGTCATCTGTCATCCATAAGATCCAGACGGTCCAGGCAGCAGCGTTGCACTGATCGTTTGTCTGACTGTGTTCGCTGTGCTGTCAGTTTTCCTGCTGTTCTTCCTCTGCAAAAAGAAGATAAGAAACAGTGAGTGTCCTTCCCTTCTGCTCTAAGTAGTCAGTCAAACACAGATGCAAACACTTTGTTTCCTTCTACTTTACAGGATCAAACATCACAGAATCCCCCAGAGGTGACTACATAGAGGTAGTCAAACACTTTCTCTAATCTTTGATCTCAATCTAATGACAAAAAAATGTGATGCAACTTTTTTTCCCCCCTCAGTGTGACTCATATTGATTTCTGGTCAGAAGGAACTTCAGTCCTGCAGGCGTCATTCCGAACCTGCTCAGCAAGCATTAACAGTCTCTCCGACATGTTCTACGATCGGATAGTTGCTGAAAACTGAAGCTCTCAGCATCAAGCCTGCAAGGTTTAAATAGCACAGAAACAGCAAAGCAAAAATCAACTCAAACATTTCATCAACAACGATCATACCACAATATTTTTCCTTAATTTGTAGAGTGGCGATTCTTTGATTTCATACTACTAATCCACATCTTAAGCATTTAACAGATATACATTTATGTTGTTTGTTTACAATGGTTCTCTTAAGTTTTCAAATGATCTCTGACAACATTTACTTCAGACTTGAATGATTTTTTTGTGTGATTAGAAAGAACTCTGTAGCGATTCATGATAGATGGTCTTTAGCTTCAGTGACAAAAGTTTCTATAATTTCCTTTTAAGAATCTCACAGAGAGCACAGCAGCTATAGGATCTTATCTGTGTACATTTTTGTTTTAACTTGTGGATCCAGTAATTAACTGTGTCCAAAAATGGTGCTTCCCAGAAAAATTTCAGAAAGACAGTCATTCTTCTATTCATGTTTATTTAAAGGTGCAGTGTGTAACAAAATCAACGGTCAATGGCAGAAAAATGTAATGTATAATTCAATGTGCTTCTGTTGATGTGTTGATTGCACTAGAATAGCTGTTATATGTTTATTTTCCTAGAATGAGCCATTTATATGTATTTGCTGGGGGGTCCACATACATGGAGGCTGCCATATTTGTGCCACCAGTTTTACAACAGTGTCTCTGAATGGATAAAACGTGAGTGAAGTGAGAGCCCTCAGAACTTTAAAGCTCCAGCTTTGTTTAATGGGGGGTCCTTATACCATCCCAGAACCCTGATCTGATCCCATACCATCCCAGAACCCTGATCTGATCCCATACCATCCCAGAACCCTGAACGGACCCCATACCTCCCCCCTTCTTCCCTCCTCCCCCCCCCTTCCCTCCTTCTATCCCCTATCTATCCCTCCATCCCCCCTATCTATCCCTCCATCCCCCCTATCCGCCCTATCCATCCCACCCTATCTGATCCCATCCATCCCACCCTATCCGCCCTATCCATCCCACCCTATCTATCCCATCCATCCCAACCCTATCCGCCCAACCCATCCCAGACCCTATCCGCCCAACCCATCCCAGACCCTATCTATCCCATCCATCCCCCCAGACCCTATCTATCCCATCCATCCCAGAACCCTATCCGGCCCAACCCATCCCAGAACCCTGATCCGGCCCCACACCATCCCAGAACCCTATCTGATCCCATACCATCCCAGAACCCTGATCCGGCCCTATACCTTCACAGAACCCTATCTGATCCCATACCATCCCAGAACCCTGATCCGGCCCTATACCATCCCAGAACCCTAACCCGGACTCCCATATGCTGGAGGCCCCCACATAACTGAACTGTTGGTCTAGTTGCTGACAGCGGTCTGGAGGCCCCTTTTGCTATTTGCTGTTTGTTACTACAAAGATGTAGAATATTGATTGCTCCACTGTGTGACAGTTTATCCCAGATGCCTCTGAGTCCTGAAAGTTCCCCCTGTGGATCTCATTTTTTATTAGCAAAGCATCATCAGTAACAGTAAAGAGATGGTAACTGTGGACAGAGTAACTATTTATGTTACTCATTACTGAAAAAAGTAACCCACTTGGTAACGCTGTTTATTTTAATGCCGTTATTCGTATCTTAATTAAAAATACTGGCTTTAAAATAAGCAGTTAATTGTGCCATTAAATTAGCTCCTGCTGCAGGCTAGATGACTCTTGTCTTTCTCTTGTTTTTTTAATATCAGTTTAAAAAACATTTACTCCTTGGCGTTCATGCAAATGTGAGTTGTCATCTGTGTTTTAAATCTTTTACCTTTTCTTTCTACCTGTATTTAGACTTTCTTCTATGTGATAATTTCATTAACACTTTTATTGTGTTTTTTATTGTTTTGCTTTTTTCTTTTCTTTTTTTTTACATGTATTGTACTGCTCTTTCAGCTGTTATATTGTTTTTAAAGTGCTTCAGAAATAAAATTGTATGGTTTGGTTATTCCCATCACTGATTATGAGCAATTCATCTTGAATTATTTCACAAAGTGTTGATTTTTACTTGAGAGAGACTTTTATATCCACTTCATTAATTACCAATTACTATAATTAATTGAGAGATGTTTTAATGCTATAATTTACACAATAACTGTCTCTCTCTCTCTTTTTTTTTTTTTTTTTTTTTTTTGTTTAGTGCTTTTCTAAAAATTCATTTTGGTTTTGTTTGTTTGTTTTGATGGTTGAAAATGGTTGAAAATAATTTTCTGCGTATCATTTGAAAATGTGGGTTTTTTTCTTTCATGAAACCTTCTTTCAATTTGAACATTTGATATTTTTGTTTTATTCTGTTTTCAGTTAAATAATTCTTTAAATTAAATTGTTTTAATACATTGTATATACAATATTGTTTGTCTTATCTGAGTTTTTTTCTACCAACATAGCAGATGATTAACAAAAAGGTAAAAATGAAGTCAGAGTTAACTTCAGTTTCTGAGTCTCTGCTGAAGAAGCTTCAAGGTCTGTGTCAGAAAATAATCATTAAAAATGAGAAATTTGGGACAAAATGAAACAGAGAAAATTCAACTGAAAAAGAAAGAAAAACAATCTTCTTCACAGGTGAGGGCAGCCACTTACAGCTGTGTCCCATGTGTTACAAAAAAGCTGTTTCCTCTTTTTTAAAGATGAAATCACTTTGTGGATGTCTGCGTGTTTCCTCCTTGCTGCAACAGATTTTTTTTTCTTTGAGAAAGACTGAATTGACATTTCTGTAGATATATGAACCCAAAGTGAAAGCGAAACTTTTTTTTTTTTTTTTATCATCCTGCAGTTTTGTGTTTTGTCCTCTAGAGGGCAGCACAGCTCATCACGGAGCAGATAACTGTTGCGGGGATCAGAGATATGGCTGCAGAGGAAATACCCACGCAAACTGGGTAATAATCACTGTCTTTAGAACATGTTCATAAATCTTAAAGTTTTAACATTTTCAGAGATCAGTATGTCTACAGATTTAACAAAGATAATTTGTTCTGTTTTCAGAAAGCTGTTGGAAGCAAAGCAAGACTGCTGATTGGTTGGCCAGAGTATGAGCCATGCCAGATCAGCCAATAACACATTTAATCTTTCAGTTCTTCATTTTCTCTTCAGCTCATGATTTCCTAAAAGACTGTCATGATATTTTTCAGGTTTAGAAAAAAATCCTTTGTTGTACAGGATTTTTGAACCTGATACTCTATCTGCAACTGCTCTTTAAACATTTGTTACATTCAGACTGCAGAGGTTTTAAGAGGAGGCTCAAGACTTGCCTTTTTATCTTAGCTTTTTCATTTCATTTCATTTTGTTTTATTTTATTCAATTTTATTTGATGTTGCTTGATGTTATTTTATTAAATCATTTAGCACATTACTTTATAAATTCCTATATGTTGCCATGTTGCCCTTATTTGTCTGCTTGTTTTTTTGTTTGTCTGTTTGTTTTCTGGGGGGGGGGGGTATCTTTGTTTTAATTGTTTTGGGGGGATTTGTGTGTTTGAGTGAGTGTTTATACACTAAAAAAATAATCAAACTCTAAAGGTTGATTTTATATAATTTAATTACATATAAATTTTCCATCCATGTATTACATGTATTTTATGTAAGGGAGGAGAGTCAACAGAAAGCTAGCAATATTTAAGGTCACTTTTTATTTTAAGTACAGTTACATTTTGCAGTGAAGTGGTTCACTAATTGCATTATCGAGGACTCAAACGTGGATTTTCTGCACCAAAGTCCACAGCATTAACCACTAGGTTCTCGACTCCCCCGCTGGACCCTATACCATCACAAATCCCTGAGCCGACCCCTTACCATCTTGAATGCAGGCTTTTGGTCTTCTTCTTCTAATAGCAAAGTACTGACTACAATCCATGTTTTGCCTGACTTTGTCATTAACCTGCCGCTATTCCTCTCCCTTAATTCTCATATCAAACTGAAGCAACTTACACAGGATCTAAGAAATATCAGCTGACAAGATCCTTGGAACAGTTATCAAGTCTGAAGCAGAACTGATGCATTTTTTAACAACAAAAAAGAAGACAAAAGAAAGTTTAAAAAAGTAAAACTATATCAGAGGTGAATAAGAGGAAATTGTAAACCTTTCTCTTTTGAATGTATAGGCATCCTGTCAGTTTGCCTGTAGTCTGCATGCTCTACATGTTGATCCGTGCTTGATCACCCTCTGCTGCGCTCCCCCCCCGCTCTGCCGCTTTTTTACAGTTCAGAGGTGGATCTGCATTAGCAAACAGCATAAATGTGATGGACCAACCAAGAGCTTATCTGAGGAGCATGGAGGGCAGGCGGAGGATGCCTTGAAGCCTCCACACCCACACGGACCAGGGCACGTTCACACGCACAGGACACATTTACATTTTAAAGGACAACAGAGAGAAAACAGCAGCTGCAAGTTTTCTTTCTCTGCACATCGTGTTCTCTCTAAAAGCTCACATGTTGGATATTTTTGTGAATCAGTTTTATTTATGAGGAAAGTGCTCAGTGTTTAGAAAGGCTAAGGGGTTTCTCGCTTTCGTTTTCAGGACACTGCTGGGTACTTTTGACAAACTCTGACAAAGCCATAAGTGATTAACAGATGCATCAGCTAATTGCACAGAAAAATATAAATGTGAATTTCTTTTGAAGGAATCCAGACAGGGTTTTTTTAGATTTTTAGAGAACCAAGTTGTTTAATTCTTCTTCCTTTTTTTTTTTTTTTTTTTTTTTTGATATCTCTGCATCTTTTAATTTTATAATTTATGTTTTAGAAGTTTCCAATAACTTCCATTACCTTTTTCAAGCTCTGCCAAATTTAGAAACTCTTTTTCTTTTAATTACCAAGGACAAGGAGCTGTAACTCGCAGGAGAAAGTTATTCAGCTTCCAGTATCCAGGAATCCCTTTGTTGACTATTTCAGAGGACATTTCTATGCACAACCAGAATGGCTTTATAATCTGTTAAAGGTGCCTGAATAATATCTCCATAACAACATGAGATGAGTTAACAATCAGATATTAACCACATATTTGTTGTTGAGAGCTGTGAACCAGATTTGTTTTTCCAAGTAAATTTTTACTATATTCAGGTGATTAACTCTCCAAATATCTATTACTGGTAAGCCCCGTTTCCACTGAGCAGTATGGTATGAGTCAGTCTGGTCCAGTACTTTACCTCGTGTGTGTTTCCATTACAAAATGGGCCCTTACGATCGAACTGTAACCCATCTATGGTACAGTACGGCTTAAGTAGGGCTACGTGAATCACACTGGCAGACAGAAAAGTTTCAATGTCCTGCAGTGCAGTTATTATCAGCTAAATATCAGTTGCATCAGTTAGTGATATTTCGGTTGGGTACAGAGATTACTGTTTACAACTTAGCAAACATATGAGTTCAACTACTGTACATCATAGTAAACAAGATAACGTGTGGCACAAAGTCTCTAAATTTTTTCGCGGTTACATATCATCGGACGTGATGTTTAGGTAAAAACCCATATGTTCAATTTTGATATCTCAGATTATTTACAAGCATAAAAGACCCACAATGCAACTTTTAGCAATTTTCTCAGTGACACGCCCCTTATCGACGGCTAAACAAGCATCCATCTTGCATTGTACCTGTAGTGTGAGCTCACTCCAGCCAGTAAATCACAGTCTTATCTTGACTCTTGTTCAGCCTTCCTCTCTTTCTTTTCCTCTCTTCCTCCGGTAATGTTTCCTTGTGTTTCTTTGCCAAATCTGCCATGATGCACGTTCAAAACACCCGCTGCATTCATGTCCGGTTCATATCCGTTTGCTATGACGCGGTGCATAACCAATCATCGGCTGCAACATCACGGCTGCATCCCAGATAGAAAAATGACATAGTGCAGTTTCTGAGCGTCAGGACGTCGCTGAGCAGTGAAGGCTCGAAAATGCGTAAAATGAATGTTGGTGTGCCATCAAAACAAGTCGCAAAAACCTATTATTACGGTGAAAATGTTATGTTATGGGTCTTTAACTTTAGAATCCGAGTGATGGTCGAAGTTTTACCAGTCACATACATATGTAGGCCTATATAAATAATCCCAAAATTGCCATATTTCAGCAAACTAAGTTCATTTTTGGACAACATGCTAATATGGTTTAAGTTCTTCATGTATTAGTAACAACCAGTCATGAGCTATTTATGTCGTTTTCATACATTTGTAACATGGCCACGACTCGGTTATCTCATTCCCACGTGAATTATATGTTGCCACAATTTAATACTGCGTGGCCACGAGATAACATCTTATGGCTGTGCCAGTAACGCATCGCCATAGGTCCCAGCTAGTCATTTGGCTACGCTGGGGATTTGGATTAACCTCTGGAAGATGACCCGTGGAAGATGAACTTGAAGTGGAAACGCTCGCCTGAACGGGCGGGACCATTTTAACATGTGTGAACTGGACCGGACTGACCAGACCACTCAGTGGAAATGGGGCTTTAGGCTTCTCTTGTTTATAGAATCACTGATGTGAGAATAAA
>JALJCO010010799.1:0-27140 GCA_023101725.1 Atherinomorus stipes | reverse complement strand
TCACAGGTCCTGTGACCCTGTGGTGAGCACAGACCCGGAGAAGAAGCCTGACACATCCAAGAGATAGAACTGATGAACGAGGAGGGTGGAAGACCACAATGCCTCCGTACATATGTCCTCAACACCTGCACCACTGAACAGATCCATAGATAATGCCACACTTCTTGTGGAGTGCTCCCGAGCCATAGTGGGGCGGCTCTTGACCTGCTTGAGTGTAGGCTGAGAAAATACATTCACACAGCCACCTCGTCAACAGTTTCCTGGACAGGGCTCTGTTAGCCATCCCGCCATGAACAGCTGGTCGGTGTTCCTGATAGTGGCCATTCAGTTGACAAGCATGTCGACGCACGCATAGGACATAGGAGATGTGGTTTTGCCTCCTAGAATCCTCATGAGGTAAAAAGCCTCCAGTTGGATGATTCTGGACCGAAATGAGCTCCACTTATGTTCTAGGAACAAAGGAGAGGTTTAGTCTTTGGACGACACCACTGCAGTCCGTACGAAGGAGTAAACAACCTCAGGTGGAATGGCAGGGCACACATTTTGCTCACTCTCTTTGGCTGACGTCAGAACAAGAAGCAATGCTGTCTTGATGATGGGCATGATGATGGGCACGATGCCATGATGAGATGGCTGCAACGTGACTCAAGAGTCATGGGAGACAGCCCTCTATCACCCAAAAACTGTAGAAAGGAAAGAATGTGCCCCACTGAACATGTCAATGGATCTACTTTTCGTCTCTTCTCGCACCACTGTCGAAAACCCAACCACTTAGCCCTGTAACAGGCAGTGCCAGATCCAGCCCCAGCCGCTTGGATGGTTTTCACCATCTGAGAAGTCAACCCAGCCTGTATTAGCATGTCTCTTTAGAGGTCAGACTTGAAGTGGCTGACTCAGGATCAGCAGCACTTGAACTGCCCCTGCCTCCTGTGACAATGCCCCCTGGTACTGTGGGCCAGGCCATGGTGTGAGAGCCATAAACATTGTGGTCAGCTGCGCGTACTACGGAGTTGAACAGCAGCCGGGAGCCACCAGGGTGGCCCCCGGCCGCTCCACTCTCACTCTCTCTAGAAGCTGGGGGATGAAGGAGAGGGGGAGAAGGCACAAAGTAGCCTTCTTGGCAATGGAGCGTATGCAAACGTGTCCACCCCCAAGGGTGGGTGGTCCTGCGGACTAAAGACAACCAATGGGAGCAATGGGTGTTTGATCTGCTGGCAAACAGATCCCCTGTTGCCTTCCCGAATTGTGTCCAGATCTGCTGTACCACTTCTGGTTGCAGTCTCCAGTCATCTTTCAGGGAGCTGCCCCTGTTCTGGATTCCTGAACATGGAGGGCTCTCAGAGATAGCAGGTGCTCTGAGGCCCATTACCACAGATTCTTTGCCACCGTTAACAGGGCTGGTCTGTTGATGTAAGCAACTGTGGTGCGTTTTAGTCCTCACCAACACTTGTCTCCCCACCAACAGGTGACTGAAGTGTTGAGAACCAGGAAAACTGCCTGTAAATCGAGGAAGCTGATGTGATGGTCCTCCCTTGAGGCCACATCACGTATCGCTCTCCCCAGGTAGGTGCCTCCCCACTCCATCAGGGAGGCATCCGTCACTCGCCCTAGTGGTTTCCCAGTCAACAACTGTTGGGAGGATCCCTAGCACTGCAGGCTGTCCTGCACTGATAGGACCGTCACCAGCCAACACCTTTGACGTTTGAGGCCTAAGCGCAGGCTGCTGAACTATGTTTGTAGGAAGCGCATATGCAGCAGTCCAGCCGGGGGGGCTAGCGCCATGTGCCCCAGTGCCTGCATAACAGTCAACAGACAAGGCTGTGACACGTGGACCCTGTTGCAGCTTGAATCGACTGCTGTAGAGCCGTCCATCGGGACTCCAACAGTGTGGCTCTCAGGCTGACAGAATTGAGCACAATCCTTAAGTACTCGGCCTGCTAGCTTAGATGGGGGGGGGCTCTTCTCCCAGGTCATGGCAAATCCCAGCTTGGTCAGGGGAAGTATCAACTGAGCTGTGTGGAAAATTGCCCATTGTCTCGACCTGGCCATCACAATGAGGTCATCCAGATAAAAGAAGACCCTCATCCCTTGGCTTCGTAGCAGTTGTAGTGCTGCGTCCACACATTTGCTGAACGTACAAGAGGAGGGAATAGCCAAACAGGAGCTTGTTGTATTCATAGCCTCTCCACTGGAATGCAAATGCAGAAATTTCCTGTGTTTTCTTGCCACCTAAACATAAAAATTAGCATCCTTTAAGTTGATAGTTGAGAACCAGTTGTTTGGTTGGATGAGGTTACAGCAGTCTCTTTACAGTTAGCAAGGGGAACGCCTTGCGACTGATACACGTGTTCAGGGCACAGAGATCCGGGATGGGTCTGTAGCCCCCTGACTTTTTAAGAAACCAAAAGTATAGGGAGTAAAAAACCCTGTTCCTTGCCGGGGAGGAGGATAAACTGACACGGCCTGTTTTGATAGCAGGTCCTGAATTTCCCCCCCACAAAAAAAAAAAAAAAAAAAAAAAAAAAAAAAAAAAAAAAAAAAAAAAAAAAAAGGAACTATCTCTTGTAGAGCAAAAAAGATAGATTCATCCCCCCACTCTCCTGCCCCCCAAATATGCCCTGTTGGCCCCCCCCCGGTTAACCGAGCTCTAGTGCCAATCCATGAACGCACCTCTTTTGTCCGAGTCGGCAAGGTGTTTCCTGAACACACCACAACTGCCCGGCATCTCACAGGGTGGCGACACAGCTGCTGTTGGATTCACCCATGGAAATTACGGCTGGAAAACGTGTGGAGGACATTCTTAACATCCCACTGCTATTTACCCGAGATACAGCTCGTGTTAACCCGGCCTCTCTACTTAAAGGAATAGTTCACCCTCAGAATGATTTAACTTTATTTTCCACTTACCCTGATGGTGAGCAAGACTCTGGACCACTTTTTTAATATGTCAAATGCAGCCGGAGATCAGGAAGACTTCTCGTTCCCCTCAATGGAGTTCGGCCAGGGTCCGAGCCAAAAAGGTCCATAAAAGTCCACAAAAAATTGTTAATATTCCTCCATACTGCTTGTCCCATGTAATCCAAGTGCCCTGAGTGGGTAGCGTCCAGAATTTACTTGAAACTACGCCATTTAGTATATTTTTAGAGTCGAAACAATACTACATCGCATGCCTAGCAAGCACGCCGATGCACGTTCACGAAACTACGGAAGCCACGGCAGACGGGATCGTGCGTATCTCTTTTTCTTTCTTTCTTTCTCTTTTTTAGATCAATATCCAACCCCTCCTGTGTTTGTCCCGGTTTGTGTAGAACTCTCGCTCTCTCGGCACAATGTAAACAGTGAATTTCCTCCTCTACGCTTGCATTATCAGCAGAGTAGGCTCTGAACGCCGAAGCTTCCGTAGTTTCGTGACCGCGCATGTGCGCGCTTCATGGATGTAAACAATACTCCCTTTTAGGCTCCCTTTTACCGAATCGCAGGATATTATGCAGCACACAGTCTGTTAAAGGTAACGGAGAGAGATGTGGGTGGGATCATTCTTTTTTTTTTTTTTAACGCTTCATCACAATTGCATAAAAAAGCTGGACATGCATGTTTATTCTTTCACAATTCTGCCTCTAGTCCCTTTAAGTTGTTGGGTGCCCTAGCCTGCTACACCAGCCTAACCAACGCCATGTATGAGATACACGGCAAGTCAGTCTGGGTTCCTCCATTGGGAAGTGATTTCCACTCCGGTAAAAAATTGACCAGACCAATCACAGTGCAGCAGTAGAATTATTAACAGGAACGTAAAACTCCTCCAATGTCTCCACCACTGTTTCTGCTCTGTTTTGGTGCTTAACTAACAGCTTGCGGGCCATAGTCACTTGACGTGCAACACAAACGCTTTCTCATATTAGCAGTCCAGCAATAAACAATGCTTACATGTAACAGAGTATCTATAATAATAAAACCAAACATTCTATGTTAATATACACAAGAAAATTACATTAAATAGAGAAGGAAAAACAACGTGTAAACGCTGACTTCCGGCGTTGCCATAGCAACATAGCAACAGAGTGCCTAACTACGCTTAAGGCCACCAGCTATAGTCACCTCCGAGTTTCTCTGATTGGTTCTCTCCGGTTCACTTTCCTCCTGTTAGTCCCGCCTTTCGTCTCGCATTGGAAATCAGTCTCCAGCAGAGGGAACCCAGACTGACTTGCCGTCTATCTCATACTAGGACTTTGATTCCGAACTTCGTTATTCGAATATAATTCGAACATTAAAAAAATAAACGAAGTTCGAACTGATAATTATATTCAAACCTGTTATGGGTATTACTTTTTTATCAATGTGTTAGAATGTAAACGTTTTCAACAGGGTTAATGCGCGACGCTTTCTAGAGAACTTCTGGTTAAGAAAGTAAGAGCATCCAGCACTGAGCAGGCGGATATAACAGTAGTATGATAATATAAAGCATCTTAAAGTTTCAGCGGCGTGAAGAGCTGACCTCGTCAGCCAAATAATATAATCCTACAATCAGTTTTCACACATTTCTCTTGGATGAACAACTACATAGATCGATAGTGAACATCAGGTCACACCGTGTCTGAGCTCCACACTTTATAGTCCAGGACGTCAGAGAGCCAAGTGAAGGAGGAGGAAGAAGCTGAAACTCGGCGCTGTTCTGGTTTTAATTCATTATAACAACTATTCTGTTGGTGAGAGAAGACTGTGCTTGGGAACATACAGCTGGACCAGAGCAGATGGAAACTGGAGAAGCAGTTCGTGCTCCTGTCTCGGAAAATGAGAAAGATACGTAGTAGCATAGTGGCTTATTAGCAAATCCAGCTAGTGCTAACCTAAGAAAATAATGTAAGTAGCAATGATTTATCTCAAAGAACAGTACGCTACAAATAGATTTATGTGTGAAAATGTGAGCTTAATATTCGTTCTTACTACACGGTGTCTTTATCAGACAAACACATGAATCTATTTGTGTCACTGTCTTCTGATTATGCTGCCTCCGAGCTACAGCTGTTAGCTAAGCACTTACCTCATCATGAGTAAAGTTGGTTATACAGCTTAAATTGCTTCACCTGCTTACTGGCAGAGCGTTTCTGTGCGTTTCTGATAAATCAGGTGCACATCATCCAAGATGATTTTTAACAGGTCTAAAAAAAAACGTGTAAAATGCCGTATTGTCCAGATGTAATGTGGCAGTTCTGAACTGGAAGTGATCGTCGGGTATATGTCCCGTCTGTTGAAGTTGAGAATCGCGACCGATGGAGCATTAACTGTGTCGTAACAGCATCTTCTGTTATATTCTACTCATTACATCTTCACTATGACACTGAATAATGTTGTTTGCTCATTAATAACAATTCTAACTCACCCAAATACTTTGAAAAGCCTTTCTTGCATGTAGTCCATTGACGTTGATAGAGCAACACTGCCCTCTGGTGGCCACAATATGTACAACTCTAAGTTGATGCCAATACAAATTGAATGGTTAAATTACTATTAATAAATGTTCGTATATATTCGAACTTAGTTATGAAAAAACAAACGAACTTCAAATTGGATTTTGGATTTAAGTCAAAGCCCTATCTCATACATGGCGTTGGTCATGCTGGTGTACCAGGCTAGGGTGCTCAAGGACAGCTTCGGCCTCGGCGTGCTGCGGGCAGCGGGCTGAGGTGCGCTGTTGTCCTGTGCAGGGGCGTTGCTGAGGCCTGTCATCTGGGGTCAGTTATGGTTCAGCTGGGCGAGGGCCAACTTTTTTGTTTTTGTTTTGTTTTTTGGGTTCTTTTTTTGGTGGGGGGGGGGGGGGGTTAATACCAGCGCGATAACTCCTGTGACATGGTTTTGTAATCAGCCGCTGCGTCACCGTGGAGAGGAGCCAAAGAGGCGGTCAGATGAGACCGGTGTAGTCAGGAGATCCTCGGTCTCTGCTAGGGAGGACAGTGAGACCCAGCCAGACGTGGTGAGAGCCAATGACTGACAGGGACATCAGGACAGCAGTAGAGACTCCCCTAAATGAGGTTGTTCATCTGGCTGAAGAGTGACCGAGAAACTCCACAGTGTCAGAGGAGGGGGGGCATCACGGTGGAGAGAAGCTGCCGCTGCTATGCCTAGCACACCCTTGTCATTTGCTGCTGCTGCTAGCTGCGCACAGTATCCTTATCCTGCGGCAGCGGTGGCAGTGGTTTTCTGGACCCTGACCAGCCAGCTGATAAGGAGCGCAGCCGAAGAGTCTTCGAGCGGGGGCACACCGGGAAAAACAGTCTCCGTTTGGCCCTGCACATGCAGGAAAGATGTCACACCTGTGACTGTCGCCTTGGTCTTCAGTGACTCCGGCCATGACATATTCACGCACTGCCAGACATCTGGAAGCGCTGAGGAGACAAAAACAGGTCGGGGGGGTTGAGGGGGCCATAAAACCCCTGGCAGAGATGGCTCACTGGCTTTGGGAGCAGTGGGATAGGGGCAGGGGAAGCCATTGAGCCGTCAGCGAGAAAATCTTTCCTCCTCATCTCGCTAAGGCAGCAAGCCTGCAGCGGAAGCTGAGCAAGTCTGGTAGTCGATGTTGTCTCAGGCGGAGTGGAGGAGGTGAGCACTGGAGCAGCGACCTCCTCCTCCATGGCATCGTCCTCAGATTCCCACTCTTCCTCCTCCCTGTCGTCAGGAGACACGGTGAGAAGAGCTCCACGGCCGGTGAAGTAGTCAGCTTGCTGCTGGTGGTGGATACTGGACATGTCTCTGCAGCTTGGGCAGGCCGGGCATTGATCTAGTCCAGCCATGGCATGCTTGCTCCTGAGAAGATGTTGTTCTTGGAGCGGCAACTCCATCCTAGGAGATGATGTGTCAGTGGGCACTCGCCAACACTGAAAGAAAAGGAATGAGGGCAGCTGGCGATGTACCTGCTTTTATACCCACGTAGACGCCCTACTGGCCGGCTACGTACATGAACATTTCAGTGGCGATTGGAGGAGAGTTGTACTCATTGAGTCCAGTAGTGGGAGAAGCCTGTGTAAGATATAACCTTTCTGTTCGTCACTTCCTTTTGTTAACTGTTAATCCCCTCATGCTGTTACTTTTATTTATGGTATTTTTTTTTTTATTGATTTTTTTTTAACGTTTTTTCTATCGGTTGCCAATTTCTTTCATTTTTTAAAATTTGTTTAAAAAATGTACTTTTTAATGCTTCCTCTGCACTCCGCTGCTTACTGTACTTGCCTTGCCTTTTACAAGCACATTAATATTGTCACAATACAACTTCATTAGGCAAATGTTTAATTTTGTCATAGTCATTCCGTAATTTTAAATATCTGTAACACCAATTAAAATCTCAACATCACAGCATGTACTGGAGATAAAGTTATACATCCTTACTACGACTCTCATCAGTCTAGAAAAGCAAGATTTTTCCATTCCTACTTTAGTTGAGTGTTCCTGTGGGGTGGCATTTATTGTTCTCATTAATTATTTGAACTATGGGAGTAGTTGAGTTATTATTAAAGCAGACACTAGCTAAAGGCATGGCAAACACAGTGTCCATTGTTAACTTCCTTTTCTGCATTTGTCTTTAATTATTGTTCTCATTTCATCCACAGAGAGTGTACAATCATTATGTTTGACTACCTGGTGCATTAACAGTTTAAAGGTTAATGACTTTCCATACTTCACTTCGAAAACAAATGAAATTGAAAGCCACTCTAATGCCTGCTATGAATAAATATAATTACGTTATCACATTAATTATTAGCTATTCATCTCAGATTCTGCAGTTTTGTCTTATGTCAACAAGTTGACCCTGTCTTAATTTGTTTATTCAGACAGGACTGATTAAGATCTTCCTCTAAATTCCTAGGGATATTCGTGTGTGGGAAACCGGGCTGGGTTGCTGAGACCCTCACGATTCAATTCGATTTAGATTCTTTGGGTTATGATTCAATATCAGTTCGATTCAATATTGATTTAAATGCTTTGATATCGATTCAGTAAGAAGTTGAAACTCTGTTGTAAATTTTGTAAATTGTTAAATATTTATTTTCATGCCCATGTGAACATAAAGTATATTGTATGTCACCTCATATTTTTTGGTTATAAAACATCTGAAAATAAAAGTGGTTGCCATTTTGGTGTTGTATGATTTAGCATGGCCTTCGTCCATACAACACAAATGAAATGCACAGCCCCCTGTAGAGAATAATGTTTATGACTATGTATATTTTCATGAGACCCACACAAGACAAAGACAACAAGAATTTTGCCAAATGTCAATCAAAATTTTAAGCATATTATTTGCCTATCCATTCTTGTGTGTGCACAGCTTATACTTTCCCCCTCATTGTAACATCTGCTGTCTTCCCTCCCCAGCATCTCCACATATGTTTTCAGTTTATTTTAAAGTTTATTTTTCGCAAGCCCAAATATTGCAGGAAAATGTTGCATCTTGGGGTTGGACAACATACAGTATAGTCACTTAGAATATATATTTTTAAACTGAGCTTATTTCCTGAAATTTCATTGAGCTGTCACACTAGCAAAAGATAGAACTTAGATATGTATAATGAGTGACATTGCCTATATTATCTGCTTCAGTTGTGGTTGGTGCAACACCTCCTTTTCACCTGCAAGGTACAAAGAATATGAGGACTGGGGGGGGGTGAAGCTTTTGCAGGGAAAGGTTTTGCAACCGCTTCAATGTGAGTAGGCCAAAATTTATTTTTGAAAGGCCTAAAAGTTAAAAAATGATTTTCCACATTTGTAAGAGCATTACTCTCCTTTTCCCTTTTTGTTTTAAACTTTATTCTGACAATAAACAGCCAGTGTATCCTCATAGTAACTTATCTCACATTGAAAATTGAAAAAGCATTAAAAACTTAAGGAGATAACTTTGTGTTTTAACATGCTTTTTTCTTCAGTTTTAACTTTGATAAAGACATAGCAGGCACTAGAACTGGTGGAGGGCATGCAGAGGTCTGAAAAGGTGTGAAAGACCAAGAGAACTGCTGGCTGGAAGGGGAAACATGATCCCTGGTTTAACAGCAGGGAAGACTTCACAAACTCTGGAGTGCTACTGTTCTGACCTTCATGGAAGAATCATCAGAAGGAAAGTCTCTGTAGTCATAAAGTCAAAATTCAGTGCTGAATTTTGACTTGAGCTCGATTTCTAAATAATCGAGCCCAATGCATTTAGGAAATAAGCTTACTTACTTACTTACTTGCTTCAGTGACAAATGATGTTTTTTCTTTCCTCTTTCTTTTCCTCTTTCTTTTTTTTTTTTTTGGGGGGGGGGGGGGGGGGGGGGGGGGGAGTAGATTCCTTTAAACAGTTGTTGTTTATAGGCTTGTTTGAAAAAAAAACAAAAAAAAAAACATAAATGGCCTCTAGGATAAGAATTAACTGTAGTCCTGGACAGCTGTTTTGCATGAACTGCCTTAAGAGGTAAATGCTGAATGCTGCACTGTGGCTTTCAAATTCCCCTGACCTGAACATTGAATAAGATTTGTGGACAGATCTCAAGAGAGATGTGAACACATGACACCTCAAGAACTGTACAGCACTACAGGGTTTTAGCAGATAAAATGGGTAAATTTTACAGAGCCCAAAGGAATATTGGCTTACTGTGAAATGCATTTAGAAGCTGTCATACTTTAGAAGCTGTCCTGTTTGTTAAAAATTAGTTGCCGGATCCGTTTTTTCCTTGTTAAGAATTTATAACCTTTAATCTCTGAAAAATCAGGATGTCTTTTACTAACTAGGTCCACATAACAGAAACCTAAAACTTTGGATGGAACCTAAGTTGTCAACCTTTTGCATTTCACTATATGCTGAGAAGGTGGTCTGCGTGTGCTGTTTTCTGTAGAAAATGTGTCAAATTAATTGAATGAAGCGTAAATGTGTCTTTCTATTCATATTGTGGTGCCCATGCAGTATGATAACTGAAACAGACTATTTTTCTAGCTGGAATCATTTCTTTCATTAATACAGAATGCCTAATGAAGTTTCACAGTTGTACATAGTTTGCTTGAAAATAATACTTTATTTGGCTCCTAATACTTGACTGATTTAACTGAAAGCTTCATGCTGGAATTAAATAACCTGAAACCTCCAGCAGGCTGTGCACACAGTGTGGGTGCACCTTTCAGTGAAGTGCAATGCATATTGTGCTCAGTGGTTACATATTGTAGTATGATTTTGTTTTTTTTTAAGCCAGTATTTATTGGTTGTAAAAATGTCTTTTTTTTTAACATCATTGAACATGTCGGCAAGGGGCAACTTTACCTAATTTCTGTAGCAGAAACCAACAGTTCTTGAGACTGAACAATTTTTTTCACCTCGCCTGCATTTAATAAACCACAGACAGGAACAACTACCAACAGCCATCTGATTTAAAAACAATAACTTGTCCGGCATCTTGTGTGTTAATGCCATGTGCGGAGTTCAGAGAAATTGCTAAGACATCTTAGAGCCACTCAATAGCTGCACAGTTACCATGGCAATGCATGTACAAATTTAGTGTTCCGCACCACAGTATATATCTAGACCTAAAGCATAATGGAACAATTTTATGTGCCATTATCAAAGTAAAGCTTGTAGAGACTCAGACATTATTTCAATAGCATACAACGGAGGAGGAAGTGGGTGGGGGGCTGCCATTGATTTATTGTGGAAACCTTTGAGCCAATATTTTAACTTCATAATGCAAATGTGATAGCTAGTATATCTACACTGCCTGGCTAAAAAGTATGCCAGCACCTGGATTTAACTATGCTAATAGGTACAAGCCTCCTACTAGATGATTGCTACATGGCCAATTATCTTTCAGTTATTTAACCTCAACTGATGCAGTGAATTGTTTTTCATTTCTTAAACAACCATGTGGAAAGATACATCCCGTGGCCATAGAAAAGATGCTAGTCTGTTTAAGAAAGGTCAAATCATTAGCATCAAGCAGGGAAAGCATTTTGATGGCACACCACACATTTCTCAAGGTATCCCTGCCCAGCAGCATCCTGAGGCTGAGAAACAGCACTGTGCAACTTTTACAGTATTGTTTACAAGTATTGGTTTCACACCGCGTCATGTGCTAGCAAACGGATATAAACGTATTGGGTGTTTTGAACGCTCATCATGGCAGATTCAGCAAAGAAATGCAAGAAAATGTTATTGGAGCAAGAGGGAAAAAGAAATATAGGATGGTACAGAACAAGAGATGAGACGAGAGTCAAGATAAGACTCAAGACAAGATGAGTCTTTCACTGCCTGGAGTAAGCTAAAAGTACAGGTAGGATGCAAGACGGATGCCAGTTTAGCCAGTGATGGGGGTATGTCACTGAGAAAATTGCAAAAAGTTCTGTAGTGCATCTTTAACAACTGCAGAAGCTTATCAAAACAATGCAAGAGAAAATGTGCATTATTCTCAAAACTAAAAGCAGTCTGTCGAAATATGTGTGATTGTTTTTTATTGTTTTGGTGGCAATTCTTTTTTTTTTTGGCCAGGCGGTGTATATACGTATATATATATATATATATATATATATATATATATATATTCAATAAATATAGAATTTATTATAAATTACATGTGGAAATAGTCACAGAATAATTTAATTTCTTTATATTTCTTGTGTTAATTCTAGCTTTTATTATGAATGAAATTAAATGAATAATAGTTTCTTTATTCCAGGAGAGATATTCAATATATATATTTATATATATATAAATATATATATATATATATATGGTTGTATATATTGTATTATATTTAGCTCTACTAGAAAGCTTAAAAGTCTAAATAACCTCATTCCATTCATGCCACTTCCCTTTGGCAGCCTATGAAGTCATTTAGAACTCCCATAATGTACAACATTGTTCAGCTGCATAGTATCGTGGATTCATACTGTAATTATATTATTTACCATGTAAAAACACTAGTACTGCACTGCAGAAAATGTTGTCTTAAATTTCATACAATAATGTGATCTGCATGACATAACAGTTTGTATTATACTGTAACTATGACAAAAATATTGTGATAAATTAAAGTGTCCTCCTGGTAACCAAGTTTAATTTGAAAAACACTGATACAGCAGACATCACATTACAGATTCATTCTGTGCATGTGTTTCCCTTTGGTCCATCTGAAACAAGCTTTCACAATTACGCCTCTGATCTTCTCGCACTGACCCATTTTAAACACTCTTTCTTTCTAGTCCCAGTTTCAGTTTCCCATGTGTAGTAAAGCACTTCACGATGGATAAAACATCTGACTATTTAAGAAAGAAACCATCCACAATCATTCACAAAACAAGGACATGCTGTTCCCGTGTGGATATTTTCAGAATATTTAATAATGTCAGCTCTAGACCAACAAGAACAAAAACACTGTGTGTAACATTTTTCCAGGTTTGGCAGTCTTACATCATCTTCAGGAAGCTGAGTCATATATTTATCTATGTGCCTAAAGAAACTTTCAGAAGAGTCCTGGAAGCTAAAATAAGAAAACCTCTTTTCTTGTTTGTACAGTAATGCATTAAGGTCACTGAAGCAATGAAAGCATGAAATATGATTCAGGTATAAATAAGATCTCACTCTTTCAGCGTCATATGTTTTCTCTCAGGTGTGTACTATCAAACACCCTATACACTTCCTGTTTGTCTTTTAAGTTGAAACAAGGAACAAGATGTGAATATACACTCACTGGCCACTTTATAAGGTACACCTTGCTGGAACGTTGGACCCCCTTTTGCCTTTAGAACTGCCTTAATCCTTTGTGGCACATATTGAACAAGGAACTGGAAACATTCCTCAGAGATTTTGTTCCATATTGACACGACAGCATCACAGTTGCTGCAGATCTGTCGGCTGCACATGAGGATCTCCCGTTCCATCACATCCCAAAGCTGCTCTGTTGGATTGAGATCTGGTGACTGTGGAGGCCATTTGACAACAGTGAACTCATTTTCATGTTCAAGAAACCAGTCTGAGATGATTCGCTCTTTATGACATGGCGCGTTATCCTGCTGGAAGTAGCCATCAGAAGATGCTTCACTGTGGTCATAAAGGGATGGACATGGTCAGCAACAATACTCAGGTAGGCTGTGGGGTTGACCGGATGCTCAATTGGTACTGAGGGGCCCAAAGTGTGCCAAAAAAATCTCCCATCACCATTATACCACCACCACCAGCCTGATTCATGGACACGAGGCAGGATGGAAATTCTGACCCTACCATCCAAATGTTAAAGCATAGTTGGAGACTCATCAGACCAGCAACATTTCTCCATCTTCTATAGTGCAGTTTTGGTGAGTCTGTGTAAATCGTAGGCTCAGTTTCCTGTTCTTAGCTGACAGGGGTGGCACCGGGTGTGGTCTTCTGCTGCTGTAGCCCAGTCTCAAGGTTTGATGTGTTGTGTGTTCAGAGATGCCCATCTGCATACCTCGGTTGTAACGAGTGGTTATTTGAGTTACTGTTGCCTTTCTATTGGCTCGAACCAGTCTGGCCATTCTCCTCTGATCTTTGGCATCAATGAGGCATTTATGCCCACAGAACTTCCGCTCACTGGATATTTTCTCTTTTTCTGACCATTCTATGTAAACCCTTTGCAACACCTTATAATTAATCCAGACTTTTTTTTTAAATTTACTTCAAGACACTGCCTTCAAACACATTAGTACTATGCTTACCTTTTGACTGGTTTGGCATAACATATTTTGCTCACTTCAAAAATTACTTTTGAGAAAAGAGAAAAATAGAAAAAGAAAAAAGATAAAGAATAATTGTTTTAATAGGGTCAAAGATCCAAAACAGTTTTACAATCAATAATGCAATCAATAAAAACCAACAAGGCACAAGCTAGGATTGAATAAAATACAGCTTTTATTATCATTATTATTATAATTTCAAAATTATTTCAATATTTGAATTGACAAAAAAGGTTAGACCTGTTCAAGGGGTTGGTCCTAACAGCAAAGGCTTGAATAAGCATGTCTTACTCAGAGATAAAATCTGTTTATTAGCATCAGGGGTTATGCAACTTCTACATTTGGTCAAACGAAAGTAAGTCCAATAATCTGAAGGGTGCTGCATCAGGGTCAGTAATCTTGTCCAACTGTTGGATTTATGTTGCTCTAGGGCAGTGCTTCTCAACCTTTTTTGAGGCAATGTCCCCCTGCCCAACATCCAGCTCGCCTACCGCCCCGAACTTTAAAATGTAGGATAAAATAATGTTCACACTGTTTGTCTTAACAAAATTTCTGGTCTGCTGAGATCTGTTTTTTGTGACTGTTCATTATGATTTAACCATGACCTCCATCAGGAGTCTATAACCCTGAGGTGTTGGACATTGTTTCAAACATTCTTTACATTTTACTGCATCCCACCTCTTCTGCTGCAGATTGTGACATTCATCTCATTTCAGTGACGTTAAATTCAGATGAAATGCGACATGATCACACAAGCTGAGGTTACTGAAAACATCATGAATCTGATTTAGAATGACACAGAAAGTGGACTGGGCGTTATTTATAAAACTTACATTTGTGCCGTTCAGATAGGAAAAAATCAGATATAGGAAACATATGGGAGAAAAAAGAGTTAAATTTATTTGAAGTGTGAATGTAGTTTAAGTGTCTTCCCAGAATCTATAATATTGATTATTTTGATTTACACCAGTGATGCTGCTGCACATCAATCACACGAAGTTAGTGAACTCTGATGGATCCTAGATAGTTGTTTCACTGCAGGCTGCAGATTTATTTCAGTTGTAGTACAGCTGATACCTCAAATCGACGTAATTACGGATCTTCAAAGAAAAAAAAAGATTAAATTCAGTCATCTTTATAGACGGGGGGGGGGGGGGGGGCGCACAGCTAAAAGTCAGAATAGAACCAGGTCCATCTGAGCTGACACCTGCGCTACCAGGTGATCTAACACGACCTACCGATGCTGCACGCAGATTACATCCACTGGATCTGACTGACTACTGGTGCGTGCAGCAAACAATAAGGAGGGGAAAAAGTTCCGGCCTCTGGAGTTTCCCGGTCAATAAGAGCCCTCCTGTCGCCTGCAGATCTAGACAAAAATAAAAACCTTCAGCACAATGCCATACCCCTAAACATCTCTGCGTCAGCTGTGGGCTCGACGTGCCGACGCAGCGCGGGTAAAATCCAGTTTAACTATCTAATGTGCAGCTTAGAACACCAATCCAAGCATGCAGCTAACAACATGAATGGAAGAAACTCACTTCTACTGCATTGGCAGGAGAACAAAGCACAGATAAAACCACAAAAACTTTTTTTTAAATCGTGAAAGCTGTCTTACCTTTTCTGTTTGTGGTTAAAACTCATACTCCTGATGGAAAAATGCTGCTATGATCCACTCCTCTGACTAGTTGCTAACAGGTGGCCTGATAAAATGGTGAACTAAATCCACTAAAAAAACACTTCATCCTCTTTATTTGTGAAGTTGATTGCAAAGCCTGGATGGGCGATTCACATCATTAGGTCCATGTTTTCTCGCCGTCGTCCATGGGGCATTACGTTACTGTACGCTGCGTTCACATGCATAGCAAATGTCTGACAACAGAATATCTTACTGCTAGCACTTCTGGAGCCTCATTAGTGTTTGTAGCGTGAATTTGGGAAATAACCCTAATTTCCCCTGACTCTTATCGTTTGACATAAGTGTCAATAGTTAAATCAAATAAATGGACTACCAACGCCCCCCTTTTAAGAATAAAACCCCAGCGTCCCCTAACACCCTCTGAACGCCCCCAGGGGGGCTGGGTACCACCCCCGTTGAGAAACACCACACTAGGGCTATATTGCTTCAAACAGTTTCTGGCGTTACTTTTCAAGCACATTCCCCTTTTTTCTTCCATCACCCTCTCTCCTTTCTGTCCTTTTTTCTCACCTTCATCTGATTTTGCCATTTTTAGCTACACAAAACAAAAGGAAGCCAGGTAACCATGGTAGCAAGCACAAGTAATGAAGGCTATACCTCACAAAATGACAGTCCCATCATCTTATGCACCACAGGATTATACTTTACATTCTGTGTGCCTATGTTCTTTAGAACAATGACTGGACACATTACTATATTTTTCTCTGCACTTCTCCGGTTACTTTTATTGGAATCCTTTTCATTTAACAAAAGGCAACTTAGGAGGAGCCATGCTTCCAATATATTCACATATATTTACACATATTCACTCATATCAGATAACTGCTGTAACCATATTTCCCCACAGGTTCCTGTCATGTAATTACGGCCTTCTGTTAGTCCAGCTAACATGTTAAAAAACTAAAGATGACTGAGCCTTTGCAACAGTTGCTTCTACTCTCTGGAATTCCCTTCATCTGAGCCTGAGATCCATGGACTCTGTGATCTCTTTCATAAAAAGCAGCTAAAAAAAATCTTGTAAACTTGCTTTTGCTTTGCATATGTTGTTGTCTATTATATTTTTAATTTTTGTATTTCTTTGTGAAGCATTTATTGATTTTTATCTTGATAGATACTAAATACAATTTTACAGACATGCTAGTATACATACTTGAGCAATGACTGGCTATGTTTGTTGTTTGCTGCATGTTATCCATAGCATCTGATGCTATATATACAGATACTACCCAAAAAATTAAATTATCCTGAAAAGTTTATGTATTTCTATAATTCAACTTAAAAGGTGCAATTTACATATTGTATAGACAAATAATATGTAAATCAATATATTTCAAGCTTTTGTTTGTTTGGATGTTGCTGATTAGGACTTGCAGCTTTAGAAAACCTCAAATTCAAAAACTCAAAAAATTAGAATACCATGAAAAACTCCAGTATCGTAGGTCCAGAGTGTCACATTCTAATCATGTAAGTAATCCAAAAGACCTCCATAAGTGCCCCAAGCCTTTAAAAAGTCCCTGTCTTGGTTTAGAAGAATTCACAATCATGGGGGAGACTGCTGATCTGACAGTTGTGCAGAAAACCATCATTGACTCCCTGCACAAGGTGGGAAAGACACAAAAAAAGTGATAGCAAAGGAAACTGGTTGTTCTCAGAGTGCTGTCTCAAAGCACATTAATGGACAGTTAAGTGGAAGGAAGAAGTGTGGAAGGAAACGGTCTACAGGCCGGAGGGCTGACAGCAGCCTGAAGAAGATGGTCAGGAAAGGGCCATTCAAAAGTGTGGAGGACTTCATAAGGAATGAACCTGTGAGCTTCATTAAGTCCAGCATAAGCGCAGCCGTCTACCAGGACATTTTGGAGCACTTCATGCTTGCTTCAGCAAACCAGCTGTATGGGGATGCAGACTTCATCTTCCAGCAAGACTTGGCACCTGCCCATATTACCAAAAGTACAAAAATTTGGTTCAACAACCATGATTGATTGGCCCGCAAACTCACCATCAAAAACATGTGGGGCATTGTCAAGAGAAAGCTGAACGGGAAGAGACAAAACAATAAAGAAGAGCTCAAGGCTGTGATTGAAGCAGGTTTTTTCTTCCATGACACCTGAGTTATGCCACAAGCTGGTTGCATCCATGCCACGCCAGGTTAAGGCAGTCATTCAAGCAAAAGAGGCCTCAACCAAGTACTAACTACAGATGCAAGATTATACTTTAGGAGGCCCCGACTTTTTTTGTATTTAAAAGTCCTTTTTGTATATTGATTTCATGCAATATTATAATTTTTTGAGTTTTAGAATTTGAAGTTTTCTTAAGTTGCAAGCCCTAATTAGCAACATTCAAACAAATAAAAGCTTGAAATATATTGATTTGCATATCATTTGTCTATACAATATGTAAATTGCACCTTTTAAGTTGAATTACAGAAATACATTAACTTTTTCACAGTATTCTAATCTTTTGGGTAGTACATGTGTGTGTGTATATATATATATATATATATATATATATATATATATATATATATATATATGGGGTGCAACAATATAAAAAAAACTTCACAGTTCGATCAGTTCGATATTTTAGTGTCATGGCTCAATATTTTTTCGATACAAAAGAAATACATTCAGGGCTCCAGACTAACTTTTGGATCACTGGATGTTGTGGGTAGTGGTGCAATGGATCAATGACTTCACGGTTTGAAGCGGTTTGCGGTTTTTGAGTCATGGATCGGATCAGCAAAAAGGAAAGAAAAAAGTCCAAGACAAATTTACCTCTATTTATTTGTTTCAGTATTTTTGCCCATTAGAAATATTCAACTCAAGACTCATTCCACTCAAATATATAAAAATAGATTAATGATAAAAAATTATGATAAAGGGACCAGGAACAGATGTCAAAATTGCAAGGTCATGCATGATGTCACCAGTTCACATGATGACAATCATGATAAAGAGGGCTGGATTATAGTCCTGTGGTGCATGATGGAAAAAAACCCACTCAGACCCCCTGATGATTGACTTCTAATCTGGTGCCACTGATAATTCAGCCATCGCAAATCTGTGGGCTTTTATTTTGAAATTCACCAGATGCTTTACACTGCTCCCGTGTCTTATTTCCTGTCTGGTCCTGGCAACACGGCTACACTACTTAGAGCTTGACGCGTTGGAAGCATGCGCTGTCATAAATAGACCTGACACTGCAACGAGACGCTGATGACTTCTGGTGCGCCCCGTGTAGAGTAAAGCCATCGACTAAAACGGCCTCATAGCGAGGCAGCACCACACGGAACGTGGCGCACATGGACCTGGTGTAAAAGTCTGTCGGCAAAAAACCGGCACATTTTATCGGTCGCATATGCACGAGTGTATGAAAAAATTACTCCCTCCGGCTCACATTTTAGGCGCAAAATACGACCATTTGATCGCAGTCTGGAGCCCTGATATTTTCATGCCTTTTTTTAACCCAATAACCTTTTAATGGCTTACCATCAGGGTCATACTTAACAATATAATAACAAAATAATAACAAAAAATGCCAGATAGTCAGGTACCAAGACCAAGCCATTACCTACACATTACTGAGACCAGGGACCAAGACGTTACCCAGTGTTGTACAATGTCTTTGGGGGCGTCCCAATACACCCCAAAAAACTGTGCTGGCTTGGCGATTGGCACTCTTCTTTGTGAAAAATTCGCCAAAAATAAAAGCCGACGCTGTCGCGTGTGGACGAGGAATTGTCTGAGCAGAGGTGGGCTGCACAGTCTGCTGGTTCTACAAAGAGATCTCCATCCAAATGACAAGCCGGGTGGCTATGCTGCCTCTGGTTTACTTCAGTTTTTGTTTTGTGCATGCGAAATGTGAGGAAATCTGAGGAAAGAGTTCTCAGTCTGGTCGTGGCGCCGCTTCAATGTGCAATTCACTCACGAGCCACGACCAAAATATCAAACAGGTTTGATTTTCTTGCGACTCACCATTTCTGATCGTGAGCTCGTTGTGAGGTGCCAATCACCTCTCGTGACCCCCTAGTATACACGACACACGATTTAGCCAAGAGTCGGCCCCATCACCAAACTTGTAGCACGACTGGAAAATCGGCTCCAAAACGGCCAAAAATTGCACAGTGTATGCCAGGCTTAAGCCACCTGCAGATCCTCCTGTAGGGAATTGTTAGTTTTGTTTTCCAGCAAAAACCTTGGAATGCTGTCTAGGGGTATCTGTATAGATGCACCAGTGAACTGTGTAAGTGTATCCTTTTTCTCTCTCTCTCCCTCTTTTTTTTCTCCCTCTCTCTCTCTCTCTCTCTTTCTCACTCCTTTCTCTATGTTTCACTTTCTATCATTGCTTCTATCAACTTTCTTTTCTTTAATTTTTCTCTAGTCAGGCCTAGCAAATAATGTAAAATGCTGTTGTAAATTAATGGTTAATAAAAGAAATAAAATGAGTAAACAGGGTATCAAGGGGAGCCTTGTGTTCATAAAGCTCCCCTTGGCAAAGCAAAACTGTTCAACACAATAAAGTAGCCAGATCATCATTCTGCTTGAAGAACATTTTTTTTTTTTTGGACTTTAGAAACAGTGGCCTGACCAGTTAAATATCAGTTAAATATCAATGGGCGATGTCTGATACTTAGTTTTAAGGCTGATATAGGCCAATACCGATATAAAGGGGGCCAATTATATCGTGCATCCCTATGGTGTCCCAATTCCTCTTTGCATGTAGGGGTAGTTGACAAGGGCTACTGGGTATGAATCTAGCCAATCAGAGCGAGGGGTGTCAGATACTGACTTGCTGAGTAAGGGCCAGAAAAAAAGGGAACAATAGCAACCCCTGGAGAGCAACAGGACTTGGAGAAGAAAACTCACAAATGTACATATGTACATATATACAACGTTAGCCAGACTAGTCACGCTAGCTAGGTTAAAATACTGATGAAAAGCTTGTGAAGGCTTTTTGGCAGTTTACAAGAGACAACAGTTGTCGTGGCGATTTCTTCCCCGTGTGGTTGTTTTGTTTATTAATCAACTGAAGCATGATGAATAATGAAAACAAGAAAAACAACTGCTGTTGTTGTTGATGGGTGTGTTGTTATGGTGAGACGTATGTGCAAACGTCACATGCAGTCGCTTACCTGTACATGCCTGAACGTCAATGTAGGAAGTGGTGTCCCAATTCCTAGGAATATTACAAAGCCCTACCCCTTGTGGTTTCAATTCAAGAGTGTTGTGGTCGTGGGTGAGGGCTAGTGGTAGGGAGTAAGGGCTAGTGGTTGAAAGTAGGGGGAACATTGGGATTGGGCCTTTGGCTCGGTCCCTGGTCTTGGTAATGTCTTGGTACTTGGTCTCAGTAATGTTTTGGTTTCTGTGGTGTGGTCTTGACTTCAACACTAGTATTTTGGTCTACTGTTCATGAACAAGGTGCTCAAAAATGACTGGGGCAGGTTGTTTGTTTGTTTTTCAGTATTTTTTAACAAAGATTCAAAAATCAAGATTTTATTTTACTAAATTGTAGTTTACCACATTAGTATTAACATTGATAATGTGATCATACAGTCATTCAGCTATTAAAGCTTTGAAGGTCTAAACCATTAAAGCTGTCAAAGGACATGTGTTCACAGTGGTGGCCACAGCTATGATTATCATCATGTATCACTTCTGACATAATCACAGATGTTTTGAAGAGTTCTGTAATACCCAAGTGTTCATATTGCTGTGAATGAGTATTGAGGTTTCACTTCCAAGTAACAGCCAATACTGTATTTTCACTTTTATTTAATTTTTACTACAAAAGGCAATTATTCGTGTTGTTCAGTGAAATATGAGTAACTACATAGCCTTGAGAGGGAGCAAAGTTATCTAAAGGCAAAACACGACCCTGAAAATTCAGTGGCATGAAAACTAGCTTGGTAATTAGATGCTAAATTAGTCTACGTGGACCAATTAGGCAAGACAAGACATGGGGGCTCTGTAATGCTTTGTCAACAGAAACGAAACCAGTACAAGGAGACAGACGGGTTGCAGAGGAACAAGTCTGAATGAGAGACAGAAAAAGGGAGGGGGGTATGAGAGCATGTACTCTGATTAAAGGGGAGAGAAGGATCAAAGAGATTTTATTTGGCATGTGTGTGAAGATTAAACAAACCTTTAGAAGAAAAAAGGGTCCCATCATTTCCTGTATTAAGTTTGAATTAAATTTTAATGTAGAAACATTGCTTGATCTCTTTTACAAATGATGATGCTTTGATTTGGATGCTTTAAATGTAAGTGGAGTCCCTTAGCCCAGTGCTGACTTGCTAGAACTTCTTCACATTTCTCTAAATTCTCATACTCGCATCTAAAAACTTGCAGATTTCTTTATGCTATTTTCAATTAGCCTGGTATTTTCAGATTTAACTCACAAGAAATTTAGGTTATTAGTTTGTCCAAATTTTAAAAAGAAATGTCTGTTTCGACATAACTCCATGTGGCAGGACAAAGGAGGGCCCAGGCAGGATTTGAGCCCTAGACTCCCAGGTGAAAGTCATGCACACTGACCGTTCAGCCAAAGGGACATCCTATTAGTCAAGTATAGGGTGCATCATCACTCGGAGGCATAGTGACAGGACCATCAACTGCCACATCTCTCCCCCTTTTTAACAAGCACATATATGACATACAGTAGTTTAGTTTATTTGCACCATTATACATGAAAAGGAAATAAACAGTGAAAAACAACAACAAAATATAAAGAAAGTGCAGGAGAGATAATAAAGCCCAACATAGGCTTATTCAAAGTACCTCCCTGAACTAATTAAAAAATTAAGTACACAGAAAAATACAAAAGCAGACAATTAACAACACAGTGGCAAGCAGCAAAGAAAGCAAATCAATACACAAATGATGAATGACAATTAAAATGAAAAATTTAATTAGTAAAAACAGCAACAACAACAACAAAATCTATCATGAATCTTGATGTAATAGATGGGACTGAAGTGCAGACTTAAAATTAATCAAAGATATAGTTGTTTTAACCAAAGGAAAATATGAATTCCAAAGTAACGAACCTCTGTAACTAAAACAATATTGACTTTGTGTATAGTACAACAATAAGGAAGATTAAGTTTAACGGAGCATCTAGTATTATGGGAATGAATCTGAAAGCTAACTGTAAAGAATTCCTTGAAAGATTTAGCAAGAAGATGTGGAGAATGAATATATTTACAGATAAATATGCAGGACTGAAGTATATTAATGTCAAAGACTGACAATATGTTAAAGGTAGAGTCCGAAGTCCCCCCACCGTTTCTGTTTGCAAACAGCAGCATTCAAACTTAGCGCCCCTCCCTCTCAGGCTAATGGCCGCCTCGTTCTTCAAACTATTCAGCTTCAAGCCTCTCCTTCAGAGCTCAGAAGCGGGTAAAAGACAAACTAATACGAGCCCTGGTTTTCCAACGTGCACTATCTAAAGCTCTTACCTTTTCTTTGGTGCATCCCCCGTTTTTTCTTTCTTTCTTTTTATCTCCTTCGAGAGTTCGAGTGACTGGCATCTGCTTCAATCATGACCTCATTCCCACACGGCGTCATGTTCTTAGTTCTGTCATTGGCTGGTGATATAAACAGAAATCTCCACCCAGAAACATCCCAAACACACCAAAACAAAGCTAAAGAGTGAATTACAGGCAGGGAGAGAGAGAGTTGCATTTAAACACGCCACGGCACGTGAGTAGAGGCCCAAAGTTGCAGTTTGAGATGGATTTCCACTTGCACAAGTCTAACATTTATTTTCAGGGAGGAAACGTCAGACTCTACCTTTAAGTTTTTTAAATGAAGAGGCAGAGGGAGACGACTGGCTAAAAGAGCTGGCAAGCCTAACAAATTTCTTTTGTGCAATAAATAGTATATATAAATTAGTAGGGTATGTACTTGCCCAAACAATGTTACAATCGCTCAGATGAGGTTAAATTAAACTATAATACAGTGTATGAAAAGCATCCTTAGAAATAAAACCTCTAATTTTACTGATGATACCAATAGATTTTCTCACTTTGTTATTAACAAGCTTGATATGCTCTGCCCAAGACAGTCTCTTATTGATCAAAACTCCCGAAGAATTTGGTAGATGAAACCTGACTTATATTATTTCCTTCAATGGAAATTTTTGCATTAGATTTACAATACTTTTTATTTTTACCTGTAAATATGACAGAATTAGTTTTATTTGTATTTAAAGATAGTTAATTTATTCTAAACCATTTGGAAGATGTCATTAATTCATAATTAGCTTCACTGATTAATGAATCAAAATTGTTGTTAGTCAAAATCAAGTTTGTGTCATCAGCAAAAACTATAGGTAGCATCGTGGAAGACACTGTAGCCAAATCATTTATATAAACAAGAAATAAGAGGAGATGAAAAAAAAAAAGATCTCTATGGTTGAACCTGCGATAAACACTTGCTATATTTAAAATGCTGTCTTCTAGATCTTGCTGTATAGACTAATCCGGCCAAATGCCACAACCAGACCATCTGCCAATGCCAGGGGAGCCTTTCTGTTCATGTGTAAATAGAACAGATGAGAATCTGACTTTTTTCTTAACAATATGGAAGAAATCTGGACGGACTGTCACATTCCTGGTTTTTGAAACAGCAGTGGAAAACTTTAATTGTGATTCTAAAGGCTACAGTATACTTCTCCGACTACGTAATGCGTTATCCAACTGCGAAACGACGGAGACCCCTCCAGCCTTCATAGTTCTCTGTCATGCTGCCGGATACGCAGTGCAATTTCCCGCCCGATAAGTAGGGGTCGCTTTCACAAGACTGACCAACTCATATGATGCCGTCCGAGAGAGAAAGACTATTGATGTTGCTGCAGCTGAATAACAGATACTTTTGATGCAAAATAAAGACGATGGGGCGATTTTGGTATTTCCTCACTTCTTCAGTCAAACGTTCCTCGGTTGGACTCATATCTATGTCTTCGTAGGCTAGCTGGTTTAAAAATGGCGCTGCTACAGCAGTGTTTACGTAGTGGTAGACCAATCACAGCCCTTTTCGTCTCCATCGTCCCTTGACGGAGTGAAGGGCACTTAAAAATATTTTGTGCAGCCGAAGACAACGGAGAGGCTCTCCGACAGGCTCTCCGTCGACATAGAGGGCTCTTCGTAACCTACGTAGAGTACTTTACAGATGACTATAACTTAGGCTTAACAGAGACAGCTGTGGTGTTGCTGCAAGTTAATGACTAATCTGGGAGATACTGTGAAATATCACATTATTTTCTCTGATCAGGGCAATGTTGGGACCAGAAAATAAAAACAGTTTAGTCAAAAACACAAATGGATCACAAAGACGGTGTCCTGCAGCCTTTAGTTTTATCTGCAGGACATGTGAAGGCTATGTGGTCTGTACATTCCTTAAACAATACCAAAAGCTAAAAATATGACAAAATCGAAAACTAAAGACCGTTTAGTTTTTTCAACTTTGATTCACGAGATGTGCGTTTTATATTCCAGTGGCTTTTCATTAAAGCCATTTTCCGGAGATGAATAGTTTACATTAATGCTCCAGTGTAAAAAAATAAATAAATAAATAAATGAATAGAATAAAATGTCAGAATACTTTAGAGATCTCAGAATAACATACCTATTGGTTATCATTACCTCAGATGACTGTCCAACATTTTAAATCCAAATATTCCCGCTGCTTTCCATGTTAACAGATAGGAGATAATTGGGACTCGTTCCCCAGGCAATGGCGGCACCAGAAGATGGTGCAACACACAAAACGCTCATCGGATTAGTCTATAAGTCACATCAAGATGGTAACATAGAAATAATGTTAAAAACATTAACCAGACTCTCCACACATCATATCCCACACTAAGTAAAGAAAAAGTGTGGGAAAGCTCCCCAAAAGTGTTTTAAGTGTTCTCCCAAAATAGTGCCTTGTGTGTAGAGGGCAGAAATTATTTTCCTTTTCAAGGAAAACAATTAAATCCAGTTTAAAATGCAAATAACTGACCAATATGAAATTATTCAAGCCCTTTATCACATTAGCTTTAAAGCAGTACAAATCCTTTAAAAAAAAATTATGATATATATATATATATATATATATATATATATACACACACACACACACACACACACACACACAGTAGCTATTTAGCTATTTACCTTCCGTACCCACTTACCTGACCAAGCAATGTTTTACCCAATAAAATTAGATATGACTAAATCGGTTCCATTTCAGGACAGTTGACACAACAGAACCACTGTTATCAGCTGATGTTATCCATTTTGACAATGGAGCAGTTGCAGTCAACAAGCCAAGAATATTGGCTGATAAGAGATATGAGGTTGATATATCTTCATCAGATGCATCAACATATACAGAGTATCTGAGCTAACATTCAAAAATAAAACAATCTCTAAAATAGACCAAGAAATATATCCGCAACCACAGTAAAAAACAGTTTGTGAGTGCCTTTTTATGTGCAGTAAGTGTTAAATTTTAGGGAGAGTTGTATGACCTTGACAGGCAACTGTCTATTTTATATCCTTAAAATCAAATAGAAGCCCATAATACCTACCAAGAGGATAATTACCGTAACCTACAGGGTACCTTTCTGTTTATTTCAATATAGAATTGAAACTTATATTTAGCTGTATACACCTTTTTTGACTAATTTTACACCATTGTTAACATAGCTGCAATGGTCTAACATTTGGGACAGAACATGGTCATATTTGGTCTTTTATGTGCCTTAAGTTGATCACATGATTGCAATTACATAGCTAAAGCAGCAGGCCATAAAACCTCAAATGTCTGGTTGTGGATGCTGTTTTCAATGTGCTGGTGCACCTGCAAGGAGAAGATAAGGGAATTGATGATAACAACCTGTCGGGGTACTGACATTTCTCTGGACACTGAGCCATGAGCTGGTTGGCCACAGCACTGTAAAAGGAATCACAATTAGAAAGAGCAAATCAGGGTTTTGTAGCCTATAAATTTCCTAAATGAAAAGTAACATGTACTGAATTTCATTGCCCATTTTTCTTTGGTAGTTATCTTGTGGATTTCCTCAAGAATTAAGTAATACATAACAAATGCTACTGTTTAATAATGGATTATAGATATGATTTATGTAGTGAATCAGTGAATTATGTATGTACACAAATTTATTTAAAAAAATAATTCAATGCCACATTCATTTATCTAATTTAAATTTGCATGTTGGGCAAAGCCCAAAATTAGTTAAATGGCCAAGTTAACTACCAGTGATGGTTTTTGCTTCTTGGAAATAGCTATAGCTATTAGCATTTGAACCCAATTAACAGCTGTTAATGTATGATGTTTCAACGGTGTGCAATTCGGGAGATTTTTCCTCGTATATTGGCTTTTTTCACTGCTTGTTATGATGTGTATCCATAGCAACGGAAAAATTGTTTACCACCGTGATCAACTGTTAAAACTCTCCCAAATCAAGATTTTCAGCGAAATAACACGTCAAATCCCAGTGGAGTTAAGGAGAAAGACAAGAGGATGCAGGGCAGGGTAAGGCAGAGAGAAAACGGGTGGAGATTTAAACCGTTTCTTCCAACTGTTGTGATGGGTAACGTGAGATCGCTAGCTAACAAGATGGACGAGCTCGAAGTGCTAACAAGGTCTCAGAAAGAGTACAGAGAATGCAGTATCATGTGTTTCACCGAGACTTGGCGGCATGAACACATCCCGGACTGTAATGCGTCTGTACACGGCTT
>JALJCO010010794.1:32500-82547 GCA_023101725.1 Atherinomorus stipes | reverse complement strand
CATGGCTGTTATACGTTCATCTATCTGTCTATGTATCTATCTATCTATCTATGTATCTATCAGTTCAAGGTCTTTGCCCCTACTTTACCTATCTATCGATTGCCTGCCTGCCTGCCTGCCTATCTATCTATCTATCTATGTATCTATCAGTTCGCCTGCCTACTTATTTCATTCATTCGCTCATTCATTCGTTCATGCATTCATCTATCTATCTATCAGTTCGCCTGCCTACTTCATCTATCTACTCGCCTGCTCGCGCTGTTCATGCATTCGTCTATCTATCCATCCATGCATCCATGCATCCATCAGTCCGCCCGCCCACCTACGTCCATCCGCCCGCCCGTCCATGCATCAATCCATTGATGCAGCTATCCATCCGTCCGTCCATCCATCCGTCCATTCATCTGTCCATCTGTCAATCCATGCATCCATCCGTCCGTCCGTCCGTCCATTCATCGGTCCGTCCATCCATCCATCCATCTGTCCGTCCATCCATCCGTCCATTCATCTGTCCGTCCGTCCATCCATGCATCCATCCGTCCGTCCGTCCGTCCATTCATCGGTCCGTCCATCCATCCATCTGTCCGTCCGTCCATCCATGCATCCATCCGTCCGTCCGTCCATTCATCGGTCTGTCCATCCATCCATCCATCTGTCCGTCCATCCATCCGTCCATTCATCTGTCCATGCATCCATCCATCCATCCATCAGTCCGTCCGTCCATCCATGCATCCATCTGTCCGTCCTTCCGCCCATTCATCGGTCCGTCCATCCATCCATCCATCCATCCATCCATCCATCTGTCCGTCCATCCATCCGTCCATTCATCTGTCCGTCCGTCCATCCATGCATCCATCCCTCCGTCCGTCCATTCATCGGTCCGTCCATCCATCCATCCGTCCATCCATGCATCCATCCATCCATCCATCCATGCATCCATCAGTCCGTCCGTCCACTCATTCATCCACCCGTCTATCCAGCCATGCATCCATCCATCATCCGTCCGTCCGTCCATTCGTCTGTCCGTCGGTCCATCCATCCATCCATCAGTCCGTCCGTCCGTCCATCCATCCATCCATCCATCCATCCATCCATCCATCCATCCATCCATCCATTCATCCACACATCCATCCATCCATTCGTCAGTCTGTCCTTCTATGCATCCATCCATCCATGCATCCGTCCGTCCGTCCGTTCGTCCGTCCATGCATCCATCCGTCCATGCTAGAGATGTCCCGATCCGATCACGTGATTGGGGATCGGGGCCCGATCACGTGATTTCAGACTCGATCGGAATCGGCTGTTCCTTCCCGATCAGGGATCGGTTAAATGTTTCCTTTCCTGATACGGCAGCAGCGGGCTGCTCCTCTTTTTCCTCTGCGTGGTTTCCTCTCAGTTTCGGTTTTATGACCAGCGGTTGGTTCGATTCTGCCTCATGTGAACCGCCCCGTCCTGCACGCAGCTCAGTGCTGTTTACAGCATCACCGGGCGGTGCAGGAGTTTAAATGTAACGCACCAGCAGGCAGCAGCCTGTTCACTCAGACATAACTACAGGGAAGGCGGCTGCAGCTGAACTGATGAGCCGCTTTTAAAAGGTTTGATCCATTAATCAAAGCAAACAACAATAAGTCAACATAACGTGTAACACGTGGTTCATATTTAGCAAAGCAACGCAACAATGTGCTGGTTTAACGTTAGTTGTGCAGCGCGTACATCGCTGCGGGTTTGACGGGGCTGCTGGGTGACCCGCGGAGAAGTGACAGAAAAAAGAAAAGAAAGCTGGTTAAACTTTGTTTGCCATTAATGAACGGAGTAAAACCGAAGCACACATTACATTAGGCCTATCTGTTGTTTCAGAGTTTATTTGAAATCTAGTGTTGGTTTTATTTGCTGTCCAAAAATAATCATTTGTTTCCAAGCTTCAGAGAAATGGAGAAATAACCAGCTTCCTTTGTGATTTCCACAGACATGCATAAATGATTACTTACTCATTAATTTGACGTTAGTTTGGTATATAAATGTATGCTAAATATGTCTTCTTTTTTAGAATATGGCTGGAAGAATGTAATTGATCAGAGGAGGTGTCATAATAAAAGTAAAATAAGAACAAATAAAACGAAAAAATACAACAAATATGGCACCTCCTGATTCCCTAATTGCACCTTCGAGCTGATAGGATTCAGAATCAGATTAGGCAGCAGTGTTTCCCCTACAGACCACTGCTGTAGGGGAAACTGTCTTTGTCTGTCTTATTATAGAAGTATCGGATCGGGACTCAGTATCGGCCGATCCTCAAAATCAAATGACTCGTACTCGGAATCGGGGACAAAAAACCCTGATCGGGACATCTCTAGTCCATGCATCCATCCATCCATTCATCCATCCATCCGTCCATTCATAGGTCCGTCCGTCCATCCATCCATCCATGCAGCCATCCATCCATCGGTCTGTCAATCCATCCGTCCGTCCATCCCTCCATGCATCCATCCGTCTGTCCGTCCGTCCATTCGTTGGTCCGTCTGTCCATCCATCCTTCCACACATCCATCCATCCATTCGTCAGTCCGTCCTTCTATGCATCTATCCATCCATCCATCCATCCATTTGTCAGTCCGTCCTTCTATGCATCTATCCATCCATCCATCCATTCGTCAGTCCGTCCTTCTATGCATCTATCCATCCATCCATCCATTCGTCAGTCCGTCCGTCCATCCATCCATGCAGCTATCCGTCCGTCCGTCCATCCATCCATCCATTCGTCAGTCCGTCCGTCCATCCATCCATGCAGCTATCCGTCCGTCCATCCATCCATCCATCCATCCATCCATCCATCCATGGCAGCTTTGATCATGTCACTGTTATGTGACATCGCAGCAAGTAAACGTCTGTAAATAAGTACGAATCACCACAAATAAGCTACTCAAAGCCGCATGGAGCTCACGGGCGTGTGTGTGGGGGGGGGGTCGTTTGGTAACCGAACATTGGTGAAATGAAGGAGTTTGTGGCAGATAATGATTCAGAGGCTGCATCACTTCCATTGTATTGGACAGACGCTGATCTGGAGTGGATCTAAATATCTGCTGAAGGAATTCAAGTTGCACCAAAACTGTCTGGATGAGAAAATGAACGGATTCATGCTGGAAAATAGATCCAGTTTGAAAAAAGCTGAACCTCCCCTTTATCTAAAAAATCACTGCTTTGCTGAATACAGCAGAAATAAATGGTTATCATGTACGTCTACATTTAACGGCGCGTTAGCTATGGAATCTGTCTTTATTGTTCTGTGTTGCACACAGAAAGGTAAAAAAAAATCCTGAAACGAGGAGAGAAATGAAAGTGCAGAGCGGAGACGAGTGCGGGTAGAAAAATGGCGACGGACTACATTTTCCCACCTTTATGTCCTCATCTCACTTCCCTCTGCTCCATCTCTCTCTGCATGCATTCATCCTCTCGCCTCTCCCTAACCTCCTCTCTCTCTCCTCTCCTCTCCTCCTTACATTAGCATCTCTCTCTCTCTCTCTCTCTCTCTTCCGTTCTTCCTGCCTCCCGGCCTCTCTCTTACACACATCTCTCAGCCGTAACGGCATGCGTTTGGTGGACGCAGTCGGCCGAGCCCGGAGCATCTGCTGCACATAGCTTCACAGGATGAGTGTGTGTTGCGTTCATGGGCTCCTCGTGGTGCGTTCGCATGTCATTGCAGCTGTGCAGCCTGGCCTGCACGTTAAAATGCAGCCACACGATGAGCGCCTTTGTGTGCACAAAAGTTGAAGTGGAGGTGTGTGCGTAACGTGGCTGCTGCGTGTCAGCCTTCATATAGGAATGCCCCCCCTCCCCTCCCCCTCCCCCATGTGCCTCCCAAACCCTTCATTAACTAAACATGACCCTTAAGAGCATGATTAGCCTCATTTCAAGACAGGATGTCGGAAGCCATCATCCGAGGGGGGAAAAATCCATTACTATAATTGCATTGAGCTGAGGGAGGGAGGAGAGAGGGAGGATGCATAGATGGATAAAAAAGGAAGAAAATGAGTGGGACTGAGGGAGGGAGGAGGCAGAGGGCTGTCAGAGCGAAGGAAGGAGAGAGAGGATGGAGGATGACAGCTGAGGGGGGGGGGACAGCTGATGGCATGAGCAGATATTCTATATGAATCCATACCTCCTCCTCACGGACTCCCCCCGTGTCTGAGGGCTCAGATGGTTCAGCCCTCTGACAATAAAACCACCTCCACTGGTCTTGATGTGGCACTTTCACTTGCTGTTCCGGCTCGCGCAGTCCCCGGCCGGAGGTGGGGGGGGGCTGCCGGCCGACCGCCACGCCGGCTCCACAGGGAACACGCCCCAGCATGGCGGCCCTGCTGCAGACCGGCGCACCGGGACGGAGGTGGAGGCGACTCAGCCCAGACAGGTGCTGACAGAGAGAAAATCCAGCTGCTTTTCACTCGTCGTCCGCCCGTCCGTCCGTCCGGCAGGCGTGAAGGCGCTCGCCATGCGTGAGTATCGCCCACACACACGTCCGTCACACTTCTGTCACCTGTCTGTCTGCTTCTGATGGTGCCACATGCTGCTGGTGGGAGTTAAACGTGGTCCTGAGCTGATTCAAACGTGCGTCTGATGCCGTCTCGCTTTTCTGGAAGCAATCTTTGCTACGCAAGAAGTGAAGGATGAAGGGTGGGGTTCCTCGTACACACTGGCTGGGGCAGCGGTCAGCGAGTCGTGTCAGGCCACACACCTTTCACAGCTGAAGCTTTTACTGCTTCTGGTTGCATCCTAATGCAGGAGAGCAGCTTATTCACGGAGAAAGAAGCTGTCATCCCCTGAATATGTGATAAAACTGCATCTGGCGTAGGTGTAGTACGAGTATCTGGACTCGGACTGACGGAAAAAGGCCGAGTGGTTTTACACAGACGTTTAAACAGACGGGTTAACGTTCAGGATCAGTTTTATGTGACTTAAACATCCTGTTTGTGTAGTTTGTCATGTTACTGCACACCTTTGGAGGGAAATGTGACAAATGGAAGCAGAGCTGGTCCTACTTTACTCCCCAGCTCAGCATCTGTTCGCCGTACTCATAACTATTCCTGGTTTGTCAGTGTTGGTTTTGTGTCCGTGTTCCTGTTTGTGCAGAAGCTTCTGGGCTGTGGGTGTTCACGGTGGGTTGCAGATCCTCCAGGATACACAATGCAGGGGTGGGGCAGCTCAAACCGACATCTTCTCTAATCGCAAAGCGCGGAGTTGATGACGGAGCGAGCTGTGCAGGCCGTCTCTGAGACGACTGGTATGGCTGCGAAACGTGACGCCTCGTTTCGCCATTGCAGTCTGTGGGAGATGTGGAGCGTCTCCGACCGACAAACATGCGACGCATGTCCGCTGTGTGATGCTGACCAGATCACACGGCAATGGGGAGCCTGAACTCGGGCTGCTCGATTATGGGAAAAATCATTATCACGGTAATTTTGGGAAATATTGAAATCTCGATTTTTCAAACGATTATTTTTTAGTTGCACGATGCAGGTGCAAGGTTTCTAGTAGGGATGCACGATATTGGAATTTTGGCCGATATCTGTTATACCAATATTTTGAAACTCATGTGGCCGATAACTGATATCAATACCGATATTAAAGCTAAAAAATGAATGATGTAATATTCATTCCTTGTGCAAAATTATAAAAATACCTCAACCTGTGTTTATGTAGAACAAGTCAAACTTAAACAAAACTAATAGGATATGTGTGTTATATCCTAGAACAGAGGTCTTCAACAGGGGGGGTCCGCAGAGGTACTACACGGGGTTCCAAAAGTTTTTATTGATTAGACATTTTATAAAAATATTCCATCCGCATTTTTTTTAAACATACAGAAAATTATTATGAAGATATTTTTTAGAAAATGGATCAATTTTTAATACGACAAAATAAGGAAACCACAAGAACAAACAGGCACAACAGCCTCTACCTCAATATTTAAATATTTTAGTACTGAACGCAAAAAGTTACATTTCTACAAGGCGCAATAGGAACATTTTAATATAACACAAGTTTAGACATAAGTAGGGGTCCTTGTACCGTCTCTCCATTAATGTGGGGGTCCTTGGCCTGGAAAACGTTGAAGACTCTTGTCCTAGAACCACACGGATTTTCTTCTCCCTAAGAAAAAAACAATACCCAAAAACGGGGAATATTTGGTTATTTACACAAATGAGAGCATATAAACTCTGTTCAACATCCTAAAAGAAACTGTCTTTAGACGTTTTAAAGTCTGTAAAAAAGAAGCTAAAAGAAGTTGGTTTTTTTAGGCTTTAGAAACAGCAGCCTGATCGGTTAAATATCGGTGGGGTGGTCGATGTCCAATACTCAGTTTTAGGGCCGATATACTCCGATACAGATAGGGGGCCGATTATATCGTGCATCCCTAGTTTCTAGCTCTAAAAATAAATGTAGGCTACAAATATGTACCGTACAGCTGTTTTGTAAAACATTAATTGAATACAATAAATATACTTTGAACGTTGAATTCATGCGAAATACATAAAAAAAACAAATATATCCAAAATAAACGATGTACCCAGCTGCCCTGCAATTTCTCTACATTTTAAAAATAAAATACTTTATATTTTAAAAAAATTCCCAAAATAAACTTTGTTGAGCTTTAGTGTGATGCAAGAACATTAAAAATCTCACATTTGACACCCAACAAATCGCCTGGGTGGAAGCCACTGACATGAACTTTAACTTCAGATTAACTTTCAGAAATTGTGCAGAAAAATGGAAAAAAAAAATGGTTTCAACTCGATTGAGTTTGGAGGTTGTTTGACTCGAAAAATGAAATCACGATCAAATTTTGACAAGTCTCACTGCTTTAGCCTGAACAGTCATTATCATAGGAAATATTTCCGTTTATTGTTAGATATGACGTCTAGAAAGGAGTTAGTCAAACGTGAGCACCGTTTCCTCTACGTGAGATTTCTTATGTTCATCTTTATCAAATGGATATTAACGGTGAATGAAGTCCACCAGAGACTCCTTAGTTTCAACGGAAAAGTATTTTCTCGTCAGACAAATGGGCGTCTTGGCCGCAGCTTTTAGCTAGTTGTCAGTTTGCATTTGGCAGCAGAGACGGTGAATCGGCAGCTCTGTTGGCAGCGCATGCCGCTGGCTCAAAAAACCAGAACACTGGAAAATCTTCAGCTTCTTTTTGAAGAAAAATGCTGAGGCAACCTCCCGAAGGTTCGATGGCACCACCGGCTCCTCCCCACCTCCTTCCCTCCTCTGGAGAAGATGTCAGCCTCCTCCTTTTCCTCCAGTTTACTGGAACACTGAGAGTCATTGCTATGACTAATATAGTCTCCTGATAGTAGATCGCATTAACTCTCCTCTCCTCTCCTCTCCTCTCCTCTCCTCTCCTCTCCTCTCCTCTCCTCTCCTCTCCTCTCCTCTCCTCTCCTCTCCTCTCCTCTCCTCTCCTCTCCTCTCCTCTCCATACAGTCCAGGTCTCCAGCGAGGGTTGACCTGAGCTACTCTCTGGTTGGCCGGGGGGATAAATATAGAGCTTTCTGAGCCTCTCCTGAGAACGAGTGATGGGGGGGATAAAAGATCGAGGGACAGAGCAGGTGGAGGAAAACGAAGGATAACAGGACCTGATCCAGTCTGGGAGAGAAAAAATGGCTAAAAATGAACGTATAAGATTCAGTACGTTAGGAGTAATTTAGGAAATGTTGCTTCTGCTACATTTGAAGTAATAATTAAAAAACCTCTCTTTCTCTGATCCATTTAGAAACATGTTTTATAGAAGCAAGGTGGTCTCTCTCAACTGTGACTGAACAAGATAAAATCCACCATGCACGACTGCAATGCAAAACTGAATTATAGTTATTCTACTTTTCTTGCGTACGAACTGCTGCAGCCGTGATGAAGCCGTGATGTTGCAACAGCTATGCTGCAACTGTGATGCTGCAGCCATGATTCTGCAACCATGTTTCAGCCGCAATACTGCAGCCGCGATGCTGCAACTACAATGTTGCAGCCGCGATGCTACAACCATGTTTCAGCCGCGATGCTGCAACTGCGATGTTGAAGCCACAATGGAGCTGCCGTGATGTTGCAACTGCGATATTGCAACTGCGATGTAGCAGCTATGATGCAGCAGCCATGATGTTGCAAATGCAATGCTGCAGCCGCGATGCTGCAGCAGCGATGTTGCGTCTGCGATGCAGCTGCCGTGATGTTGCAACTGCGATGTTGCAGCTATAATGCAGCAGCCGTGATGTTGCAACTGCAATGTTGCAGTTGTGATGCAGCAGCCGTGATGTTGCAACTGCGATGTTGCAGCTATGATGCAGCAGCCGTGATGTTGCAACTGCGATGTTGCAGCTATGATGCAGCAGCCGTGATGTTGCAACTGCGATGTTGCAGCCACAATGTAGCTGCTGGGATGTTGCAACTGTGATGTTGCAGCTATAATGCAGCAGCCGTGATGTTGCAACTGCGATGTTGCAGCCACAATGCAGCGGCCGTGATGTTGCAACTGCGATGTTGCAGCCACAATGCAGCGGCCGTGATGTTGCAACTGCGATATTGCAACTGTGATGTTGCAGCTATGATGCATCAGCCGTGATGTTGCAAATGCAATGCTGCAGCAGCGATGTTGCAACTGCGATGTTGCAGCTATGATGCAGCAGCCGTGATGTTGCAACTGCGATGTTGCAGCCACAATGCAGCAGCCGTGATGTTGCAACTGCGATGTTGCAGCCACAATGCAGCAGCCGTGATGTTGCAACTGCGATGTTGCAGCTATGATGCAGCAGCCGTGATGTTGCAACTGCGATGTTGCAGCTATGATGCAGCAGCCGTGATGTTGCAACTGCGATGCTGCAGTTGTGATGCAGCAGCCGTGATGTTGCAACTGCGATGTTGCAGTTGTGATGCAGCAGCAGCCGTGATGTTGCAACTGCAATGTTGCAGCTGTGATGCAGCAGCCGTGATGTTGCAACTGCGATGTTGCAGCTATGATGCAGCAGCCGTGATGTTGCAACTGCAATGTTGCAGCTGTGATGCAGCAGCCGTGATGTTGCAACTGCAATGTTGCAGCTATGATGCAGCAGCCGTGATGTTGCAACTGTAATGTTGCAGCTATGATGCAGCAGCCGTGATGTTGCAACTGCGATGCTGCAGTTGTGATGCAGCAGCCGCGATGTTGCAACTGCGATGCTGCAGTTGTGATGCAGCAGCCGCGATGTTGCAACTGCGATGCTGCAGTTGTGATGCAGCAGCCGTGATGTTGCAACTGCGATGCTGCAGTTGTGATGCAGCAGCCGTGATGTTGCAACTGCAATGCTGCAGTTGTGATGCAGCAGCCGTGATGTTGCAACTGCGATGCTGCAGTTGTGATGCAGCAGCCGCGATGTTGCAATTGCAATACTGAGGTCGCGACGTTGCAGCTGCGATGCAACAGCAGTGATGCTGTTACTGCGATGCTGCAACATGTCGTATTATTTAGACTAGCGGTGCCCAAGTTATCCTCCAGAGCTACTGTCCTGCACAGTTTGGTTGCATGCCTTCTCCAGCGCACCTGAATCAAACGAACTGCTCGTTAGCAGCCTCTGCAGAGCTGAATGACATGCATGAGGGAATTAACCATTGGATTCAGGTGTGTTGGGGAGGGTATGTTCTAAAAATGGCAGGATAGTAGCTCTTGAGGACTGGACTTGAGCACCCCTGATTGACTGAGCACTAGTGCGGTGGTCTGCAACTTTTACATTTCAAAGAACCATTTTTCGCCTCAACCCAGCGAATGAAAAGTTGTTTAGAACCTCAGATGTTCTCTGGCCTTTTGAAGCAGGCAGCTTATCATTTTGACAGATATGATAGAAAATTTCTGTCACTTTAAAGGAATCCGTTTTGTTTCTGCTGTTAGGTTTTGAAATTAAAATCATGTGGAAATGGAGAATAGATGCATTTTGTTCCAGTCAGATTTTCTTCAGTGAGACTAAACTGTTTAAGAATAGTTAAATAGATAAAAATGTAAATTTTTGAGGAAAATTTATGAGGAAAAAAAGCCTAATTTCCAAGGTAATGACAAGAAAATTTATATAAAAATTTTTTTTTACTGGTACTTTAATGTCATCATGTTGTGGCAGTTTAGCACAATTATTCTAAGAAAATCCCTGCTAGATCCTGCAAATGTTATTATGTATATATCTGTGTTTTATTATTTGTGGTTATTTGGTTCTTTATTATTTTTTGGTCAAAGTTATTAAGTCATTGTTAAAGGCCAAAGAGCCGGTGGCTGCTCTGGAGCTGCTTCTCTCGCCAGATTGCTGGAGCATCGTTGAAAAAGTTAGATTTTATATTGTTGCTGAACAACCGAGTCCAAATATCAGACATTGATGCTGGACCTCTTTAAGCCTCTATTGCTTCTTTATAAGCGACTCGCAAGCTTTTAGTTTGGAGTTTGAATGTAATAAAACAGAAATGGCGTCGACACTCGGCCATATTAGTTATTTATATTAACCTTCTGTTCACCAGTCTGCTGTTTGACACAGTTTCCAGTCATCAACCCAGTTTATAAGTAGTTTTTAATACAAGTTAATGAAGCCAGATCATCTTCTTTTATAGCAGCTGAATTTCAAGAAATATGAAAAGCAAGTGTACAATGTCATGATTAACATGTAGTTTACTTTCTATGTCTTTGGAAATACATAATTTTTTTATTTTGAACCTTTATACTTCGAATTTACTCTATTTTCTATGATAATATAACAGTGAGGGGTGAAGTTGCAGGCTGCTGAATGAAAGGGCGAGGCAGGAATGAGACTGAAGTAGGTGCCACAACATGGACGCACAAAGGAAAAGAGATGAAGGGAGGGTAGGCGAGTGCATCTGTAGAGCAGCAGAATAGCAGATTGGCTTTAGTAAACGCTGTTTCTTCAGCTAAAATGATCCCACGTGTCAGGTAAAAAAAATAGAGGGAGCCGAAACTGTCATCAGTAAGTTAATATGCCATTACCCGACCGAGGGGACGACCTTTCTCCTGCGTAAAAGGCTGCGAGTGGGGCTAAATGGCCGTGATTATAAAAGCTGCCGTGGAAGTGTTGGATAATAATGAGTGGCAGCACCTTGTTGTTCAGTGTGTGAATGTAAATGTGCAAAAGCAGCTCTGAGCTGGAGTTCAATGGCAAAGTCAACAAAGCCCTCTAATGTTCGACTTAATTACATAAACAAACCATCATATACAGTAAACACCTTCTGCATCACTTTTCCATTAACTCTTATTCTGAATTCTAATTTCTCTTATTTATCATATTTTGAAGAGACAAAGTGTGTATTAATTCAATCTGAGGCAACGGTTTGATTAATCAGTCAGACGGCGGAAACGAAAAGTACCAGTTGTAGTTTTTGTGATAGAAATTCACTGTGAGGATTTCCAGCTTTCCTTTATTTCTCTTTAACTCTGTGTGGATGGAGAAGTTAAGTTTACATGGACAAATAATTCATCTGTCCGACTGAAATCAGCTGACGTGTTTTTATTCTGATCAGATCTAAACTGCTCCGTGTAAAACGCAGCTGCTGTTTTGCTTGATTAGTTGAAACAAACATGTTTTTAGAGCAGTGGTTCTCAAATGGGGGTACTTCAAGGCATTCCAGGGTGTACGCAAAATATTTAACATCTATGGGGTTTTTCATTCAAAAATTGTTCAGTAAAATCTATATAATAAAGATTTCAATAAATTTCAGTCTACATTCATAACCTGAATTTAAACCTAGTTCACACCATTTCATTATCCCGACAAAATAACTGACTCCTACAAATATATATATATATATATATGTGTGTGTGTGTGTGTGTGTCTGTGTGTGTGTGTGTGTGTGTGTGTGTGTGTATATGTATCCATCTATCTAGTCAGTCAGTCAGTCATTTTCTGTACTGCTTATCCAGTTCAGGGTTGCTGGAGTCTATCTCAGCTATTACCAGGTGAGAGGCAGGTTCACCTGGACAGGTAACCAGTCTGTCACAGGACCAACACAGAGAGACAGAAACCATTCACACTCACATTCATACGTAGGGACAATTTAGAGTGATCAGTTAACCTAACATCATGTGTTTGGATGGTGGGAGGAAGCTGGAGAACCTGGAGAGAACCCACGCATACACGGGAGAACATGCAAACTCCACACAGGAAGGCCGCTGTTGGAATTGTTTGAACCCCCTCCCCAGCCGGGAATCAAACTAGCAACCTTCTTACTGAGAGTCTGCGGTGCTAACCACCACGCCACCGTGCAGCCCTCTATCTATCTATCGATCTATCGATATATATGTATATAAAAAAAACTGAAAAACCTTTGAACATTTTTTTTGTCATGGAAAATGAGAAAAGTAAAATGTCATAGAAAATTATTTTACCTCCTTCTGCTTCGTTGTCGCCGCTTCATCTTTGCATTATTGCCGCTTTGTCGCTGCTTTGTCTCGGCTTCGTCTCGGCTTCATGCCGCTTCGTCTCCGCTTCGTCGCCACTTTGTCTCTGCTTCGTCGCTGCTTCGTCGCCGCTTCGCATCGGCTTCGTCGCAGCTTCATCTCTGCTTAATGCTGCTTGGTCTCCGCTTTGTCTCCGCTTCGTCTCCTCTTGGTCGCCACTTTGTCTCCGCTTCGTCGCCGCTTCGTCTCCTCTTGGTCGCCGCTTTGTCTCCGCTTCGTCTCCGCTTCGTCTCTGCTTCGTCTCCTCTTGGTCGCCGCTTTGTCTCCGCTTCGTCTCCTCTTGGTCGCCGCTTTGTCTCCGCTTTGTCTCCGCTTTGTCTCCGCTTTGTCTCCGCTTCGTCTCCTCTTGGTCGCCACTTTGTCTCCGCTTCGTCGCCCCTTCGTCGCCGCTTCGTCGCCGCTTCGTCGCCGCTTCGTCGCCGCTTCGTCGCCACTTCGTCGCCACTTCGTCGCCACTTCGTCGCCGCTTCGTCTCCGCTTCGTCGCCGCTTTGTCACCGCTTTGTCTCGGCTTTGTTTTGGCTTCGTATCTGCTTCGTCACAGCTTCGTCTCTGCCACGTCTTGGCTTTGTCACTGCTTTGTCTCGGCTTTGTTTTGGCTTCGTATCTGCTTCGTCACAGCTTCGTCTCTGCCACGTCTTGGCTTTGTCGCCGCTTTGTCTCGGCTTTGTTTTGGCTTCGTATCTGCTTCGTCACAGCTTCGTCTCTGCCACGTCTTGGCTTTGTCGCTGCTTTGTCTCGGCTTCGTCTCTGCTTCATGCCGCTTCCTCACCACTTAGTCTCGGCTTCGTCTTCGCTTTGTCTCCACTTTGTCGCCACTTTGGCTGGAAATGTCCTGGAAAAGTCCTGGAAAATAACTTCAAGAAAAGAGTGGGAACCCTGTAATTGTGATTTCAATATTGGCCAAAATAGTTGTGATAATGACTTTTTCCATAATGGAGCAGTCCTTCTGTTTCCTTATGAAGTTTATCACATGCATCTCAGTCATATCAGCGGAGTCAGTTTTACTGTATCACTGATATTTCTGCACATTTAGACATGTGAGTGTTTTAGCTTGGACCCGTTTGCAGGTCATCTTCTCTCCTGTATGTATTTGCTGACTCTCTCGCTAACTGGCTGGTTTGTTGTGTTTAGTGTTTTCCGCTCTGAACGTATGAGTTACATGACCCTCACAGAAAGAGATGGAGTAGGCTGAGTGTGTTTTGCAGCAGCAGCCATCTTGAGTTTAAACCAAAATGGAGGCTGTGCAACTACCATTTCCAAGCAAGTGTTTGCACGTAGATTTTACATTGCACGTCCATATCTGTGGCACCAAGTCTGCATTGAAGACGAGAGCCGTTCTGAACTTGACTGAAATGAAAACAGGAGGGAAAACGGAGGGGCAGCATCTGTCTCCAGAGGAGCGAGTGATGGTGCGCCGCACTAGCGGAGATAATATGTGTGATTTCCATCCGTCTCATCATCTCCCCGTCCCTCTGTCTCCTTCGCAGGGCTTCCTGAAGAACGAGCGGGACAACGCCCTCCTGTCAGCCATCGAGGAGTCGCGCCGCAGGGTCAGTGTCTGCCCAGTCTGATTACTGCTGCGCTCCAAAGAGAACAACTTAATTTGATTCCTGCCGAGCAGGAAACCAGTTCACAGAGACCTCTGGAGTCCGGCTGGCCTGCAAAACTCCTTCCACACAGGTGGAGAGCGGCTTGAAGGACCAGAGGCAGGAGGCAATTAGTCACAGACATTAATGCTTCTTGTTTTACTTTCCCAAATTCACGAGTTTGCAGCACTGCACTGCATATGAAGATAAGCACTTCATTAAAACGAACACTTAACAACCACATTTTTAGGAGTTTGCACTTGCTGTGATCTAAAAGTCCTTCTGGTGCGAGCCTTTGGGGAATGGGTTTGAAATGGCCTCCCTGATGTGCAGAGCTAATAGGCCCTGGGTTTAATTAGCTGCCAGTCCCATTATCTCTCAGCTCCCCGAGAGGGAAAAAGACGCGTGTGCAAGGGTGGAAAATCAAATGCACTCAGGATTAAAAAGAAAGCAGATGTTCAGTGTTCTTGCAGATTTCTATCGGACGGCTTTAGCATTTACATCACAGAAAATGTTTGAGTGTTTGGCATATGAGTCCAGTCCTTTTATTTTTTATTTATTTCATTAGAAAACATGGCCATAATGTAAATTTACCTGAAAAAGTCTGTTTTATAAAAAGAAAAGTATGTTTTATGAGCTTAAAGCTCTGATTTGCCAGCAGGTTGACCCAGTAAACGGTGGTTTTATTCTGGATTTGTGTCTCCCAGAACTGGAGATTCAATTATCTAACTCGGCCATTATCTCACTTTTAAGTCTCGATGGGCGGTTAAAATAGACCGCACCGCGTCCTGGTGGACTTCTGGGATCTTGTCCGGGATCTGCTGCTAAATTCAGTGTGCGTGACATCATGCATACAGGTACAAACTTTCACTTAAAAAATGGCATGTGTGGAAATTGGCATCAAAATTCATCCAAAGATATTTTAGCATTTCTCTAAGTGGTCATCTCATATTTACTCTGCAAAAATCGCAATTAGAAAAAAACACTTTGACTTAGAAAATTCAGACGATAATCCAGTGAAGATAATTACACCTGTAATATCGTCTGGAAAAAGACGAAATATCTAGACTTTAGATGAGTGAAACGTATCTCATTTCAAGACTCTTAGTAGGGATGCACGATAGCCTTTTTTAAAAACCAATATCGATCATCGATAAATTTCAGCTCCTAAAGGCCGATACTGATAACCAATAACACACATACATACCTAATCATGACATCAGTACTGTTAACAAAAACAAAAAGACTTTTCATTCTTAAAATACAGAAATATTTATTTTTTTCCAGTGAAAAACTATCAGTAAGCCTCTCAAATATTTTATAAAAGTATCAAACAAAATTATTCCAATAATGATCGTGCACCCCTAACTCTTATAAAGTGAAAACCAGCCTGTCAGTGCTTCTTTTTACCGTTTTTTCTTTCTCACTAAATATCTTAAAACAAGAGAAACAAAAAAGATGAATAATTATCTAAATTGAAGAAAAAGCCGTCAAGCGTTTATGATGTAATGAAGCTGAAGGGGCAGCAGCTGCCAACAACCTGCCTGACCAACAGATACTCGGATTACTGAATGACCACAATGAAGCGGGAATTCAACCACCAACAGGTTTGTTTCAGGTGGTTTCATCTAATAAAGAACTCAGTAAAAGATGTTTCTCATTTGTCTAAAGTCTAGATATTTTTCTTATTTCAGGTAGGGATTTTCTACATTGGCTTTTTTTTTCTTTACTGATATCCAATATACCGAGATACTAGCAGGTATTAGATACTAGCATATGTCGGATACTAGCAGGTATTACATACTAGCATATATCGAGATACTAGCAGGTATTAGATACTAGCATATACCGAGATACTAGCAGGTATTAGATACTACCATATACCGAGATACTAGCAGGTATTAGATACTAGCATATACCGAGATACTAGCAGGTATTAGATACTAGCATATATCAGATACTAGCAGGTATTAGATACTAGCATATACCGAGATACTAGCAGGTATTAGATACTAGCATATACCGAGATACTAGCAGGTATTAGATACTAGCATATACCGAGATACTAGCAGGTATTAGATACTAGCATATATCAGATACTAGCAGGTATTAGATACTACCTTATATCGGATACTAGCAGGTATTAGATACTAGCATATATCGGATACTAGCAGGTATTAGATACTAGCATATATCGGATACTAGCAGGTATTACATACTAGCATATATCAGATACTAGCAGGTATTAGATACTACCTTATATCAGATACTAGCAGGTATTAGATACTAGCATATATCAGATACTAGCAGGTATTAGATACTACCTTATATCAGATACTAGCAGGTATTAGATACTAGCATATATCGGATACTAGCAGGTATTAGATACTAGCATATATCGGATACTAGCAGGTATTAGATACTAGCATATATCAGATACTAGCAGGTATTAGATACTACCATATATCAGATACTGGCAGGTATTAGATACTACCATATATCAGATACTAGCAGGTATTAGATACTACCATATATCAGATACTAGCAGGTATTAGATACTACCAGATATCAGATACTAGCAGGTATTAGATACTACCTTATATCAGATACTAGCAGGTATTGGATACTAGCATATATCAGATACTAGCAGGTATAAGATACTACCATATATCAGATACTAGCAGGTATTAGATACTATCATATATCAGATAATAGCGGGTATAAGATACTAGTATAAATCAGATACTAGCAGGTATTATATACTACCATATATCAGATACTAGCAGGTATTAGATACTACCATATATCAGATACTAGCAGGTATTAGATACTACCATATATCAGATACTAGCAGGTATTAGATACTACCATATATCAAATACTAGCAGGTATTAGATACTAGCATATATCAAATACTAGCAGGTATTAGATACTAGCATATATCAAATACTAGCAGGTATTAGATAGTACCATATATCAAATACTAGCAGGTATTAGATACTAGCATATATCAGATACTAGCAGGTATTAGATAGTACCATATATCAGATACTAGCAGGTATTAGATACTAGCATATATCAGATACTAGCAGGTAGTAATAAGTCAGTCTGTAGCAGCAGCAGCTGCACCGTAGTCACATGACTCTGAAAGGAATGCTGGGAAATGAAGTTCTTCCAGGATAACAGGGACTTTTAGACGTGCTGGACCAACGCTGATGGACGGGATCTCGCAAGATTTCATAACGGAACATCGAGATCTTGTGAGATTTTGTTAGTTAAAATATTGACACAATGCTTTTTTAATATCGACACGATATCGTAACACAAAGCATTGTAGTATTTCAGTGTGTAGATATTAGTGGTGTGCCGTATCGTTTATATCGTATTGCGATAATACCGGCAGATGTTGTTGACATCGGGGGAAAATCTAATATCATGACATCATGTGACCCCGTGCACATGTGATGAGTGAACGTGGCAGATCAAAGCAGATCAGTATCGGCTTCAAATTATCAAAAAACAGCGTTTATCATAAGACAATTAAAATTCTCTGCAGAGGCTTAATTTTGCTCTGTTTTAAGTCAAGTTAGGCAAACGAAGGAAGGATTTTCCTGTGGCTCTGACTTCTCGTCAATATCTGTGATATCGTTATTGCAGTATTTCTTTTTAAAAATATCCTGATATATTTTTTGGTGATATTGCCCACCCCCAAGTAACCTTAATAGTTTCTTTTTCTGTACAGATGCTGTAAAACTGTCATTATTTTAAAAAAATCATAAAAAATTGAGATTGAACAATATGAAAGTATATATTGTGATATTTTTTGGCCATATTGTCCAGCCCTAATAGATATCTTCTTACACCACTAGTGATGCTCGACCACGAGTTTTTGTTGTGTCATTAAAAAAGTAAAAACTGATAGGAATGTTTCCGGGCAGGCGGAAAATATCGTCCATCTCTGATTTCAGAAAGTCTTATCGAGTGTTTTTCCGTCACATTAAAACGGCTGCTTTCAGCATGAGAGAAATGGTACGAGGAGGTCTGGAAATAGAACTGGAACTGGATGTAAAAGATCCTGTATGATGATTCAACTTGATCTGCATGTCAAATAAAATAAGATTTAGTTACCAAGTAAGAAATGAGACCTTAGTAATCAATAATGTCATACACTATGCTCCTACCAAGTTTATCACTCCTCTTAAAACAAGATTAAAAAGACAGATGTAAGACTGGTCCGAAGACGTCAGTATGACATTAGGGCTGTCAGTTAATCGAAGTTTGATCGTGATTTAAGATTTTGGATCAAAAAATCAATGTATTTGCCATTTTTCTTTCCACAGTTTCTGCATGTCAATCTGATAAGATGAATTTTCGTGGCCTTTCACCCGTGCAGTTTGTTGGGTGTCATTAACAAACATGTTAGATTTGGAGTGTTGCAGCATTGCACTCAAACTTAAAGTTTATTTATGAATATATTTATTTTCTTCTTCAAATATAGAGAAATTACAGAACAGCTGAACACAGTTTATTTTGGATACATTTATGTTTCTGTATGTCTTATTTAATGTTCAAAGTACGTTTGTTCATTTAATGCTTATACACTGCTGCTGTAAGGTGCACATTTGCAGCCTATATTAATTTTCAATTTGAACGTTTTGCGTAAATGATCAGTAACAAAGTGTTTTTGACAGAGAGAAATGTTAAATAAATGCATCATGTAGCTAATAATGGTGATAATGATTTTCCCCATAATGGAGCAGCCTTGTATGACATGATGGAGGTGTTGCTGGTGTGATGAGGTGCAACTGTCCCTCGCAGACGTTCCTGCTGGCGGAGGAGTACCACCGCGAGTCCATGCTGGTCCAGTGGGAGCAGGTGAAGCAGAGAGTCCTGCACACGCTGCTGGGAGCCGGGGAGGACGCTCTGGACTTCAGCCAGGACGTGGAGGTACGAGGCCGTAGGAACATGCTGAGTCAGGCTGTCCTCGCATAGCCCCGTTCACCAGACCAAGCTGGTTTCATTTTCCTGCTGCTTGCTGGTAAAATCTAATACAGTTACAGTCGTCCTCAAAACTGTCCCCACCCTCCAACTGAAGAGGGAAAAAGTCAGCTGTCAGTGAAATAAGTTGAAATGGACAAAAGTGATAATGAATAAAAGTCTTTGAAAATCATGACATTGATTTTGAATTGTGTTTCAACAGAAATATTTAAAACAAAGTCTCACTGGACTATAAGTCGCACAAGCAGCCAAACTAGGAAAAAAAGTGCGACTTATAGTCTAGAAAACACGGCATTAGTAGTTTCTTTAGTTTATTTGAATTACTATTGTAAATTTAGCCTTTTCTTTACGTGAATAATTTTGAGGACGACTGTATATTTCCCTCCAGGGCTTCATGAAGTGGTTTTCATTTCTTTTCGTACGGTATGTTGTTGGGAGTATGTTAACGTCAGTTTAGATCCACTGCACGAGCATGAATCTCTGTTAACATGGTTCTTGCAGGGTCTTAAAAAGTCTAAAAGACGTCTAAAATTCTGAACTTAAAATTTAAGATCTTAAAATGTCCCAAAAAAGGCCATTTTTTCATCCAAGGTCTTAAATTTGATCGAGACAAGTCTTAATGTTTTACTTTTAAAATAAGAGCATTGGCCACATAGAAGACTCTGATACATCAGAGGTTGATTCTGTCCGTCGTTCTGAAGGTTCAGATATCTACGAGGGATATTTTCAATTTATTTTTCTATTTTTTAAATTGAAATACAATTACATGCATTTTTTTCTTAAGTAGCACTTGAGTTACAATATTAATGTCTGTGTCTATTCTTTGATTCAGTCATCCACTAAAATCCATTTTTCTAAAAAGTCACTTTTTGGGGGCAGTTTTTGTTATGCGATTAATGAAGATTGATAAATTACAAACCCTGTAATTAATTACATTTTTTTCCCAAGTCCCACCCCTATTTTGAATTTCTGATATTATTTAAATGTTTCTATTAATGCATCAGGTTTGTCTTAAATTTGGTTTATAAAGGTCTTGAAAGGTCTTTAAAACGTCTTAACTCACTGAAACCTGCAAGAACCCTGTTAAAGATTTTATTTATTATTATTATTTTAAAAGTGGCCAAGACTTTTTTTTTTTTTTTTGCTTGTAATAAGCAAGCAAAATTCTGCCAATAGAACAAGCAAAATTTCTTGATAAGACATAAGATGCATTGCCTTAAAACAAGTTCCTTTATCTCACTGAAATGTTTCTCTTCAGTTAATTTTGTCTTATTTTGAGTGTGATGAGATATTTTGACTAGAAATTAGAAAAATCTACTTGGTAAGATTTGAGTTTTTGCATTGCAGATGAACATATTTCACCTGAACAGTGACTCAGCAGTTCACCTGTTCAGAAATGACGATCTAAATTTAAAGAACTCATTAGTCACTCAACAATCCCACGTTTTGTTTTTGCCTTTTGGCTGCTTGGGCTGAATATGTCGACTTAAAAGCTCATCTCAAGTCTCTCCGATAGATTTCCTGACACCTCGTACTCTAACTGTCTTCCCACTCGTTTAAACTAACCAAAATAGCAGTTTCATCTCAGACTCAGATGCTATTTTTATCATGACTGGGTGTAAAATAAGACTCTCATCCTGCTTGTTTTCTGGTGGGATGCGTGTGGTAGCAGCCATGTGAACTCTGGATATGTTGACCTTCTATCTTTGCTGGAAGTTTCTCTAATTACCAGATATTTAGCGAGAAGGATGCATCGCTGATTGCCCTGCAGACGTAGATGATGGGTCTAAGGGGATATGCAGGCAGTTTGTGGCTTTAAAGCAGCTGTATCAGCTTTTCAACCGTTCCAAAAGTCAACTACAGACATGTAGTAGCTAAACATGTTCCCTCACCACTATAGAAACTAACCTGGTGTAAATATTAGTTTTTTATGCGTCCAATTTCCAGCATGGAAGTAAAACAGCCGACTGCACTGAACCAGCGAAGCTCTCCACCAATCTCAACATGTTTTACACCCATTTCATGACGTCGCCCTGGAACAGACACTGATTCTAAAGGTAACAGATCTGGTTTCAACACCGGCTTCGTCACTCACATGGACAATATTTTTAAACATTGATGGATAATCGGACTCCAATCAATGGAATAAAACGGAGCAGCCTGTTATGGAGCTGTATGCTCCACCCAGAGTCTGATATGGAGTTGAAGTACACGCGGTACCACAGAAGTACCACAGAGACCCTGACAAGTAAGTAAATCAGCAATCATAGGCTAACAGTTAGCATTGAGCTGGGAGACGTTTTCTCTCACCGGTGTTGTTGTCTGTCCGTGAGGCGTTTCTATAGTAGGAACTGCGTCAGGTTTCAGAAGTAATCCCCGAGAAAAAAACACTTTACTGCCCGAGATTCATGAAGTTATCAGAAGTGAAGTTCACACAAAGTTCAGGATTTCTCTGTTCCTGAAGATCAAATCCAACCACTTCTGGAGTCGATTCATCGTCCAGTACAACGAAGAAACTCCCACACCGAACACAACCACATTTTCCACAACTTACCGTCATCTAGAGCTGGAAAAAAAAAAAGCTTTTCTCCTGAAATCTGGATCAAACGTCTGTTAGCTGACGGCTGCTTGTGTCTGAGGAAATCTTCCTGCAGCTGTTAGTTTCTTCCTCAGAGAGTGTGGATAGGTTAGGATTCTCTAAGAGTTTCTCTTCAACAAAGTGGGCGTCATGCTGCGATGCTGCGCATGCATGTTTGCTGCTTCATGATTTGTGCCACCTCGTTACGTAGACCAGTGGTCAGTCAGTCGTGTTAAGGGAGCTTGGCCTGAATATTCATATGTATTACTCACATATGCACAAATGAAGAAAAAATCGACTTAAATGAAGTTTTTATGAGGAAATAACACAGTAACATGCTGAAAAGCTCTTAAGAGTCCATTTTTCATGATACGGCTGCTTTAACGTGCTTTTTTATGGTGTCCTGTTGAGCCGTTAAATCATCTTTGGCCTCTTTCTGTTGCAGCCCAGCTTCGTGAGCGAGGTGACGGCTCCGGGACGGAGCGCCCTGGACAGCGTGGAGGTGGCCTACGGACGGCAGGTCAGTGCACACGGTTGTAATCATCCTAATGTGCATTTGCAGACTTGGGATGTCACGATTACTGGTGGCATAAAACGACATGAGTAATTAACGGTAAAGATCCCTCAGTATCGTCACTTTCCGTAGAACATCTCGTCCGAACCAAGACGGCAGATCAGTGCAACTCGCACACGGAGGGAAAACGGTTACGTGACGCATCATTCTGCAGCATTCGCTGCATGTCAGGATGGAAAACTGTCGGGATCATCAGAAACAAGGAGGATAAAGTGGTTTTTAGTGGATTTTGTCCACCGCCGTGATAAAACCCCGACACGTCAAAAATCAGCTCCTCTCACCGAGATGATGCCAAATTCAGATTTTTGATTTTAAATGAGTAGAAAATAAATTCCAAAGATTTTTCCCATTAGAGATGGAAAAAAATATCGATACACTGAAATATTGCAATATTTTCATATGCCGATATCATATTCATATTTAAAAACGCGGAATCGACCATTTTACTGACAAAATTTCACCAGATTTTATCGTTCTGTCATGAAATGTCGCAAGATTTCACGAAATTTTGCAACAAAATGATATCTCGCAAGATTTCATTCGTGAAATAGATCGATACCGCGTTTTTAAATATATAATATATTTTTTTCCACCCGTACTTCCCATTGATGCGTTAATCCTGACAGGCCTAATTAAATCGAAAGACGTGCAAGGAACGTTGATGTGATTGAATTCATGCATAATAATCAGGATAATCGGAAAGTAGCGATTTTTTTTTTTTTTACGGTAATCTGTATCCATGACACCCGTGTGGCCGAGTTAGCTTCATCATGGTCATGAACAGTTTTCTGCTTCTGACATCCGTCCACGTCTCAACGAGCTTTCCAGCTCGTCGCCTTGTAATTATTGGCAGATGTTGCTAAGAAAGATGCTTGTAATACCCAGAAGGCCGAGCAAAAACCAGACCCGGACCTTGTAGAAGGTCTGACACCAGAACTGGTCTCCAGCACCTTCAAGGACCAGAACCTGGTGGACAACCCGGTCCAGGATCACGAGAGACATTTTAATGGCAAAATGATGTAAATACAAGTATGTAGGTACTACAGCTGTAGTTCTGCTGTAGGTACTACAGCTGTAGTTCTGCTGTAGGTACTACAGCTGTAGTACCTACTTACTTGCGTCTGTCCGTGTCCGTTTTCCGGCCTCTGGGTAAATATAGAGTTGCTGATCTCCACCTGCTATTTGACATCATGACGCTCGTTTATCTGAGGTTTGTTTTTAAAAGAACCAGAAGGAATGAGAGGTAAGTCTGGAAGTTTCCTCCTGCTGGCTGCAGAAAGCCGTCTGAGTGGGTTTAAGCCAGACTCGGTGAAGCTGTCGGCCCCATCATTCGGCTGAAATCAGGTCAAAGCAGCCAGGAAATGGCAGATCAAAGATATTGATTCTTGGGCTGCAGGGAGGGTGAACCTCTCTCACCACCGCTCCCCCGTTATCAGCCCGTCTGCTCTCCTCTTTCCTCGTCTGCTGGATGACGCGTCACCATGTGCCGACACATCGCGTGCGGCGTCGTTTGTCTGATTTTTCTCATCCTCTTCGAAGACCTTTTCAACATTCTGATTCTGTTTTTGCTGTTTTTCATCGCCAACCATTTTACTCGCTGGACGTAGGGTTGATTCTGTCTTCAGCCTGAACGTGAAGCTGTAGCTCCCAAAACCAGCTCTGAAAACAGACCTTTGCTTGTTAATATGTTTATTTTTTAATCCATCTCCATTTTTAACCCCTTCTGCCTCCTCGCAGATCTACATTTTCAATGAGAAGATCGTGAACGGGCACATTCAGCCAAATCTGGGGGATTTATGTGCTTCAGTAGCAGACAGCCTGGATGACAAGGTAAGGTATTTTATTTTCAAGCTGTCTTACTTATTGCTCCATGTAGGGCTGCTCGATTATGGGGAAAAATCAGTATCACGATTATTTTGGCCAATATTAAAATCACAATTATTCAAACGATTATTTTCTAATTACTCGATGCATTAATTTGGCATTTCTTTTGAAGGTTTCAATCACTAAAAATAAGTATATGCTACAAACATGTACCTTACAACTGTTTTGCAATGTATAAAACATTAAATGAATAAAATAAATATGCTTTGATCGTAAGATTAATGCAAAGTATGTAGAAAAACATAAATATGTCCAAAATAAATGATGTACCCAGCTGTCCTGCAATTTCTCTATATTTGAAAAATAAAATAAATACTAGTTTATATTTTTTAAAAAAATCCCCAAATAAACTTTGTTGAACTTTAGTTCAATGCTAGAAAATTCCAAATCAAAAATTCATTTTGGTTAATGACACTCACCAAAACTGCTTGGGTGGAAGCCACTGAAATCAACTTCAACTTCAGAATAACTTTTAGAAAATGTGCCAAGAAAAATAGGGGGGGGGGATTGTTTCAACTCGATTATATAAGTTTGGAGATAGTTTGACACAAAAATTGAAATCACGATCAAATTTCGATTAATTGCACAGCTCTAGCTCCATGGCGGAAATCACAAAAAACAGTCGATTACTTTCTGTCAGACTTTTCCCCAAATCAGCACCTTGAGATAAATAAATCTCACTTTCATCATATCATCAGTAAACGATCTTCATGACATATCTACACACACACACACATACATACATACCAACCCATATATATATATATATATATATACATATGTATATATATATACATACATATATATATATATCTACATATATACACACTCACACGTTTGTTTTTATATATCGTATATATATATATATATATATATATACATTCCTTAGCCCCTATACCCTACAACCTAACTCCCATAACTGATTGCCTAAACCTAACCCTTGTCCTAACCCTAACCAAAACCTAATTGTAACTTGATCTCTAAAACCTAATCTTGACCCTCAAAACGGGGTTCGTACCCGTCGGGACCGGGAAAATGTCCCCAAGAGGGCAAGACGTCAAAACACACACACACATATATATATTTATGTGTGTGTGTATATAGTATATACATATATATGAAATGAAATGAATGAAAGAATGAAAAATACTTTATTCATCCCCGAAGGGAAATTCAGTATTGTAAAAGCTCACTTTTTTTTTTATTTTTTTTTTTATAAATAAACAAAAAGTCAGTTAGTCTTGTTCTTTAGGGTGATGGTTGCTGGCAGGAATGAATTCCTGTATCTCTCCGTCCTACAGCGAACTTGACGCAGCCTCCCACTGAACACACTCTGTTGATTCTTCACCGTGTTGTGGAGAGGATGGGAAGTGTCCTCCATCATCTTCATCAGCTTGTGCAGCATTCTTTTTGAACGATCAGCTCCAGCGGCTCCAGAGTTCTCCCCAGCACAGAACCAGCTTTCTTGATCAGCTTGTTTAGTTTCTTCAAGTCTCTGGTTCTGATGCTGCTGCCCCAGCAGATGGCTGCAAAGCTAATTGCACTTTCTACCACAGACTTATAGAAGATCTGCAACATCTTTTTGCAGACATTAAATGATTTTAGCTTCCTTAAGAAGAAGAGTCTGCTCAGACCTTTCTTGTAGATGTAGTCACAGTTGCATTTCCAATCGAGTCTGTTGTCCAGCTGAACTCCAGGTATTTGTAGTTCTCCACCACCTCCACCTCCTCTTCCAGGATGTAGACAGGACTATGCTGCTTATTCTTGCTCCTCCTGAAGTCAACAATCATCTCTTTAGTCTTGCTGGTATTTAAGATGAGCTGATTGTTACTGCACCATTTCACAAACTGATTGACAAGTTCCCTGTACTCGGCTTCTTGTCCATCACTGATACACCCCACAACAGCAGAGTCATCAGAATATTTCTGCAGATGACAGGACTCAGAGTTATACTGGAAGTCTGAGGTGTACAGTGTAAAGAGGAATGGTGAGAGTACAGTCCCTTGTGGTGCTCCAGTGCTGCTGATCACCATCTCAGACACACAACCTTTCAGTCTCACAAACTGTGGTCTGTTTGTGAGGTAGTCGTAAATCCAGGTGGTTGTGGAGGATCCACCTGGAAGTTATGGAGCTTCTGACATAGCAAAGCAGGCTGAATAGTATTAAATGCACTTGAAAAATCAAAGAACATGACCCTCAAAGTGCTGCCTGACTGGTCCAGATGAGAGTGGGCTCTCTGAAGCAGGAAGATGATGGCGTCTTCAACCCCAAGCCCATTACGATATGCGAACTGTAATGGGTCCTGAAAGGTATTCACTTGCTTGTTGAGGTGAGCCAGTAAGAGTCTCTCCAGGACTTTCATGATGTGAGATGTCAAAGCAACTGGTCTGTAGTCATTTGGTTCAGCTGGTTGTGGTTTTTTAGGGACTGGAACAAGACAGGATGTTTTCCACAGCACAGGAACTCTGTTCTGTCTCAGCCTGGTGTTAAAAAGGTGCTGGAGAACTGGACATAGTTGTTCTGAGCAGGTCTTGAGAATTCTGGGACTGACACCATCTGGACCTGCAGCCTTGTTCCGGTTCAGTTTCTCTAGTTGTTTCTTGACCTGGTCACAGGAGACAGTCAGGCTGGAGGTGGAGACAGAGGAGGTCTCAGGATGTCCTGATGTGGAGACAGAGGAGGTCTCAGGATGTCCTGATGTGGAGGGAGAGGAGGCTGTGTTCAGGTCCATGACTGAGGTGCAGGGTGACAGAGTGGAGGTGGGACAGGAAAGCTGTGAGCTCATGGAGGGTGTGTGGAATGTTGGGTTGTCGGCAGGGGGGAACTGAACCTATTGAAGAACATGTTCAGTTCGTTAGCTCTGTCCAGACCTCCGTCAGTCTGGTCCCCCTTTAGCTTGAAGCCAGTGATTTTCTTCATTCCCGACCACACATCCCTCACATTGTTCTGCTGGAGCTGCTCTCCAACTTCTTCCTGTAGTCCTCCTTCACTTCTTAGTCTGTGTTTTCAGTTGTTTTTGTGTGGTCTTCAGTATATATATATATATATATATATATATATAGGGATGTAACGATATGAAAATTTCATATCACGGTTATTGTGACCAAAATGATCAGGGTGATAATTTTTATCGTGGTATGATAGAAATACCCCCCAGCATTTTAAAAAATATCCAAAATGGGTCTAAATGTCTACTTTGTGCTTTTTAAAGGGGGAAATATCTTAAGAGGACTGTCCATGTGGGCGCCTTTATTGCCTTCTGCAATGTTTTTCATAAATTAAACATTGCAAAAAACTGCGACTGCGCCTGCTTTTCCAGCCAATGAGCAGCATCACTGGGAGTTTTTCAAAGTGCGGTAATCAATCATGGTTTTAACGATAACTACAATTTGAAATGGTATTACTAATCGTTGGGAATTAATCACAGTTAACCATTTTACCGGTAATAGTTGCATCCCTAACATATACATATATATATATATATATATATATATATTTATACATACACACATACCTTCCTACCCGTGTTAAATAATTTTTATATAAACAATGATAATTTCACACTTGATTCATAACATATTGTCTCAGTTATACCATAACTGGGTATGGGAGGAGGGTAATCTATGAGTCATGTCTCTGGCCTCCAGAATGTGTCGGACATGTGGCTGATGGTGAAGCAGATGACGGACGTGTTGCTGGTTCCAGCCAAAGACACCATCAAGAGTCGCACCTCGGTGGAAATGCAGATGGCCTTCGTCCGCCAGGCGCTCACCTTCCTGGAGAACAGGTAACCGGGCCCCCCTTTGCTTCCGGAAACCTCTGGAATCACGATGAATGGCTGGAGTTGTGATGAACTGGGTCTTTTGCAGCTATAAAAACTACACCATGATGACGGTTTTTGGGAACCTCCATCAAGCCCAACTGGGAGGAGTGCCGGGAACATACCAGCTCGTCCGCAGCTTCCTCAACATCAAGCTGCCAGGACCCCTACCTGGCATGCAGGTAACACACAGGCACGCATCAGTCAGTCAGAGACGTGCGGGAAAACACGACCAGAATCTGGCACGTCATGGTCAGAAAAACTGAAATATGTTGCATACATGTACGCAGAAATATTTGCAAATTTGACAGTTTCTGATACTGACGTGATCATCTTTGTGTCGTAAGCGCTGCGACAGAACGACGTGTTTCTAAATGAACGGGTGAAAATATGCGGCTGCTCTGTGTTCATCAGGACGGTGAGATCGAGGGCCACCCGGTGTGGGCGGTGATCTACTACTGCCTGCGCTGTGGCGATCTGAACGCAGCCATGCAGGTGGTGAACCGGGTGCAGCATCAGCTGGGAGACTTCAAGACCTGGTTTCAGGAGTACATCAACAGCCCCGACAGACGGTGAGAGCGCTTCTCTTTATGGTTGTGTTTGTTTCTGCTGGTTGAAATGTCATCGTCAGACCGGCTCTGTCTTCCTTCTTCATTTCAAACGTTAGAGGATATTACATGTTTACTGAATGTACACAAAAACAGCCGAGCAAAACAAAAAATCACTGAAGTAAACACTTACAGTTGTGCTTGAAAGGTTACCCCCCCCCCCCCCCCCCCTAAAGAAAAGGCAAAATTCAGAATAGTGATTCAAATAACAAGAAACTGAAAAAAGTCATTATAAATTTTTTAAAAAATGCTAAATTATGATTTAATAAGATATTGATTTTGAATTTAATTGAATCAGTTTAACTTGAGATGAATTAAATGCAGAGACTGAATTTCCCAATAATAATAATAATAATAACTATTATTATTACATTAATAATTATAATATGATATATATATACATATATATATATATATATATATTTATAATAATAATTATTATTATAAATATTATTATTATTATTATTAGGGCTGGATACACTGAAATATGGCATTGATCTATTTTACTAACGATATCGATATCCCGTGATATTTTGTCGTTCTGTTACAAAATCTTGCAGGTTTTCGTGACATCTCGCGAGATTTTGTAAGAGAACGATGAAATCTTGCAAGGTTTCGTGAGTAAAATAGATCAATATCACATTTTAAAAAATCAATATGAAATCGGCATATGAAAATATTGCGATATTTTTATTATTATTATTCATGATTATTTAGTTTTCAATATCAACATGATTATAAACAACTTCCACATCACAAAACATTTAATCTCTGGTATCTGGAACAGGAAAATTCCTTTCCAGATCTACAATTTATTTTGAATGTACATACGTGTACATTTCCACATGTGTGTATCAATCCTGACCACCTGAACTGAATCGGCTCATCAACCCAACTAATTTAAAAAGAAAAGATAGAACAAGTTATGTCTTTATTTTCTCAAGTACCCCTGAAGTGTCTCCAAGTATCCCACGTTAAAGAACCCCTGGTGTGCAGCCCCAACGTTCCTCCCAGTCGTGCATGAAGCCGGCGTGATGCTGGCTTCATGTCTGCACATACAGTCTTTAACGTGTTTGGAACCAGGTTTCGTCAGACCATCAGAAGAAAGTTCTGGCTCACCCGGATCATGACCATGTCCAGCGTTTTTAACTTGTTTCTGCCTCCTTCTTTCCTTCAGCCTTTCCCCGACCTCGGAGAACAAGGTTCGCCTCCACTACCGCAGAGTGCTGAGGAACAGCGCCGACCCCTACAAGAGAGCCGTGTACTGCCTGATCGGGAAGTGTGACATCAGCGATAACCACGGGGAGGTGGCCGACAAGACAGAGGACTACCTCTGGCTGAAGGTGTGTTTCTCATCGTTTCCTGGCGCTGACAGCAGCAGCTGCTTCTCACCGCTCAGACATGGACGCGAGACGTCTTCACGCTGTTGGTTCTTTATGGCTGGATTGCACCAACAAGGTTTAACTTTAAAACCGCATTAAAGGGGAATTTCTCTTTTTATGAACCTGAGCTGTGTTTTCATGTCCTTTCATATGTGAGTGATGGAGAAAGATAGCTAGCCAGATAGCTCCAGTATTTATCCTGCAGGAGCTAGCAGCCAGCCAGCTAATGATAAGTATGGGGCAACTGGCCCCCGCGTCTAATTTCGCCCTAAAACCCTGCTTTTTTTCCACCCTGAAGGGCTCGGATAGTCTCAGCAAGTGTCCGACATCATACCAGAGAGGAGACATGAACCAAAGTCTCTACGTTACCTGGAGATCGCCCTTTGTTTTGGTGTTTATATCCAAATCTCGGGATGCTGGAAATCAAATCTCACTCCGAAATCGTACAATAACTCGCGTCCCCCGCCGGTGGGTTGACGTGAGTTATCGCCTGATTTTAAAAAATGCATGATAACTCTCATCCCCCACTGGTCTTTTGACGCAAGTAATCACGTGATTTCGAAAATCGCACGATAACTCGCGTCCGCCACCGATCTTTTGACGTGAGTTATTGCGTGATTTTGAAAATGGCACGATAATTCTCATCCCCCGCTGGTGTTTTGATGCGAGTTATCGCACGATTTTTAAACGAGTTTTGATTTCCAGCGTCCGGGATTTGGACACAGACATCAAAACAAATAGCGATGGCCATGTAATGTAGATACTTTGGTTCATTTCTCCTCTCCAGTATGTTGTTGAACACTTGTTGAGACTATCTGAGACCTTCAGTGAGGAACTATAGGTTTTTAGGGCGAACTTATAAGTAGGGGCCAGTTGCCCCATACTGATCATTAGCTGCTGCTAGGCTGCTGCCCGGATAAATACTGGAGCTATCTGTAAAATTCATTTCTCCATCACTCACATATATGAAAGGACATGAAAACATAGCTCAGGTTAAAAAAAAACAAATTCCCCTTAAGTTATGTTTAAGTTGTAATTTTGTTTCACAAAACTTTAAATCTAGTTTAGAACTAAGACAGACTAAATTCAAACCTCTATTGAAATCCCAATTTATTTTTCCTTCTAAACCGAGTTTAAATTTAAGTCTGTTGCACCAGAACTTTAAACTCCATTTTAAACCTTCCTGTAGGATTAATTCTGAACTAACAGTTGAGGAGGTTTAAAGCGCTGATGACACGTTTTTGACATTTCCTCCATGTTTTATTGACCAGAACGTTCTTCATGATGATCTGTGCAACAGAAACAAGCGCAGATGCAGGGATGAGTTATTAGGAAACATGGCTGCATTTCAGCATCTGACCAGACTTTGGCGCTGGTCGCCGAAACCGGACGAGACGTCTGCCAGAGAACGTTCTCAGCTCATTCAACATAAGCTGGGTTTCCATTACACCTGGAATTATGCAAAACCTAAATATCGCAATTAAAAACCGCGAATGGAAACACCTACATTTAGAAAAAAACTCTCAAATATCACAAAAAAAAATAATGCTTTCATGAGGCGTAAATCCAGACGTTTCCATAAAGCAGTTTTGCGCGTAAGTGTAATGGAAACATTTTTATCGCAATAACTCGCCATCAGGCGTGACGTAAGGGGGTTAAAATCCAGTTATTCCTACTTAATTATGATGAATATGATCATTTACAAGCATTAACTGTGAAATCGGAGTGATGGGGAAGTTTTATCAGTCACATGTATGAAAAATACTCAAATCTCCGTAACTCAGCAAGCTGAGTTCATTTAGGACATTATACAGATGGTTTAAGTTCTTCATGTATTAACTACTGGACACGAGCTGTTTATGTTGTTTGCACACGTTTGTAACATCACGACTCGGTTATCTGGTTCCCACATGTTAATTATACGTAACCAGGATTTAATAAAACATGACCAGGATAACATGGTATGACTGCGCCTTCGTATCAGCAGCTGCATCATCACATCAGTCAGGAACTGGTGCCGATAAACGTGGAATAAAGATCCAGAAATGACATCCACACTCCAGAAGTTCAACCTGACGGGTTTTCATTTGTGTTACGTTTCGGGCGTCTGTCCTGGAAGTCTCCACGAGTGTTTTTCCTGCTGATGTGATCAGAGGCTCCGTACATACGGACGTTACCTCTGAATCATCATCCACTGCTTTCATCTCCATCATGAAGCAGCAGTTCTGAAACACTCCTCCTCAAAGTGGAGTCTTGCGGGACGGGATTTTAAGAGAATTACGGCTTATGCCAGTTCAATGGAAACACCTGCATATCGCCACTGTACTTTTTTCAAACCTCGTAAGTGCAGCGTTAGTTTATTTGAGTTTCCTACAGATCCAGAATTTTATTCTGAAGAGGATAAAGAAGCAGGTCGGACTTACCGGGTAGCAGTAGGAGCCTCTGAATGTCTCTCCTGTCTACAGCCTATGTTTACTGGAGTTGTTGAGACTTCAAACACATGGTGCTGGAATCACGGACGGACAGACGGACATTAATATAAAAGATAAATGCAACTGACATGTTACTGTCATGATAAAGAAACAGCAGAGTACTAGTCACCAAATACTGTAAAATGACTAGTTTTTAACTTAAAAAAATATCAGCTGATCAGCATGATCTGATGATCTGATCGCAAGTCTCTGCATATAACGTGGCCGTGTTGTTTTTCGCCTGAGCTGTGATGGCGAGGCCCAAGCTTCTGCAGAACCGACGGTCAGTTCTGCAGAAGGGCCGACGTTCCCTCGCTCTGATGCTCCTGCAGCAGCTGTGATGGCGAGGCCCAAGCTTCTGAACCGACGGTCAGTTCTGCAGAAGGGCTGACGTTGCCTCGCTCTGATGCTCCTGCAGCAGCTGTGATGGCGAGGCCCAAGCTTCTGCAGAACCGACGGTCAGTTCTGCAGAAGGACTGACGTTGCCTCGCTCTGATGCTCCTGCAGCAGCTGTGATGGCGAGGCCCAAGCTTCTGCAGAACCGACAGTCAGTTCTGCAGAAGGGCTGACGTTGCCTCGCTCTGATGCTCCTGCAGCAGCTGTGATGGCGAGGCCCAAGGCTTGCAGAACCGACGGTCAGTTCTGCAGAAGGGCCGACGTTGCCTCGCTCTGATGCTCCTGCAGCAGCTGTGATGGCGAGGCCCAAGCTTCTGCAGAACCGACGGTCAGTTCTGCAGAAGGGCTGACGTTGCCTCGCTCTGATGCTCCTGCAGCAGCTGTGATGGCGAGGCCCAAGCTTCTGCAGAAGCGACGGTCAGTTCTGCAGAAGGGCCGACGTTGCCTCGCTCTGATGCTCCTGCAGCAGCTGCGGGGGCTTCTATGATCTCAGACTCTGTGACTTCTCCGCCATCCGCTGCTGTTCTGAGGTCCACGCTGCTTGCGCCTGGTCATGACGTCACAGACAGACGGACTTAATCGAGTCACGTTTAACGTCTTTAAAAGTGCAAACAGAAAACGCATCTCTAGAAAAAAAACTACTGTGCTTCTGTGTATTATTTCCTAAAATCGATATAATTGATTAATTACCTCTTAAAACGGTCTTAGACTAGTGTTGTGTTTATCAAGAATTTGCCGAGCACAGATTGATGTGGTGGCATCGCAGGGATAGAAATCCATCCATCGATGGACCAGATGAATCGTTACCCCCTAAATGAAACCTTTGTTGGTGCAATCCAGCCAGTGAGTTCAGAGCTTGCTCTCCGGTGAAGCCGACCTCCTTTGACGCACTTGGTTGGTCTCTGCAGCTGAACCAGGTGTGTTTCGACGATGACGGCAGCAGTTCTCCTCAGGACAGACTCACCCTGCCACAGTTGCAGAAGCAGCTGCTGGAAGACTACGGTACGCAGCCACCAACACAAACACCATCATTTCAGCTCATTCAGAAGTCTGAATCACCAATTTGCCCCCCACCTGCCTCTTTTCCTGCCGTCTTTTCATCGGTCGCGGGAGCAGGTCCAGACCCCCCAGTAGAACATATTTAACTGGGTTCATTTGGCTCGCCGCCTCGCATGCTGCCGAGCATGGCACGGCTGCAGCCATCTGCACGTTTACAGACGAGCCGGTGATGTGAGAAGCTGCAGACGCCCTTTCCCAGCTTCGCTCACATCATTTTCTCACATAGTTTTACCATCTCATCTCAGGATATCTGCGAGAGTTGACGCTGGCAGAAGAACAGCAAAACAGGTTTATTTTTGGCCCCATGCTCCACATACCTTTGTGCTGTAAGACTAATTCCTCTCTGCATCCCATATTCTGACCTGTTTTACCTGAATCATTCATATTCCCGAGTTCCCATCGTGCTAAATTATAGACTGGCATAAGGGTGTGTCTTTAGCTTTAAATCCTAAAAGAGGGTGGAAAGGCACAAAAGAGAGGAAAGGAAACAGCTTGCAGAGATGGAACAAATGGCTGAAAGCAGAAGAGCAGGAAGAGTAAAATCCCCCGCTGGTTTCCTCTTTTAAAACTTTTCATGGTAACTGAAGCGTGCCCAAACAGGAGATACAGGAGCTGCATGAATGATTGAACAGCACCATGAATATTTCAGCGTAGTTTCGGTGTGTTCAGAGCAAACGCGATTTGGGCGTCAGGTTTACATTCAAAGCCAACGGCCGACACGCACCGAGGAGGCATCGAAAACACTGCGGCGTGCGTCAGGCGCAGCACGACTAGAGGCGATTCGCACATCTACTTTTGAGATTTTCAGCGTTCAACGCGCATCATGGGCGACGTTGGAAAATCTGAACTTTGGTGTCTTGAAGCAGGCGTCGACCAATCAGAGCAATTCAATGTCATGACACAGACACACATTTTCTGACAGGATGGGAAACACCCAGCAGAACCAGGGGAACCTCGTCTCTCTCTGCAGACAGAGGAGGATAAACTGTGATCTGTGTCCGGTCCCGGTGTCTGAACGGTGGTTTGATGACCTGCTGTCCTGATGGGATTTACCAGACTGATAATGCTGCCCCGCATCGGGACATCAGGATGTTAAACTGGGCTGATAATGCTGCCCCGCATCGGGACATCAGGATGTTAAACTGGGCTGATAATGCTGCTCCGCATCGGGACATCGGGACGTTAAACTGGGCTGATAATGCTGCCCCGCATCGGGACATCAGGATGTTAAACTGGGCTGATAATGCTGCCCCGCATCGGGACATCGGGACGTTAAACTGGGCTGATAATGCTGCCCCGCATCTGGACATCGGGACGTTAAACTGGGCTGATAATGCTGCCCCGCATCAGGACATCGGGACGTTAAACTGGGCTGATAATGCTGCCCCGCATCAGGACATCGGGACGTTAAACTGGGCTGATAATGCTGCCCCGCATCGGGACATCGGGACGTTAAACTGGGCTGATAATGCTGCCCCGCATCGGGACATCAGGATGTTAAACTGGGCTGTTCCCCGCATCGGGAATCAGGATGTTAAACTGGGTGTATTCCCCGCATCGGGACATCAGGATGTTAAACTGGGCTGATAATGCTGCCCCGCATCGGGACATCGGGACGTTAAACTGGACTGATAATGCTGCCCCGCATCGGGACATCGGGACGTTAAACTGGGCTGATAATGCTGCCCCGCATCGGGACATCGGGACGTTAAACTGGGCTGATAATGCTGCCCCGCATCGGGACAGAGGGACGTTAAACTGGGCCGATAATGCTGCCCCGCATCAGGACATCAGGACGTTAAACTGGGCTGATAATGCTGCCCCGCATCGGGACATCAGGACGTTAAACTGGGCTGATAATGCTGCCCCGCATCGGGACATCGGGACGTTAAACTGGGCTGATAATGCTGCCCCGCATCGGGACATCGGGACGTTAAACTGGGCTGATAATGCTGCCCCGCATCGGGACATCGGGACGTTAAATTGGGCTGATAATGCTGCCCCGCATCGGGACATCGGGACGTTAAATTGGGCTGATAATGCTGCCCCGCATCCGGACATCGGGACGTTAAACTGGGCTGGTAATGCTGCCCCGCATCGGGACATCGGGACGTTAAACTGGGCTGATAATGTTGCCCCGCATCGGGACATCGGGACGTTAAACTGGGCTGATAATGCTGCCCGCATCGGGACATCGGGACGTTAAACTGGGCTGATAATGCTGCCCCACATCGGGACGTTAAACTGGGCTGATAATGCTGCCCCGCATCGGGACATCGGGACGTTAAACTGGGCTGATAATGCTGCCCCGCATCGGGACATGGGGACGTTAAACTGGGCTGATAATGCCCCCCGGGACATCGGGACGTTAAATTGGGCTGATAATGCTGCCCCGCATCGGGACATCGGGACGTTAAACTGGGCTGATAATGCTGCCCCGCATCGGGACATCGGGACGTTAAACTGGGCTGATAATGCTGCCCTGCATCGGGACATGGGGACGTTAAACTGGGCTGATAATGCTGCCCCGCATCGGGACATCGGGACGTTAAACTGGGCTGATAATGCTGCCCCGCATCGGGACATGGGGACGTTAAACTGGGCTGATAATGCTGCCCCACATCAGGACAGCGGGACGTTAAACTGGGCTGATAATGCTGCCCCGCATGGGGACATTGGGACGTTGAACTGGACTGATAATGCTGCCCCACATCAGGACATTGGGACGTTAAACTGGACTGATAATGCTGCCCCGCATCGGGACGTTAAACTGGACTGATAATGCTGCCCCACATCAGGACATCGGGACGTTGAACTGGACTGATAATGCTGCCCCACATCAGGACATCGGGACGTTAAACTGGGCTGATAATGCTGCCCCACATCGGGACATCGGGACGTTAAACTGGGCTGATAATGCTGCCCCGCATCGGGACATCGGGACGTTAAACTGGGCTGATAATGCTGCCCCGCATCAGGACATCGGGACGTTAAATTGGGCTGATAATGCTGCCCCGCATCGGGACAGCGGGACGTTAAACTGGGCCGGATCAGATGGCTGAAAGCGCCCTCATCAGCAGCTCCTGGACTAAACGCTGAAACTCGTCACATTCAGAACTCCTGGAATCATCTGGTGAAGCAGACACGGAGCAGAGACGCTCGACGATGACGTCCTCTAGCTTTGTTTATCACGTATAGCCGAGCCGCTCTCTCTCCTGCATCTGCCATGGTGCAGACAGACGGTGACAGGAAAAAGCCAAGGCGCACTCGACGCACGTCAAGCTGGAAGCAGAGACGCTTGACGACGAGCCTCTTTGTTTCTGAAGGAGGGAGGGGGGCGTAGAGACCTGCCATGGGCGGGAATTCCCACGGGTCCCGCAGGACCTGCCAAATCAGGCGGGATTCACACAGCCAGGGGCGGGATCGGGTGGACAGTCGGGTCCCGAGCTCCTCCCGCAGATGTGCAGAACTACTCACAGAGTCGACCTATTGGCCTGTTGAGAATCCTCCCCCCCCCCCCCCCCCAAAAAAACAAAAAAAAAAACAAACAAGTGACCAGAGGGATCGGAAAACTCTAAATGCAGCAAAAAAGCCGCTTGTTAGCAACAGACTGTCGCTGCTGCTCTGTTCTCAGTTTCTGGCAGACTGGACGTTGCAAAGGTGCATTACTGCCCCCTACAGGTGACCCGCAAGACAACTTTTCACTTAAACAAGAAATCTCACCACAATTTAATCTCACGCAATCCTGTCAAACCCCTATACACTACCCATAAATCTCAGCAGCTGTTGCCACGGGCGACCAGTGAGTGTGACTCAGAGCAGGAATAAAAGTTCTGCTGTTTGTAGAAAACTGGTGATTTTAACTGCCGAGTGTAGAAACGGCAGCCGTCAGAGATGGAAGTTCTGCAGCTGCATCCGTCCCCAGAAGGAAACGTAGCTCCTTCTCCGTCCCTCTCCGTCCCTCTCTGTCCCTCTCCGTCCCTCTCTGTCCCTCTCCGTCTCTCTCTGTCCCTCTCCGTCCCTCTAAGCTTTACCAGACAAACTGCTGCAGAGTTGCGTAAACTAGGTCGTGCAGTCCAAGCATGCCTCCTCCTGGCTGCACCACGCTGCGTCCCTGATCTTTCACACAGTTCATGTCCTTGATTTGTCAAAGCAGTGAATATTACAGAAAGGGACTGAGGGCACACTTAGTCGTCTCACGGCTCAATAATCACTTGTCATGTCCACAAAAATTAAATAAATTTTGTATTCTTACCTGCTACCCACCAACACCAGAGAAAAATTTAATCCACGGCATATTTACCCGCAAAATACGTGCGAAACGTCCCGCTGCAGGAGACTGAGCAGCTGCAGAGGGCGACGATCTGCTAACGTAGCAAAGTAGCATCAACAAGCTAGTAAAAGCTTAGAGAGATATTCATGGGTCAGGATAGAGGAAAAACAGTAGAGAAGACGTCTGTGTGCTGTGGGGGTGTTAAGGTGGTACAAACTTCACCATAGTGAAAGGACGCTGGGAGGAGCCCCGAGCTGAAGTTACAGAGTTCTGCTTTAAATTAGACTTGTCTTAATTTTTTACTTTTTATTCATCCGGAGAAGAGTTGGCCACGCAGAATATGCTGAATAAAAGGCAGGAGTCAGAAGCTGCTTCTGTCCGTCTTTCTACTAAAAAACCCAACTTTTTATGGTTTAAAGTTTTCTCCGTTTTTCTTATAAAAACCTGATAATGTCTGACTGCCTCAGTGTGACGGCAGGATACAGGCAGATATTCGTGTCATGGTGGGAAAGTTTTGATATCAGTTCAAATACTGAATTATTTTAGTCTCTTTTTTAATGCAAGTAAATTTTTACTTCGTAGATTAATAAAAGACAAAGGGTTTTGAATTTCTGGGATCATTTACCGTATTTTCCGGACTATATGTCACTTTTTTTGTATTATGGCTGCTTCTGGGACTTACAGTGGGTACGGAAAGCCATTTGCTAAAATCAGAAAAGTTCATTTTGTTTCTCATTAATGTCACTCAGCACCCATCTGGACAGAAAAAAAAACAGAAATGGAGAAATTTTTTTTTGCAAATTTATGAAAACTGAAAAACTGAAATATGACATGGTGATAAGTATTGAGTACTTTGCTCAGTACTGAGTAGAAGTCCTTCTGAGCTGGTACAGCCGTGAGTCTTCTTGGGAATGATGCAACAAGTTTTCACACCTGGATTTGGGATCTTCTGCGTTCTTCTTGCAGATCCTCTGTTCAGGTCTAGACGGCCGGGTCTAGGAAGAGTTCTGGTCGTCCCAAACTTCTTCCATGTAAGGACTATGGAGGCCACCGTGCTCTTAGGAACCTTTAGTGCTGCAGAAACTCTTTTGTAACCTTGTCCAGATCTGTGTCTCGCCACAATTCTGTCTCTGAGCTCCTTGGACAGTTCCTTCCACCTCATGATCCTCATTTGCTCTGACATGCACTGTGAGCTGGAAGCTCTTATATAGACAGGTGTGTGTCTTTCCTAGGGTTGCACAGTATACCGGTACCAGTATAGTACCGCAATACTAAAGCGTTTAAAACGGTACTATACCAGCATTTAAAAAGAAACGGTACTTTAAAAAGAAAAAAACCACGCAGCTGAATAGGTAAATTGGAGCCTGTCTCTTTAAGAGCAGCGAGGCCAGCAGTGAGTGTGACGTAGTTAATGATGCGGCTCTCAGTGAAGCACCTTCACTGAGGAGGAGGAGGAGGAGACGTCAGGTAGCAGACAGGCTGCTTCATGGCGAGTGGACGCTGCCGCGGATACCTGAAGTTTGAGGTGTTGCCTCCGTTAGCAAGACGGACTTTGTAGCATCGCTTTCACTGCGGTGCTTCAGTGTTCAACGGCTCGCCTTCATCATTAGCTTTGAATCCGTAATACTTCCAAACTGTAATTTGAGCCCCTACTTTATCAACACGGGCTTTTCCAAAGCCGTCATCTTTTCTTTTTTCCTCTAAAGGAAAACTACGCGGACTTAGTGACTTCAGTCAGGAACAACTGGTGCTGATGTTGTTCAGTTATGTCAAAGTAAAAAGCACAAAACCTCTTCCAGCCCAGAAACCTACAGAAGCCTACATACGACACATAAACGGTTAATAAATACATTTTTAATTTTCTTCAAGGTTATTACAGCCTTAAAATGTTTAAATAAGTTTAAAAATGGTGACAGAAATGAACTGACTGATATGTTCAATTATTATATTTATAATTATGATTATTAATACAACTTGACTGATGTTGAAGTCAGTCACACAAACATGATTTTATAGACATTACCTAATAATGTTTCATATCATAAACTATTGAGACACAACTTTAAATAAATTAACATTTTGAAACACATTTAAAAAAATATTCCAAAAGCCTTACAATATGTAATTTATTTAGATAGTTTTACAATTTATTTTTCTAATTATGTCCATATAATGTTTCATGTATAGAATGATTTTGATTTGGCGTTGCTTTATATTACTGGTTCTCTGTGTTTTAAATAGAAGATTTTACCTCTTTATTTGATTATTTTGAAATAAAGACTTCAAGAACAATAACACAAAAGAAATAAATAATTGACTTTGGTTTACCTTTTTAAAAAAGTATCGAAATACAAAATGGTATCGGTATCGAAACAGAAATTTGGTATCGTGACAACCCTAGTCTTTCCTAATCAAGTCCAATCAGTTTAATTAAACACAGCTGGACTCCAATGAAGGAGGAGAACCATCTCAAGGAGGATCTTTTTTAATAAATTTACAAAAATTTCTACATTTCTGTTTTTTTCTGTCCAGATGGGGTGCTGAGTGACATTAATGAGAAATAAAATGAACTTTTTTTAATTTTAGTAAATGGCTGCAATGAAACAAAGAGTGAAAAGTTTTAAGGGGTCTGAATACTTTCCGTAACCACTGTATATATCAGAATATACTCAATTTAACATATTTTTAAGTGTCAATTCATGCTGACTGACATGACCCAAAGATGTTTATCCTTCTTAATAATGATGTTTATGATCCTTTACAGGCATGAACTTTGGAATCTGAGTGATTAGGGAACATTTAAGTGTAACAAACTGGATAAAAATCCCCAAATCACCCTATTTAAAAAAATAAATAAATAAATACGGCTTATTATCCAGTGTAACTTTGTTATTTCCGTCTTCATGATGCATTTTTGGTTGATGTGACTTTTAATCAGGAGCGACTTATAGTCCGAAAAATACAGTAAATGTTTCTGGTAATGCATCGTATTGATCTTAAATTTAATTCATTAAGTCTTTATTTAACTTTAACTTGCTGAAACCTGCAAGAGCGCTGTGAGAGTGCTGGTTTTTACTGGGAGGAGTGGGAGTGCTCATCAGATAAGCTGTCATGTCTGAGACGTTCCTCCTGCTTCTGCGGCCTTTCATAACCCAGCAGCGTTCAGACTCTCCATCCAGAATCGATCAGAAGCAGCGCCGCCCACGCAGACAGCCGCATGCTCTGGAAGGAAAGTGTGCATCAGGCCTTCCCGGTTTCCTCCCGAGTGTTGCCCTCTACGGGCCGACGCTGCCGCGCTCAGATAAGCCGGCTCCTCTCCGGCGTCGGCGGGAAGCAGCGCCCGAAGCCGCATTCTGCTCCTCTCTGCTGCTGCAGCCTCGTCCTCCATCTTGCTGCTCAGTGTGACATGAAGCCTGAAACCGTGTCGCCGTTTCTCTCCGCAGCATCCGCCGCTCGTTTCCTGCATCCTGCTTTCATCCTCCATCCCTGCTTCCCGTCTTCCTCCCACTGCTTTTCGTCCTCTTTAACGTCCTCTCCCTGCAAACCAATTTGTTCTTTGTCATTTCTTGTTGCACTCTCTGCAGCAGCCCCCCCACAAACACACTCGCTCCCTCCTATCTCGCCTCCTTCATCCCTTTTCTTCTCTTCATCTCTCCCGCCCGCTCTCGCTTTTTGAACTAAAATGCTGTAAGTCTGAGATAAGGCTGGAAAATGGCTGACATGGTCCACCCTGCTCTGCTCCGAAAACTTTCAGCCAACAAGAGGATTAAGAATTATAATTAAAAAGTAAACTTGATGACTAAGTACCTGCGCTCCATATAATTTTTTCCCTTTCAATTTCTTGTGAAGAAGCAGCGGAGGACTGTGCAGACCCGGTTCTGTTTCCGTTGCTCCAGCCTTGAGTTTAACTCTGAAACGGCCACACAGGCGACACCGACGCTCCTGCTTCATTAAAACTGCCGTCCAGCCTCTCCGAGCCGGTTTTACCTGCTCAGGTGCAGCAGGTCATCACTGTTACTGGCTCATTGGGTTCAAGCTCAGGCCTCATCAGGCCTGTCACCATCATAAAAGCTGCTGTGCCGTTAGTTGTCTCAGAAATTATTGCACTTAATGATAATATTGTCATTTTGAGCCCATTTTAAACTAAAATTAGTAATAATAATAATAATAATTAATAATGCATTTTATTTCAAAGCATCTTTCAAAATACTCAAGGAAACTGTACAAAAAGAAAGCAACAACAAGCAAATAAAACAATAGATATTTCATCTCTGCTTCGTCACTGCTTCATCGTCATTTTGTCTCTGCTTCTTCACTGGTTCGTCTCGACTTCATCGTCGCTTTGTCTCTGCTTCATCGCAGTTTCGTCTCTGCTTCATCGCCGCTTCTTCGCCGTTTTGTCTCTGCTTCATCGCCGCTTCTTCGCCGTTTCGTCTCTGCTTCATCGCCGTTTCGTCTCTGCTTCATCGCCGCTTCTTCGCTGTTTCGTCTCTGTTTCATCGCCGTTTCGTCTCTGCTTCATCGCCGTTTCATCGCCGTTTCGTCTCTGCTTCATCCCTTTCATCCCGCGCCTCCACTTCCCCTTTTCTCTCTTCTCGCGTTCCCATCGCCGCTTCTTCGCCGTTTCGTCTCTCTTCTCGCCGTTTCGCCTCTTCCCCCCTTCCCGTTTCGTCTCTCTTCATCCCGCTTCCCCTTTCTCTCTCTTCATCCCGTTTCATCCCTTTCGTCTCTCTTCATCGCCGTTTCATCGCCGTTTCTCTCTCTCCCTTTCTCCGACCACCCTTTGTCCTCTTCATCGCCGTTTCGTCTCTGCTTCATCACCACTTCTTCGCCGTTTCGTCTCTGCTTCATCGCCGCTTCATCGCCGTTTCATCGCCGTTTCGTCTCTGCTTCTTCACTGGTTCGTCTCGACTTCATCGTCCTCTCTCCTCCCTCGTCTCTCCACCACTCTTCCGTTTCGTCTCTCTTCATCGCCGCTTCATCGCCGCGTCTCTTTCTTTCTCTTTTCATCGCCGTTTCGTCTCTGCTTCATCGCCGTTTCATCGCCGTTTCGTCTCTGCTTCATCGCCGCTTCTTCGCCGTTGCGTCTCTGCTTCATCGCCGTTTCATCGCCGTTTCGTCTCTGCTTCTTCACTGGTTCGTCTCGGCTTCGTTGTTTTTTTCGTCTCCGTTTCGTTGCCGCTTTGTCGCTGTAAATAATATAATCTACAATTCTAGCACACTTCTCTAAAAGCTTTGGGTGGAATTTATTAGTCTATGTTGTGATAACTTGACTCGTTCTTTAGCAGCTGGTCCTGAAAATGTCCTGGAAAATAACTTCAAGAAGAGTGGGAACTCTGGGCAGGCCTTGAGTCTGGACTTCAAGATGGAAAAAGAGTCAATATTATGGATGTCATGATATTGCAATTCATCTTTTCAAAGATCACTAGACTTTCATTTCTAAAGAACATTTCACCCTGAAACTGGAAGAAACTTTAAATAACTAAACAAAAATAAACAGAATGAATTCTCAATCTCATTAACAGTGAATGAAAATCAAAAACAACCTAAAACAATAAATGTGAAGAATAATGAGGTCTCTGGAAACAAAACTGTCCTTCAGAAAATATTAAAGATGAAGCTCAGACAGGGAAACCAGCAAAACTGCCAGTTACTGTCTTTGTAAACAACAACAAAATATACCATATAAATAAAAGCAGATGCCTCAACAGATCATGTTAGACGTGAACCTTCTTCAGTCTGGGAGGTTCAGACACACTGCAGACGTCGTCTTCAGCGTTGAAACTCATTCCATCGTCTTCCTCCTACATCCAGTTTCCTCTGCAACATGTTGTAGCCGTCATGATACCGATGGTTGGACTTCAGCGTCTGAAATCTTCAAATCACTGCACGTACAGTTGTGTGAAAAAGTGTTTGCCTCCTTCCTGATTTCTTTTTTTTTTTTTTTTTTTTTTGCATTTTTGTCGCACTTGTTTGTTTCAGATCATCAAACAAATTTAAATGTAGGACAAAGGTAACACAAGTAAACAGAAAATGCAGTTTTTAAATGATATTTTTATGAGGGGGGAATCCAAACCTGCATGGCCCTGTGTGAAAAAGTGATTGCCCTTTGTGACTTTCTGGAAGGTGTAGGTCCCATTACATCTGGCGTAAAAGTAACACGGCATTTCAGAAAAGGAACATCATAGCAACAGTAAAACATGGTGGTGGTAGTGTGATGGTCTGGGGCTGTTTTGCTGCTGCAGGACCTGGAAGACTTGCTGTGGTAAATGGAACCATGAATTCTGCTTCTACCAAAAAATCCTGAAGGAGAACGTCCGGCCATTATTAAGTTTCGCGGACAATCACTTCAGAAACCAGTACTCATCTGGTTTTTAAACATCATCACAATTATTTTACCTTCTCTCTTTCCCTGTGAAGGATGTTTTTAATACTTATGTCTTTGATTGTTTCCTATAAATCAAACCAATAAATCCATCTTAAACTGATATATATATATATATATTATATGTGTATATATATATATTATATGTGTGTGTATATATATATATATATATATATATATATATATATATATATATTATATATATATTTGTGTGTATGTATAAATTCCAACTGTATGGGGTAGCTAGTGTGTAAAATAAGAAGGAAAAGTGGTTTGGAAGCAGCTTGGGGTCTCTGTAGCTGCTCGAGCGCCTCCCAGTTTTTTTTTTTTTTTTTAGTTAAAGCATGGGGGTGGCCGCCGCACCCCCATAGCTCCGCCCCTGGTTTATCATGCTGCTGTTGTCTTTTATAGCAGCGCCACATTGTTTTCAGACCACAGATATCTTGTCTGGTTTTCCATCTTCCAGGTATTGCCAAACTTTTGACTTGTGTGTCCTCAGAGATGCTAAGTGTCCTCCACCTGCTGTCTCCTCCCTCCATGTTTGCTGTTTACTTACCGCAGCTGCTCCACCCGACTCCGATGTTTTAAAAGCGAATGTTAGATCGTGATGGTACGTTCAAGGTGCCTCGGAAATACGGGTGAAGAGGGCAAACTGTGTCATAACCGGTGTAACCATGGGGGGTTTTACGAATTAAGACACCAGTATCTGATGCAGTCTGAAGCTACTGAATGCAGTCGCATCTCGCACGTCTGTGTCAGAATACCGATTCAAGTCGCTGAATCTCTACATCCCTACTCAATACACTCAAATGGACACAATTTTTTTCTCTATTTCCGGCAGAGCAGACCCTTCAATTATTTGTCCTTAGGGTCTAAGTCAGGGTTTCTCAATCCTGGTCCTCAGGGACCCCTGTCCTGCATGTATTCCAGGTTTCCATCTCCACCACACCCGATTCAGATCAGGTTCTTTACAAGCTGCTAACGAGCCTTTCATCTGAGTCAGGTGTGTTGAAACAGGAATATCGTGGGGCGGGGGTCCCTGAGGACCAGGATTGCAAAGCACTGATCTAAGTCAAAAGAAAAAACACAAAGAGTGTAACAGGTGATGTCAGCTTCAACCAGTTTGCTTGAGCTTTTGAGACTTTGGCTCCCCGACTGTTTCAAAATAAAGATGATTCAAGCATCCTTTTATGTCAGTTTTTAACCCCTTATTTCTCTTTATTTCTCCCCCCTCTGGTTCTGCCCTCCTCCGGTCCTGGTCCCTCTGGTTCTACCCCCCTCCGGTTCTGGTCCCTCCATTCTGGCCCACAGGGGAGTCTCACTTCTCGGCCAGCCAGCAGCCCTTCCTCTACTTCCAGGTGCTGTTCCTGACGGCCCAGTTCGAGGCGGCCGTGGCCTTCTTGTTCCGCGTGGAGCGGCTTCGCAGCCACGCCGTGCACGTCGCTCTGGTCCTGTACGAGCTGCGGCTGCTGCTCAAGTCGTCCGGTCAGAGCGCTCAGCTGCGTGAGTGGCGTCCTCTTCCTTTTCCAGGTGGATCTGGAGCTGCGTAAGTTTCCTTCCAACCAACCGTGAGCTTGTTTTCTGCAGTGAGCCAGGAGCCCGGTGACCCTCCAATGGTGCGCCGCCTGAACTTCATCCGTCTGCTCATGCTGTACACCCGCAAGTTCGAGTCCACGGACCCTCGGGAGGCTCTGCAGTACTTCTACTTCCTCCGGTGAGTAGCAGCGTGTCGGGTTTGTCGTTTCCGTGTCCTCAACCGTAGTAACTCCTCTACTTCTGCTCTGCAGCAACGAGAAGGACAGCCAGGGAGAAAACATGTTCATGCGCTGTGTCAGCGAACTCGTCATCGAGAGTCGAGAGGTGAGTGACCCACTTTCACACGAGACCTGAAAAACACGAATGTAAGAGAAATATACTGAAGAAATGTCAAATTAAAAATACACTAAAAGAAATGAACTACGACAAAGTATTTGGGGACACAAAGAAAAAAATCATTCTTTTCAGACTTTAAGAATGAAGTCATAATATTACCAGAAAATTTTATTTGATAAGAATTAAGTCATAATATGAAATTCAAATTCATAATTTACAATGATATAGTTGTAAATACAGAATAGATGCTTAATTTTACGAGAATTAAGCCGAAAATTAGCCGTAAATTAATTAGAATCAAGTAGTAATTTACGTAAATAAAGCCGTGATTTAATGTGAATATTGTCATAATTTAACAAGAATAAAGTTATTTCTGAGAATAAAGTCATAATATAAAACAAAGTCATAATTTACAACAATATAGTTCTAAATTATGAGAACAAAGTTGTAAATTTACAAGAATAAAATCAAAATTTGACGAAAGTAAATTTGTAATATAAGAGAATAGTCATTATTTTCCTAAAAAGTTGTAATTTCTGAAAATGAAGTCTAATTTTTGAGAATAAAGTCGTAATTTAATGAGAATAAAGTCATAATTTACAAGAAAGTTATTTCTGAAAATAAAGTCATAATTTCTGAAAATAAAGTCAGAATATATTGAGAATAAAGTCAGAATATATTGAGAATAAAGTCATAATTTACGAGAATAAAGTTATTTCTGAGAATAAAGTCGGAATTTCTGAGAATAAAGTCGGAATATATTGAGAATAAAGTCATAATTTTCAAGAATAAAGTCATAATTTACGAGAATAAAGTCATAATTTACGAGAATAGTTGTAATTTCTGAGAATAAAGTCATAATTTCTAAAAATAAAGTCTGAATATATTGAGAATAAAGTCGTAATTTCTGAGAATAACGTCAGAATATATTGAGAATAAAGTCATAATTTACGAGAATAAAGCCATAATTTACGAGAATAGTTGTAATTTCTGAAAATAAAGTCGGATTATATTGAGAATAAAGTCATAATTTACAAGAATAAAGTCGTAATTTACGAGAATAAAGTCGTAATTTACGAGAATAAAGCTATTTCTGAGAATAAAGTCGTAATTTCTGAAAATAAAGTCGGAATATATTGAGAATAAAGTCTTAATTTACGAGAATAAAGTCGTAATTTCTGAGAATAAAGTTATTTCTGAGAATAAAGTCGTAATTTCTGAGAATAAAGTTATTTCTGAGAATAAAGTCATCATTTCTGAGAAAAAAGTCTTGATTTAGAAGAATAAAGTCGTAATTTCTGAAAATAAAGTCGGAATATATTGAGAATAAAGTCGTAATTTACGAGAATAAAGTTATTTCTGAGAATAAAGTCATCATTTCTGAGAAAAAAGTCTTGATTTAGAAGAATAAAGTCATCATTTCTGAGAAAAAAGTCTTGATTTAGAAGAATAAAGTCGTAATTTCTGAAAATAAAGTCGGAATATATTGAGAATAAAGTCGTAATTTACGAGAATAAAGTTATTTCTGAGAATAAAGTCATCATTTCTGAGAAAAAAGTTGTAAATCTCTGAGAATAAAGCCATAATGTATCAATTATAGTCGTAATGCTGTGCTGGAAAAACCTGTTCAGACCTTCAGGATATTAAACATGAATAAACGCCATCTGCTGGTGGGTGACAGTAACTGCGCTGTGGGGGGCTTTTCACAGCAGGGGTGCCTTTTTTTCGGCACAGCACCAGTTCCAGCCAGTTCCCCTCCACAAAAGCAGCCGTTTCCTCCAAGTCCGTCTGCTTCTTTCTGCAGAATAGATAAATTTTCTAGCAGATTCTTTTCAAAGTCCTGATACTGATGATAATGTGGTGCTGATGTGCCGACAGATTGAAGATCTCCTGGTGTGTAAAACCTCAGCTGAAGCTCATCTTCATCAAACGCTCCACCTCCCTCATTTTTATCATCTGTCCTCTTCTACATTAAAGATATCAAGACTTTATTCTTGTAAATTTCAAGTGTCTTTGAGCTCCTGGAAAAGCACACTATAAATAGGTGTTATTGTTATTAATATTATTAAATTTACGACTTTATTGCCGAAGTCTGTAAAAAGAACATTTTTCTTTGTGGCCCTGATACTATGAATATACAATCATCCTCAAAATTGTTCATAACCTCCAATTAAAGAAAAGGCTGAATTCACAACAGTAATTCAAATAGCAAGAAATGAAAGAAACTAATAATAAATAAGAATTCACTGAAATTAATTTATTGCTTTTTAATTGTAGTTGAAAATAATAATTTAAAAAAACAAACAAATAAAACTGTCCCAGACACGTTAAAGCATGTTTCCCATGAACATGGACCAACATACCTGTCAGCAGGTGCAGACGTCTGATTGGACGTTACAGAAACACCTGATTGCAGTGATTGAATCAAAGTGTTGCTCAATAAAACTTTAGCTTCGGAGCCCCGTCATGCTTGTTTACTTGTTTATTTTTTGTGTTTTTTTTTAATATTTCTGTTGAACCACAATTCAGAATCAATGTCATGATTTTCATAGAATTTTTATTTATTTCACTTTTGTCAGTTTCAGCTTATTTCACTGACAGATGATTTTTGTCCGTCTTTAAATGGAGGGTAGGAATAATTATCAGGACGACTGTAGATACATAAATATATATATACATATATGAATATATATATATTTAAAATGTAAAGAACAGATATGGACAGCATGAAGGACTTCGGGCTGCCACAAACAAGTATTTTGATAATCGACTAATCGGGTCATGCAAAAACTGCCGCATATTTCCAGAACCAGTCAAAAGTTTGGACACTGTCTCATTGAATCAAATGGAAAACGTGTCCAAACTTTTGACTGGTGGTGTGTTTATTTATATCAAACTATTCAAGAACAGCTGACCAGACAGAAAGACAGACAGGACGACAGACAGAAAGACAGACAGAAAGACAGACAGAAAGACAGACAGGACGACAGACAGAAAGACAGACAGAAAGACAGACAGAAAGACAGACAGGACGGCGGCAGTTCTGAAAGGAAAAACAAAGCTTGTAAACAATAAACAATTAGTCAGTTATGAAATTAGTCACAGAATATTTTGGTAGTCAACAATTAGTTAATTAACTGGTTAATTAGAAGGAATCAGAGAAGCGGAATTCACTGTTGGAAGAGACGCGGATATTTTATTGCTGATCCGCATTCACACGAACTTCTCATCCCGTCTTTGTCTTCTGCAGTTCGACATGCTGTTGGGAAGATTAGAGAAGGACGGCAGCAGGAAGGTACGAAGACTGAGCCCCCCCCACCACCACCACACACCTCCCTCTCCTCATCTCTGCTGGTTGCTATAATTTGATCCCCCCCCCGCCCGCTCCCCGTCTGCTTCCTCCTCCTCGCTGCTTCTCGTCTATCTCTGCATCTCGGCCCTGCGTGGGATCCAGTCAGCCGCTTATCTCCAACACGTCTCCTCGCATGTTTAAACGCGCCCGTTAGCCGGGCTGTTTGGCTGTCAGGGATCAAAACCCTCCCCCCCCCCCGACGCTGCATGCAGATCTGTACGTTTCCCCCGTGGCCTGCAGCGCTGCGCTCAGCGTGAGGCTTTCTGTCTCCTACCGTACGTTTCATCCCGCCCACCACCGACGATGCTAAACACCTCGCAGCGTCTCTGAGTGCTCAGA
>JALJCO010010794.1:0-30000 GCA_023101725.1 Atherinomorus stipes | reverse complement strand
CTGGATCTGATGACGTTCTTTGACGAGTACCACGCGGGTCACGTGGACCGGGCCTACGACGTGAGTGCAGCTCAGCGATGTGGCGGCTCGTCCCGCGGCAGCTCATCGCTTTAACGGTTTCTGGCGTTTCTCAGGTGATGGAGCGGCTGAAGCTGCTTCCGCTCAGTCAGGACGGCGTGGAGGAGAGAGTCGCTGCTTTCAGGAACTTCAGCGATGAGGTGCGTGGCCTTCTGCAGTACTCCCGGAACGTTACATGGAGTACTTTTATTAGGGATGGACGAGATTGGAATTTTGGCTGATATCTGATATGCTGATATTTTAAGACTCATGTGGCCGATAACCGATATCGATTCTCACGGGATTTTGCGACAGAATGATGAAATATCGTGACATTTTTTTGTAAAATAGAAAGATACAGCATTTTTAAATGTCAGTATAATATCAGCATATGAAGATATCGCGATATTTCAGTGTATCATTATTTTTTTTCCACCCCTAGTCTGTAGAAGTTTAAAGTCTGTAAAAAAGTTGTTTTTCTTATTTTTATTTTACTTGATAAACGGCGAGCTGATTGTTTAAATATCGGTGGGGTGGCTGATGTTCGATACTCCATTTTGAGGCCGATACAGGCTGATATCGATAGGGGGGGCGATTATATTGTCCATCCCTAATTTTGAAAGTACTCTGTGCTTGCAGGTACCTGGCATTCTGGAGTACTCGAGGAGGGTTAGCTGTAGTATTTCATAGTACTCTGTGCTTGCAGGTACGTGGCATTCTGGAGTACTGGAGGAAAGTTAGGGGTAGTATTTCATAGTACTCTGTGCTTGCAGGTACCTGGCATTCTGGAGTACTGGAGGAAAGTTAGGTGTAGTATTTCATAGTACTCTGTGCTTGCAGGTACCTGGCATTCTGGAGTACTCGAGGAGGGTTAGCTGTAGTATTTCATAGTACTCTGTGCTTGCAGGTACGTGGCATTCTGGAGTACTGGAGGAAAGTTAGGGGTAGTATTTCATAGTACTCTGTGCTTGCAGGTACCTGGCATTCTGGAGTACTGGAGGAAAGTTAGGTGTAGTATTTCATAGTACTCTGTGCTTGCAGGTACCTGGCATTCTGGAGTACTGGAGGAAAGTTAGGTGTAGTATTTCATAGTACTCTGTGCTTGCAGGTACGTGGCATTCTGGAGTACTGGAGGAAAGTTAGGGGTAGTATTTCATAGTACTCTGTGCTTGCAGGTACCTGGCATTCTGGAGTACTGGAGGAAAGTTAGGTGTAGTATTTCATAGTACTCTGTGCTTGCAGGTACGTGGCATTCTGGAGTACTGGAGGAAAGTTAGGTGTAGTATTTCATAGTACTCTGTGCTTGCAGGTACCTGGCATTCTGGAGTACTGGAGGAAAGTTAGGTGTAGTATTTCATAGTACTCTGTGCTTGCAGGTACCTGGCATTCTGGAGTACTGGAGGAAAGTTAGGTGTAGTATTTCATAGTACTCTGTGCTTGCAGGTACCTGGCATTCTGGAGTACTGGAGGAAAGTTAGGTGTAGTATTTCATAGTACTCTGTGCTTGCAGGTACGTGGCATTCTGGAGTACTGGAGGAAAGTTAGGGGTAGTATTTCATAGTACTCTGTGCTTGCAGGTACGTGGCATTCTGGAGTACTGGAGGAAAGTTAGGTGTAGTATTTCATAGTACTCTGTGCTTGCAGGTACGTGGCATTCTGGAGTACTGGAGGAAAGTTAGGTGTAGTATTTCATAGTACTCTGTGCTTGCAGGTACCTGGCATTCTGGAGTACTGGAGGAAAGTTAGGTGTAGTATTTCATAGTACTCTGTGCTTGCAGGTACCTGGCATTCTGGAGTACTGGAGGAAAGTTAGGTGTAGTATTTCATAGTACTCTGTGCTTGCAGGTACGTGGCATTCTGGAGTACTGGAGGAAAGTTAGGTGTAGTATTTCATAGTACTCTGTGCTTGCAGGTACCTGGCATTCTGGAGTACTGGAGGAAAGTTAGGTGTAGTATTTCATAGTACTCTGTGCTTGCAGGTACCTGGCATTCTGGAGTACTGGAGGAAAGTTAGGTGTAGTATTTCATAGTACTCTGTGCTTGCAGGTACCTGGCATTCTGGAGTACTGGAGGAAAGTTAGGTGTAGTATTTCATAGTACTCTGTGCTTGCAGGTACGTGGCATTCTGGAGTACTGGAGGAAAGTTAGGTGTAGTATTTCATAGTACTCTGTGCTTGCAGGTACCTGGCATTCTGGAGTACTGGAGGAAAGTTAGGTGTAGTATTTCATAGTACTCTGTGCTTGCAGGTACCTGGCATTCTGGAGTACTGGAGGAAAGTTAGGTGTAGTATTTCATAGTACTCTGTGCTTGCAGGTACGTGGCATTCTGGAGTACTGGAGGAAAGTTAGGGGTAGTATTTCATAGTACTCTGTGCTTGCAGGTACGTGGCATTCTGGAGTACTGGAGGAAAGTTAGGTGTAGTATTTCATAGTACTCTGTGCTTGCAGGTACCTGGCATTCTGGAGTACTGGAGGAAAGTTAGGTGTAGTATTTCATAGTACTCTGTGCTTGCAGGTACCTGGCATTCTGGAGTACTGGAGGAAAGTTAGGTGTAGTATTTCATAGTACTCTGTGCTTGCAGGTACGTGGCATTCTGGAGTACTGGAGGAAAGTTAGGTGTAGTATTTCATAGTACTCTGTGCTTGCAGGTACCTGGCATTCTGGAGTACTGGAGGAAAGTTAGGTGTAGTATTTCATAGTACTCTGTGCTTGCAGGTACCTGGCATTCTGGAGTACTGGAGGAAAGTTAGGTGTAGTATTTCATAGTACTCTGTGCTTGCAGGTGCGTCACAACCTGTCGGAGGTCCTGCTGGCCACCATGAACATCCTCTTCACGCAGTACAAGCGGCTGAAGGGGGCGGCGGGGACGCCGGGACGGCCGCAGAGGACGGTGGAGGACAGAGACACGGTGAGTGTTGAAACCAGACGCTGCACCACGTTTTAACGCTCAGGGCTGTGCAATTAATCCAAATGTGACCGTGATTTCAGTTTATTATCAAACAATCTCCAAACTCATATAAACGAGTTGAAATTATTTTTTTTCCCCATTTTTCTTTCCACAATTTCTAATTGACGCGCATGTGCAACACATCCCCCCCCCCCATGAAACTCGTTCGTGTGCTCTGTTACACACACAGAGCTTGGGGGTGGGGGGGTTCCTTCATACATTCATGGGAGGAGCCAATCAGAGACGCCTCATTTTTCGCGTCACAGATATTAATGAGAAGGAGCGGAAAAGCCTGTCGTTGGACAACAAGCCGCTCTGCTAGCGTACAGATACAGCTGGAGGATGGACAGACTTATTCGTGGATGGATGGATGTGAATGGTGGATGGTATGGAGAAGGATGATTTGGTGGAGGATGGAGATGGTGATTATGGATGGATGGATGGGGTGGATTGGATGGATGGATGGTGGAGATGGATGGATGGAGATGGATGGATGAATCTGGATGGATGGATTTGGATGATGGATGGATGGATGGATGATTTGGATGGAAGGATGATGGATGGATTATGGATGGATGGATTCATGGATGAACTCATGGATAGATGGATTAATGGATGGATGAATTCATGGATGGATAGATGGATGGATGGACAGACTAATTCGTGGATGGATGGATTCATGGATGAATTCATGGACGGATGGATGGAACGATGGATTAATGGATGGATGAATTCATGGATGGATGGATCGATGGATGGATTGATGGATGGATGGATGGACAGACTAATTCGTGGATAGATGGATTATGGATGAATGGATGGATGATTTGGATGGATGGTGGATGGATGGAGGAGGGATGGTTAAATGGGGATGAAAATGGATGAATTTTGGAGGATGAAGAAATTCTTGGATGGATGGATGGAGGGAAGATGGATGAATTCATGGATGGATGGATCGATGGATGGATGAATTCATGGATGGATGGATGGATGGATGGATTAATGGATGGATGGATGGATTCATGGATGAATTCATGGACGGATGGATGGAACGATGGATTAATGGATGGATGAATTCATGGATGGACGGATGGATAGATGGATGGATGGACAGATATTAATGAGAAGGAGCGGAAAAGCCTGTCGTTGGACCACAAGCCGCTCTGCTAGCGTACAGATGCAGCTGGAGGGGGGGGGGGGGGGGGGGGGGGGGGGGGGGGGGGGGGGGGGGGGTGTCACAAAGCAGAAGGTTTTACAAACAGAAACGACGCGTAGTGTATTTAATAATAATGGAGAACACAGCAATATGAATGACATGACCATGGAAGTAAATCTTTGACGAAGTTCAGTTTGGGAAGGTTTTTATATAAATGAGTGTATCTTATTTTATTATTTATGTATCGAGAAACTGCAGAACAGCTGGATACGTAATTTATTTTGGATACATTTATGTTTTTTATGCTTTATATTTAATGTTTATACATTGGTTCATGTTTGTTGCCTATATTTATTTTCAATTTGAATATTTTGCATGAATTATCAATAAGTGTTTTTTGACAGAGCGAACTGCTGAGTAAATGCATCGTGTAACTAAAAAATCGTTGAAATAATTGTGATTTCAGTGTTGACTATAATAATGGTGATGTTTTTTTTCCATAATTGAGCAGCCCTGTCCCTGCGCAGGCCTGATATCTGGGCCCCAGTCGGGCCCGGCCCGAACCCGAACGAAGCCGGACTGTTTTGTTTTTTTCTCCTTAAACCAGGCTGTCAAGATGCTGACATTAAAACAGGTTATTTGGGGTCCTGGCATATATTGCTGGATATTGCGCTATGGATCACCGCGAGCATCCGGGAATTTTCGCCAAATTCGTCACATCCGGTTAGGTAGGAGGTGAAAACATGGCTCCGTTGCATAGGGGAGCCACTGAATTACCTGCTTCATTCCTCGTCAATCTTCGTTTATTCTACTTTGGAAATACAGAGAAGTCCCGCTGTGTCTGGCTGCCATAAACATATCTATCACACGGACAAGAGAATATGTTTGTTCCAGTTCCCAAAACAACAGAAAAAGTCCCGAACAACATGCTAAGTGGCTAGCTGCTATCAAGCCCATAAATGCTGACAGTTCACGCTGGAAACCATGGAAACATCTAACAATATGTTCGGATCACTTTGTGACTGATAAAAAAGCATATAATGTGGTCTCACTTTTTAAACCCTGTAGTTGTTTTTGTACAGATGATAGAAAACAGCATTAAATCAGTGGATGTACAGAATCACAGTACTGCCCGCTGTTCCGTCTCCTCAGGACTGTTAACGATCACGTTCATCCAGATTACTGCCATCAATGTTCCCACATAAGAATAAAAGCATAAAAGCGGCAGAAAGGCATTTGCAGCGTTATAAACATGCACAGTCATAACCAGTTACATACAGATGAGACTGCCGGTAATTTATAGCTTTATCAATGAGAGTAAACTCCTGAGAAGGACATCAAAGAAATACCACCATTTCTAAAAAATCTGGGGAAAATTAATATTCTATGAAGAATAAATGGCTTGAACACGGGGCTTACCTGATGAAACCAAATACATCATGAGATCGGGAAACTGATCATCAGGCTGTTATGTACAGGTAGGTTCGTCTAACCAGGCTCTAGCAGCAGAAGATGGGCATCACTTAGTCCAACAGATACTAGTTTAGCTTCGTATCTTCTTCTAGCGTCGGCAGTAAGACTTTCAGTATAACTGGACGTCAGTTCTATAATATTTCAAAGACAGACCGGCGGAGAAAAAAAAATTAAAAAGAATGCAAAAGCAGTTTTTGAGGCTCATAGTCCATCAGACGCCGTTCAAATACGAAGCATGTTTTCACCGTGACCAGCTTCGTGGTCACATGAGTTCCGGGTTGTGACGTAAGCTCGCGCTGATCCATATTCATTATATTTTTGATTAAAATAAAGTTTATGAATTGGTTTACCTTAATTACTGCATTATTTTAGTCAGTGATTATTGTTGCGTACAGACGCAGTTATACGACACCTTCGGTCTTATCTGAGTGCTTTTGTGGCTTCAGTAAGTATAAACATTTTTAAATTTAAAAAATTTAAAATGTTTTATGTTTCAAAGTTTATGCCAACATCTTCATCTACTATGGAGCAAAGAAACGCTGAAAATAGTTGACAGAAGCTTCAAAGTTTCCCATCAGAATCTGAATGAATGGTTGATGGATGGATGGATGGATGGATAGATGATGGATGAATTCATGGATGGATGGATTGATGGATGGATGAATTCATGGATGGATAGATGGATGGATGGATGAATTCATGGATGGATGGATAGATGGCTGGATGGAAGATGGATGAATTCATGGATGGATGGATTGATGGATGGATGAATTCATGGATGGATAGATGGATGGATGGATGAATTCATGGATGGATGGATAGATGGCTGGATGGAAGATGGATGAATTCATGGATGGATAGATGGATGGATGGATGGATGAATTCGTGGATGGATGGATGGATAGATGGATGGATGGATGGATGGATGGATGATAATTCATGGATGGACGGATGGATTCATGGATGGATGGATGGATGAATTCATGGATGGATGGATGGATGAATTTATGGATGATGGATGAATTCAGTGATGGATAGATGGATGGATGGATGGATCCATTGATGAATTTATTGATAGATGAATGGATGGATTCGTGGTCGGATGGATGGATGAATTCATGGATGGATGGATTGATTCATGGATGGATTAATGGATGGATGGATGGATGGATGGATCATGGGTGGATGGTTGGATGATGAATTGATGGATGGATGGATGGATGGATTACAGATGGATGGATGGATGGATGGATGGATTCATAGGTGGATGGATGGATGATTAATGGATGACAGATGGGTGGATGGATGGATGGATGGATGGTGGTGACAGATGGATGGATGGATTCATGGGTGAATGGATGGATGGATGGATTCATGAGTGGATGGATGACAGATGGGTGGATGGATGGATGGATGGATGACAGATGGATGGATGGATGGATTCATGGGTGAATGGGTGGATGGATGGATTCATGGGTGGATGGATGGATGATGGATAGATGGATTCATGGTTGGATGGATGGATGGATGATGGATGGATGACAGATGGATGGATGGATTACAGATGGGTGGATGGATGGATGGATGGATGGATGGATGACAGATGGATGGATGGATGGATGATGGATGGTTGGATGGATGGATGGATTACAGATGGGTGGATGGATGGATGGATGGATGGATGGATGGATGATGGATGGTTGGATGGATGGATGGATGGATGGATGGATTACAGATGGATGGATGGATGGATGGATGATGGATGGTTGGATGGATGGATGGATGACAGATGGATGGATGGATGGATGGATGATGGATGGTTGGATGGATGGATGGACGATAGATGGATTCATGGTTGGATGGATGGATGGATGATGGATGGTTGGATGGATGGATGGATGGATGGATGGATGGATGATGGTTGGATGGATGGATGGATGGATTACAGATGGGTGGATGGATGAATGGATGATGGATGGATCAGTTGCCGTTTATCAGCTGTATCTAGGCAGGTTTATGATCGTGGCAGGTGACGTCATCTATCAGCCACGCTAACAGTGGTGCACCTGTAGATATGCATCATCATCATCATCATCATCATCGCCCAGCCCCGTGGTGACCTGGATGGTGATTCCAGCTCCTGACCGTCTCCAGTTTAACTCGGTGACCCTACAGTTCACGTTGTGGCTGTTAACCCGCGTTTCCAGTGTTTAACATCCTCCTCCTCTTCCTCCCACCAGCACCTGCGTGGCCAGGCCCGAGCCCTGATCACCTTCGCCGGCATGATCCCGTACAACATGGCCGGAGACACCAACGCCCGGCTGGTGCAGATGGAGCTGCTGATGAACTGACGCTCCTCCCTCAGCTCCTTCCATCTCCTTGTCCTCCTCATTTTGTCCCATTTCGTTGCTTCATGTTTGTACTTTTTAATGATTTAAATAAAAATTAAGTTTACTTTTCAGTTGTTTTCATTTGGTAACATCTCATTTCATTTACCTGTTATTTTAGTTTTGTTCACAGCCTTTAAAAAGGGTTGAATGCATGTTTCCACCTCCTGCTGCTGCTCAGGCTCGTCTGAAAGACCCCAGAGTTGGTCCATATTTCAGCTCTTAAGTTTTATTCTCACAGTCGCCTGTTTGGTAACAAATATCCAGAAAGTGAGCTTATATAACCGCTGGTCTGAACAGGTTTTCCGGTTTTTATATGCACACAGAATAATGCAGTTCAGTCTCTAAGTGTTTCTTGTTTGCTGCTGCATTTTTTGCCCTAGCGTTACATTATTTCTTGACACTTTCAGGACGGTCGGGCTGGAAAACTGGAGAAAGCTAGTGGTGTTTTCCTGAGTTTATAGATGAGTGATTGGAAACGTGTCATTTCCTGCATTCAGAGTTGAGTTGGGGGTCGTCGTCCCCGCAGGCGGTCGTATGCGTCCCAGCAGATGGTTGCCCCGCTCATCCAAACGGCCCCAGGCTCCTTTCTGTCGTATAAAATCTGGCGTGGCAGAAGTCAGCCATGGTTTTTAAACGGAAAGTAAACGTATCGAGGTGGCTCACAAGTAACTTCCAAGCAGGTGTTTAAATTTCTCTGCAGCTTTTTCAGAGATCAACGGTCTGCATGAGCTGAAGTTTACTAGAAACGGTCGCCTCAACCCCCCCCGTTCTAATGTGGCCCCCACGCTTGTCCTTTAGTGTGGCCTGAGAGGACAGATGGAGGCAGCTCCAGTCTTCTCCACGTGGAGCTGAACTGAGAACAAGGTGCTCCTCGTTGTACGGAAGCTTTAACTAGCAGATTCTAGCTTCTGTGTCACATGATGGTGGTAGCCTATCAGATTCTAACTTCTGTATCACATGATGGTGGTAGCCTATCAGATTCTAACTTCTGTATCACATGATGGTGGTAGCCTATCAGATTCTAGCTTCGGTGTCACATGATGGTGGTAGCCTATCAGATTCTAGCTTCTGTATCACATGATGGTGGTAGCCTATCAGATTCTAGCTTCTGTACCACATGATGGTGGTAGCCTATCAGATTCTAGCTTCTGTATCACATGATGGTGGTAGCCTATCAGATTTTGGCTTCTGTATCACATGATGGTGGTAGCCTATCAGATTCTAGCTCCGGTGTCACATGATGGTGGTAGCCTATCAGATTCTAGCTTCTGTATCACATGATGGTGGTAGCCTATCAGATTCTAACTTCTGTATCACATGATGGTGGTAGCCTATCAGATTCTAACTTCTGTATCACATGATGGTGGTAGCCTATCAGATTCTAACTTCTGTATCACATGATGGTGGTAGCCTATCAGATTCTAGCTTCGGTGTCACATGATGGTGGAAGCCTATCAGATTCTAGCTTCTGTATCACATGATGGTGGTAGCCTATCAGATTCTAGCTTCTGTACCACATGATGGTGGTAGCCTATCAGATTCTAGCTTCTGTAGCACATGATGGTGGTAGCCTATCAGATTTTGGCATCTGTATCACATGATGGTGGTAGCCTATCAGATTCTAGCTCCGGTGTCACATGATGGTGGTAGCCTATCAGATTCTAGCTTCTGTATCACATGATGGTGGTAGCCTATCAGATTCTAGCTTCTGTAGCACATGATGGTGGTAGCCTATCAGATTCTAGCTTCTGTAGCACATGATGGTGGTAGCCTATCAGATTTTGGCATCTGTATCACATGATGGTGGTAGCCTATCAGAGTCTAGCTTCTGTACCACATGATGGTGGTAGCCTATCAGATTCTAGCTTCTGTGTCACATGATGGTGGTAGCCTATCAGATTCTAGCTTCTGTATCACATGATGGTGGTAGCCTATCAGATTCTAGCTTCTGTGTCACATGATAGTGGTAGCCTATCAGATTCTAGCTTCTGTATCACATGATGGTGGTAGCCTATCAGATTCTAGCTCTGGTGTCACATGATGGTGGTAGCCTATCAGATTCTAGCTTCTGTATCACATGATGGTGGTAGCCTATCAGATTCTAGCTTCTGTACCACATGATGGTGGTAGCCTATCAGATTCTAGCTTCTGTACCACATGATGGTGGTAGCCTATCAGATTCTAGCTTCTGTATCACATGATGGTGGTAGCCTATCAGATTCTAGCTTCTGTACCACAAGATGGTGGTAGCCTATCAGAGTCTAGCTTCTGTACCACATGATGGTGGTAGCCTATCAGATTCTAGCTTCTGTACCACATGATGGTGGTAGCCTATCAGAGTCTAGCTTCTGTACCACATGATGGTGGTAGCCTATCAGATTCTAGCTTCTGTACCACATGATGGTGGTAGCCTATCAGATTCTAGCTTCTGTATCACATGATGGTGGTAGCCTATCAGATTCTAGCTTCTGTATCACATGATGGTGGTAGCCTATCAGATGTCATGATGATGCTGCTACTGTTAGTGATGATGATGATGTTTTGGTATCTTTCTGTACTGTATTTCAGGTTATTGAACATTATGTTTTGGTAAATTTATAATATCACTCTTACATTTTATATTTGAACATGTTCACTGAGTAAATGTAAAGACCCTGAACTGGATCAGTGGTATAGAAAATGACTACCTGGCTGACTAAATGTAAATTATTTTAAATTTTATTTAAGTTATTTGATAACTGAAAGAAGTTTTTTAATCTTATTTTTGTTTAAATTCTTCATCAATATAATTCTTTTTTTTTTTAAGTATTTCCTTTCAGTACTTCAAATTTTACTATCTACCGTTGGATTCAAGATATTAATGCAAACTGTGCAATCATGATTTTCTTTTAAGGGTCTATAAGTATCTGTATCGATATAGATGATGAAGTATGATGAACTCCTGGTATCGTATCTTGGTATCGGCCGTTGGGAGTCGCCTCCTCTCCGTCTCTGGTGGGATCTTCGTCCGTCTGCAGCGACGTGGCTGCACCTCCAGCAGCGGAGGACCCGCGTCAGGTGCGCGTGGCTGCACCTCCATCAGCGGAGGACCCGCGTCAGGTGCGCGTGGCTGCACCTCCAGCAGCGGAGGACCCGCCTCAGGTGCGCGTGGCTGCACCTCCAGGAGCGGGGGACCCGCCTCAGGTGCGCGTGGCTGCACCTCCGGCAGCGGAGGACCCGCCTCAGGTGCGCGTGGCTGCACCTCCAGCAGCGGAGGACCCGCCTCAGGTGCGCGTGGCTGCACCTCCAGCAGCGGAGGACCCGCCTCAGGTGCGCGTGGCGCAGCTGGTGTTGTGAATCAGGCCGATGACACACACCTCCTATAAGCCGGCTATTTCACAACACCAGGGTGGCACCGCATCACTGACGACGACCCGCGAGGCTGCTGCAGGTGAAGAGGAGGCTGCACCTGCACGCGTGAGCAGCAGCGATGCGGGACGTGGACCAGCATGTGAGAACTCCTCCCGCTGTCTGCAGACCACGAACATGTCAAACATGAGTTAGAAACGTCTTTTCTCCTCCAGGTTTGTTCTGGTTTGAAGCGACTAAAACATGAACTAGTTTAATTTCAGCGGTGAAACAGAAACGAGGTCAAGGTTGGAATGTGGGTTGTGAGGTTTCATCAGGAGGGAGCAGCTGAAAGTCTGACATCTAATTAAATCCAGACAGACGAACCTTCAGACCTCCGGGAGACGTTCAGGTCTGGACCCTCTGGGGGGGACCTGTGTCCTGCAGGATTTCAAAGTTCCCCTGCTGCAGTAGCTGAGCAAGTCTGCAGCAGTGAGGCTAAAAAACCTGCAGGACACTGATGGAGACAATCAAAGAGACCATAGGACTGATGTAGACCATCACAGAGATCAGAGGACTGATGTAGACCATCACAGAGATCAGAGGACTGATGTAGACCATCACAGAGATCAGAGGACTGATGTAGACCATCACAGAGATCAGAGGACTGATGTAGACCATCACAGAGATCAAAGGACTGATGTAGACCATCACAGAGACCAGAGGACTAATGAAGACCATCACAGAGACCAGAGGACTGATGTAGACCATCACAGAGACCAGAGGACTGATGTAGACCACCACAGAGACCAGAGGACTGATGTAGACTATCACAGAGACCACAGGACTGATGTAGACCACCACAGGACTGATGTAGACCACCACAGAGATCAGAGGACTGATGTAGACAATCACGGAGACCAGAGGACTGATGTAGACCACCACAGAGACCAGAGGACTAATGTAGACCACCACAGAGATCAGAGGACTAATGAAGACCACCACAGAGACCAGAGGACTAATGTAGACCACCACAGAGATCGGAGGACTGATGTAGACCACCACAGAGACCAGAGGACTGATGTAGACCACCACAGAGACCAGAGGACTAATGAAGACCACCACAGATTTCAGAGGACTAATATAGACCATCACAGAGACCAGAGGACTGATGTAGACCACCACAGAGACCAGAGGACTAATGTAGACCACCACAGAGACCAGAGGACTAATGAAGACCACCACAGAGACCAAAGGACTGATGTAGACCACCACAGAGACCAGAGGACTGATGTAGACCATCACAGAGATCAGAGGACTGATGTAGACCACCACAGAGACCAGAGGACTGATGTAGACATCCACAGAGATCAGAGGACATATGTAGACCATCACAGAGATCAGAGGACTAATGTAGACATCCACAGAGATCAGAGGACTGATGTAAACCACCACAGAGATCAAAGGACTGATTTAGACCACCACAGAGACCAGAGGACTGATGTAGACCATCACAGAGACCAAAAGGACTAATGTAGACCACCACAGAGACCAGAAGGACTGATGTAGACCACCACAGAGACCAGAGGACTGATGTAGACCTCCACAGAGACCAGAGGACTGATGTAGACCATCACAGAGATCAGAGGACTGATGTAGACCACCACAGAGACCAGAGGACTGATGTAAACCCCCAGAGACCAAAAGGACATTGATGTATACACAGAGACCAGAGGACTGATGTAGACCACCACAGAGACCAGAGGACTGATGTAGACCTCCACAGAGACCAGAGGACTGATGTAGACCACCACAGAGACCAGAGGACTGATGTAGACCACCACAGAGATCAGAGGACTGATGTAGACCATCACAGAGACCAGAGGACTGATGTAGACCACCACAGAGATCAGAGGACTGATGTAGACCACCACAGAGATCAGAGGACTGATGTAGACCACCACAGAGATCAGAGGACTGATGTAGACCATCACAGAGACCAGAGGACTGATGTAGACCACCACAGAGATCAGAGGACTGATGTAGACCACCACAGAGATCAGAGGACTGATGTAGACCACCACAGAGATCAGAGGACTGATGTAGACCATCACAGAGACCAGAGGACTGATGTAGACCACCACAGAGACCAGAGGACTGATTTAGACCACCACAGAGATCAGAGGACTGATGTAGACCACCACAGAGACCAGAGGACTGATGTAGACCACCACAGAGATCAGAGGACTGATGTAGACCACCACAGAGATCAGAGGACTGATGTAGACCATCACAGAAACCAGAGGACTGATGTAGACCACCACAGAGATCAGAGGACTGATTTAGACCACCACAAAGATCAGGGGACTGATGTAGACCATCACAGAGACCAGAGGACTGATGTAGACCACCACAGAGATCAAAGGACTGATGTAGACCTCCACAGAGATCAGGGGACTGATGTAGACCATCACAGAAACCAGAGGACTGATGTAGACCACCACAGAGAGACCAGAGGACTGATTTAGACCACCACAGAGATCAGGGGACTGATGTAGACCATCACAGAGACCAGAGGACTGATGTAGACCATCACAGAGACCAGAGGGACTGATGTAGACCATCACAGAGAGACCAGAGGACTGATGTAGACCACCACAGAGACCACAAGACTGATGTAGACCACCACAGAGACCAGAGGACTGATGTAGACCACCACAGAGAGCCAGAGGACTGATGTAGACCACCACAGAGAGACCAGAGCACTGATGTAGACCATCACAGAGAGACCAGAGGACTGATGTAGACCACCAGAGAGATCAGTGATCCCTGAGATTCTGAGGGAATATAAAGTGATGGAACTGTAGAACATCACAGCATCATCATCATCATCATCATCATCATTATTGTTACCATTGTTATTAACAATAAGAAATATGATAATCATGAAAAATAATTTGATTGATGACTATATTTAATAATTATCATCATTATCATCATCATCATCATCATCATTAATATTGTTGTTACATGCATTAATAATAGTAAATATGATACCTATGGATTATATTTTGATTATTTTGAATGATTATTTTTTAATGATTATTGTTCTTAGCAATCATGTTTTAATTGAGTATTTTGAATGATTATTTTTAATAATAAAATTATTGAAATTATTGTTACCATTATTAATAGAAATATGATTATCATGAATAATATTTTAATAATTATTTTTAATGATTGATTATTTTAATAATAATTTATTTAATACAATTATTATTAATACTAATATGATAATATAATATATTTTCAATGATTGATTATTTTTAAATAATTATCATTGTTACCATTATTAATATTTTAATTAGTATTTTGAATGATTATTTTTAATAAGAATATTTACCATTTTTATTAAAAGTAATTATTAATGTTTCCATTAATAATAATAATAATAATAAATATGATAATCATGAATGATTAATGATAAATTGTTATTTTCCATAATAATAATGTTTATAATTATAAACACTATTATTATTAATAATAATAAATTGCCATGCAGTCTTGGGGACGTGGACACCTGCAGAAGTTCCTGCTGGAACATCAGTAAGTTCGTTTTTATCTGAGTTATTTGTGAAACCAGATTTCACGTCTGAAACTCGTCGTGGTCTCATCAGCGGCTGGAGGAGGAGACGGGAGCAGGTTCTGGCTCTGATCCGGTCCATGTCAAGCAGATGGTCTCCTCAGACCGGAACAGAGGCCTGCAGGAGGAGGAGGATGATGATGATGATGGAGAAGGACTCCGCCCTGCGGGTGTGCGGAGTTGGCACAGTCAGAAAGACTCTGACCCACTTCTGGTTCCCCCCGGTGCTCGTCCCCCTCCTGGGAGCCATGAGGAGACCCCCCCCCGTTTAATTCAACATGTTACAGCCTAAACGTTTAATTCTGACACGAACAAAGGAAACAGGAGGAAGATCAGTCATCTATAACCGTAAACGAGACAGGACAGAGTTTGCAGTCATCCTCAAAAGGATTCATCCCAAATAAATTCACAAGAATAATTCAAATAACAAGAAACTAATAATAATTTAAAATTTACAAAATTATAATTTAGTTAAATAAAACGTTACTTTTAAATTGTAGTTAAAAATAATCATTTTAAAAAACAAACAAAACTGTCTCAGACACATCAGAGCATCTTTCCCATGAACATGGACCAACACACCTGTCAGCAGGTGCAGACGTCTGATTGGACGTTACAGAAACACCTGATTGCAGTGACTGAATCAAAGTGTTGCTCAACCTTCAGAGCCCCATCATGCTTGTTTACTTGTTTTATTTTTTGTGTGTTTGCTTTTAATATTTCTGTTGAACCACAATTCAGAATCAATGTCATGATTTTTATAGAATTTTTATTCATTATTATTTTTGTCAATTTCATCTTATTTCACTGACAGAGGTTTTTTTTTTTCCTTCTTTAATTGGAGGGGATGAAGAATTTTGAGGATGACTGTACTTTTAGTATGCAAATATTATCATGTCTTACATTTCAGTCTCTCACTTCAAATATCTTTGATGTATTATTTATTTTTGGCCATCTATTGCCATCATTTTCTGAAATATGACTAAATAAAGTTTGTAGCGCTTCGGGCAGAATTCTTAGTTTAACTTTCCATCAATATTCTGGATTAAAGCCTCACCCAGATAAACCAGTGGACTCCTGATAACTGGTTTGTGGTTTACACTGGAGTGTAGTTTATAACTCGCCGACACGAGTTTTTCCAGACAACAGCGACATCTGCTGGAGACGTCGCGACATTAAAATCAAAGTCATATCATTCAACTTCACGTTAAACATGACAGAACAAAATTTGTAAGATAAAAAATAAACAAATATGAAAAAAATATTATATATATATATATATATATTTATATATATATATATATAGATATAGACACATATAGGCTACACACACACACACACACACACACATATATATATATATATATATATATATATATACACACATGCATATGCATACATACACAACCACACCCATGCATTACATATCTAAAAGCAGGCACAATATTAAAACAAAGTATATCTGTAAACAGGTAATTCACAAAAACGTCGGTGCACGTGATCAGCACAGAGGCAGCAGATGGCATGAAGTGCATGCAGGAATGTAAAAATGAATCCACCTTCATGGATGAGTCTGCAGTTGGAACAAAAACAGGATTTTCTTTCAGCAGACGATAGAAATAATAAAAACAGAGAAGTTATGTGGATAACTGGGAATGTGCAGTTCAAGGATTTAAGTTTTGTTTGGGAAATCATAGACCTCTGAAATACAATATAAAAGACATATGATTCTTTAATGTAAATCTTTCCTGCTTCTTTTTATATATATGCTCATTCTTTTCTTTTTCATTTTGCGACATATGTCTAAATTCTATTATGTCCAAAATTATTGATGGCCAAGTAGAAACAAAACAATAAGAATAAAAAGAAAAGAGAAGATGAAATAATAATAAATTGGTTTTATGCAGCATCAGCGGACAAGGTCCGTTTAAAAAACTACTCTGGACTGAAAACCGACAGATTACAATTATTAAAGTTTATTTCTTTCATTAGTTTTTCCACTGAAAGTCCAAAAAGAGCCATTTCACTCCATTTTTTGTTTGTTTTTTGCATGTGGACGAGTGGCACTTTGTTGTAATCATCATCCTCCATCCAGACCTTTTCCCACTGGTTTGTTCGTCCTTCAAGACAATCTGGTTTTGATTGAAAGGTCCTCAGACTCAACAGGGAAGTTTCCAGTTTGTGAGGTTTTTTTCCCTCACAAATAGAATAAAAGTTTTACAAATCAGCAATGGTGTTTTAATGAATCTACATCATGTGTACAATATTTCAGTCCAGATTTGGAGGGTCTGGGTACTGCAGTTTGTAAACAAGAACTGCTCTAAAGTGGCCTACATAAAAATAATAATTAAAAAAGTCACAAATTAGGGAAATTTGCATTTTCACAATTAAAATTAAAGTTTCACAAATCAGAGATGGAGTTTTAATGAATCTGTATGGAGTTCAGAATATTTCAGTCCAGATCTGAAGCGTCTAAGTTTTTGATACAGTCGATGGACTGTATGACCCAAGATTACTAAAGAACTAAAGAAGGAACAAATCAGTTGTCAAAGAAATAAGTTGAAATTGATAAAAGTAAAATAAATAAAAATTCTAGGAAAATCGTGACACTGAATTTGAATTGTGGTTCAAAAGAAATATTAAAAAACAAACATGCAAAGATGAAAACAAGCCAACGAGCATGATGCTGACATTCTGAGACGATCGCACCTGTCCACAGGTATGTGGGTCCACATTTCAGAGGAAAGGTGCTCTGACGTGTTTTGTTTGTTTTTACATCATTATTTCCCTCCATCCAAAATCAATATTATAATTCACTAAATAATAATTTTGTAAATTTTTATTTATTATTAGTTTCTTGTTATTTGAATTATTATTGTGAATTGAGCCTTTTCTTTAATTGGAGGGTCACAATAATCTTGAGCACGACTGTCGTCTATGTTCCCATAAATTTGGTGGAATCGCCCTTTACGCATACGGCGAGGCTAAATTTCTGCGTCTCTTTTTCCTCCAATCAGAGTGCAGCTCCACGCGCGCATGAAAACGGCCCAGGTGTTGCTGATTGCAGAGCTGCAGGTGTTGAAAACGACGGGAGGAGAGGAGCGCGTCCCTTTAGACCGGAAATATTTCATTTAAATCGACTTATATTAATATATTTTTACAGAAATGAGCTTAAGCGACTTGCAGGTGAGTGCACGTGCTGGAAGAGTCGGTTCAGGAGTGTATGATGAGTCCAGGTGAGGAACCGGTCACGTAAATGAGGAGTGAAAGTGGGGGTTTTCTTTCCTCTGATCAGGTGGTGCTGCTTCTCCTCGGCCTCACGTGCCCCCGAGCTGAAGGTGAGCAAATCTAACGAGCTTGGAAGTTTCTGGCTGTTCATTTGATTTCGGGCTTTTTTTGTGTCCCTGATGAATTTTAAGATAAAATCTAAACGTATATGTATGTTTTTAACCAGCAGCGGTGAAAAACTTCTCACGTCTGTCTAAAATTTTACGTTCATTAAAGCATTTTTCAACATTTTTTAAGTATTCTTATGGAGCCATTTTCCCGTTTTCCCTCCGTCCCCAGAACAGGTTTTACATATGCAGTAGCCTATCTTTCTACACGAAAAAATGATAAAATTGTGCAGTTTTTTGTATAAATTCCTTATAACACAACAGAATTAGTGATTTCTTATCATATATGACAAAAAATGTCTAATCATTAATTATTTTCTTTAGTGAATATATCTGTCCCATAACATTGCGGTCATTACCACCACGTTAAACGTTTTTAGATCAATAAAGTTTATTTGAAATCTGCTTCATTAACTGTCAGTTTGTGCTGCAACTCCAGCTCATGCAGGACAGAAAGACAGACGTTTAAATACTGGAACAATAAGTTTTTCCTCATTTATACTCACGGGTTGCAGGATATTTTTATTACCCGTCGTTGCCAAACAGCTTGTAGTTTAGAGATATTTAGAGATTTTTCTGTAAAAACTTCAGAATCAGATAAAAACTTTGTACAGCTAAAAGATTATTTATGCAAACTCTACCATTTTAGCAAAGTTGGCTAAAAACTAAAATGTGGTGACGTTTCTATGGAGTATCTAATGAAAGGAGACATTTTTTAAAAATAAAATCTTAAATGAATGTTTATAAACAAATCTGGCAGAACAACGATGATTCAGGTCAGTTATGTGTGATGAGGTAATGTGACACTGAATCTTAAAACTCAAACGTGCCTGAAACCAGATGAACGGCCTTCTGGTGGCCTGTCTTCTTCAGTGATTTCTGCCGTTCCTCTGCAGGAGTCTGCGCCGTGGAGCATTGCACTGATCCCACCAGATGCGTCCTGTCCGAGGACCACAAGAGCTGCACGTGCACCACCGGGTTTTATTCAGACAAGTGTGACAAAAGTATGATTTACTCATTTTAATGCTTCTAACTCTTTAAAGGTACAGTATGTAAAAAATCAAAGGTCGGTGGCAGAAAAATGTGATGTATAATTCAAAACTGTGTAATCACTGCACTAGAACAACTTATGTTTATTTTCTAAGTCATATCTACTTGCTGGATGGTGCAGATATGAAGTGAGAACGCTGTACTTTAAAACTGCTGTACCGGCTTTGTTTAATGGGAGTTGGACTGTTTGGGATCTGTAATGCCTTAAAGAGCCACAACGGAACTTTTCCACCTTAAAAATCTGCGTTTCTGACTCGTATTTTAGAGCCGTCACGGTCCAGTGACGACCCGAGGTGCAGAAACTGCATGATGTAAGATTTCCATCCGTGACGCGGCCGTGACGTCGCAGCACCGCGTCATGTACTAGCAAACGGCTACGAACCAGACAGGAAGACAGCCGGTGTTTGACCGCATCACGTACTAGCAAACGGCTACGAACCAGACAGGAACACAGCCGGTGTTTGAACGCATCACGTACTAGCAAATGGCTACGAACCAGACAGGAACACAGCCGGTGTTTGACCGCATCACGTACTAGCAAACTGCTACAAACCAGACAGGAACACAGCCGGGGTTTGAACGCATCACGTACTAGCAAATTGCTACGAACCAGACAGGAACACAGCCGGTGTTTGAACGCATCACGTACTAGCAAACTGCTACAAACCAGACAGGAACACAGCCGGTGTTTGAACGCATCACGTACTAGCAAACTGCTACGAACCAGACGGGAACACAGCCGGTGTTTGAACGCATCACGTACTAGCAAACTGCTACGAACCAGACAGGAACACAGCCGGTGTTTGACCGCATCACGTACTAGCAAACTGCTACAAACCAGACAGGAACACAGCCGGTGTTTGACCGCATCACGTACTAGCAAACTGCTACGAACCAGACAGGAACACAGCCGGTGTTTGAACGCATCACGTACTAGCAAACTGCTACGAACCAGACAGGAACACAGCCGGTGTTTGAACGCATCACGTACTAGCAAACTGCTACGAACCAGACAGGAACACAGCCGGTGTTTGACCGCATCACGTACTAGCAAACTGCTACGAACCAGACAGGAACACAGCCGGTGTTTGAACGCATCACGTACTAGCAAACGGCTACGAACCAGACAGGAACACAGCCGGTGTTTAAACGCATCACGTACTAGCAAACTGCTACGAACCAGACAGGAACACAGCCGGTGTTTGAACGCATCACGTACTAGCAAACTGCTACGAACCAGACAGGAACACAGCCGGTGTTTGACCGCATCACGTACTAGCAAATGGCTACGAACCAGACAGGAACACAGCCGGTGTTTGACCGCATCACGTACTAGCAAACGGCTACAAACCAGACAGGAAGACAGCCGGTGTTTGACCGCATCACGTACTAGCAAACTGCTACAAACCAGACAGGAACACAGCAGGTGTTTGAACGCATCACGTACAAGCAAACTGCTACAAACCAGACAGGAACACAGCCGGTGTTTGAACGCATCACGTACTAGCAAACTGCTACGAACCAGACAGGAACACAGCCGGTGTTTAAACGGATCACGTACTAGCAAACTGCTACGAACCAGACAGGAACACAGCCGGTGTTTGAACGCATCACGTACTAGCAAATGGCTACGAACCAGACAGGAACACAGCCGGTGTTTGACCGCATCACGTACTAGCAAACTGCTACAAACCAGACAGGAACACAGCCGGTGTTTGAACGCATCACGTACTAGCAAACTGCTACGAACCAGACAGGAACACAGCCGGTGTTTGAACGCATCACGTACTAGCAAACTGCTACGAACCAGACAGGAACACAGCCGGTGTTTGACCGCATCACGTACTAGCAAACTGCTACGAACCAGACAGGAACACAGCCGGTGTTTGACCGCATCACGTACTAGCAAACTGCTACGAACCAGACAGGAACACAGCCGGTGTTTGACCGCATCACGTACTAGCAAACGGCTACGAACCAGACAGGAACACAGCCGGTGTTTGAACGCATCACGTACTAGCAAACTGCTACGAACCAGACAGGAACACAGCCGGTGTTTGAACGCGTCACGTACTAGCAAACTGCTACGAACCAGACAGGAACACAGCCGGTGTTTGAACGCATCACGTACTAGCAAACTGCTACGAACCAGACAGGAACACAGCCGGTGTTTGAACGGATCACGTACTAGCAAACTGCTACGAACCAGACAGGAACACAGCCGGTGTTTGAACGCTTCACGTACTAGCAAACTGCTACGAACCAGACAGGAACACAGCCGGTGTTTAAACGGATCACGTACTAGCAAACTGCTACGAACCAGACAGGAACACAGCCGGTGTTTGAACGCATCACGTACTAGCAAACTGCTACGAACCAGACAGGAACACAGCCGGTGTTTGAACGCATCACATACTAGCAAACGGCCGAACCAACAGGAACACAGCCGGTGTTTACATCACGTACTAGCAAACCACACCAGACAGGAACACAGCCGGTGTTTGAACGCATCCGACTAGCAACTCACAACCAGACAGAACACAGCCGGTGTTTGACCGCATCACGACAGCAAACTCACGAACCAGACAGGAACACAGCCGGTGTTTGACCGCATCACGACAGCAAACACACCAGACAGGAACACAGCCGGTGTTTGACCGCATCACACACAAACGCACAAACCAAACAGGAAGACAGCCGGTGTTTGACCGCATCACGTACTAGCAAACTGCTACAAACCAGACAGGAACACAGCCGGGGTTTGAACGCATCACGTACTAGCAAATGGCTACGAACCAGACAGGAACACAGCAGGTGTTTGAACGCATCACGTACTAGCAAACTGCACAAACCAGACAGGAACACAGCCGGTGTTTGAACGCATCACGTACTAGCAAACTGCTACGAACCAGACAGGAACACAGCCGGTGTTTGAACGCATCACGTACTAGCAAACTGCTACGAACCAGACAGGAACACAGCCGGTGTTTGAACGCATCACTTACTAGCAAACTGCTACGAACCAGACAGGAACACAGCCGGTGTTTGAACGCATCACGTACTAACAAACGGCTACAAACCAGACAGGAACACAGCCGGTGTTTGACCGCATCACGTACTAGCAAACTGCTACGAACCAGACAGGAACACAGCCGGTGTTTGACCGCATCACGTACTAGCAAACTGCTACGAACCAGACAGGAACACAGCCGGTGTTTGACCGCATCACGTACTAGCAAACTGCTACGAACCAGACAGGAACACAGCCGGTGTTTAAACGGATCACGTACTAGCAAACTGCTACGAACCAGACAGGAACACAGCCGGTGTTTGAACGCATCACGTACTAGCAAACTGCTACGAACCAGACAGGAACACAGCCGGTGTTTGACCGCATCACGTACTAGCAAACTGCTACGAACCAGACAGGAACACAGCCGGTGTTTAAACGATCACGACACACCACCAACAGAACACACCGGCCCCCCCCAACCAACAGGAACACAGCCGGTGCGCATCACGTACGCACCTACGAACCAGACAGGAACACACCGGTGTGACCGCATCACGTACTAGCAAACGCTACGAACCAGACAGGAACACAGCCGGTGTTTGACCGCATCACGTACTAGCAAACTGCTCACGAACCAGACAGGAACACAGCCGGTGTTTAACCGCATCACGTACTAGCAAACTGCTACGAACCAGACAGGAACACAGCCGGTGTTTGAACGCATCACGTACTAGCAAACTGCTACAACCAGACAGGAACACAGCCGGTGTTTGAACGCATCACGTACTAGCAAACTGCTACAAACCAGACAGGAACACAGCCGGTGTTTGAACGCATCACGTACTAGCAAACTGCTACGAACCAGACAGGAACACAGCCGGTGTTTGAACGCATCACATACTAGCAAACGGCTACGAACCAGACAGGAACACAGCTGGTGTTTAAACGGATCACGTACTAGCAAACTGCTACGAACCAGACAGGAACACAGCCGGTGTTTGAACGCATCACATACTAGCAAACGGCTACGAACCAGACAGGAACACAGCCGGTGTTTAAACGGATCACGTACTAGCAAACTGCTACGAACCAGACAGGAACACAGCCGGTGTTTGAATGCATCACGTACTAACAAACGGCTACAAACCAGACAGGAACACAGCCGGTGTTTGACCGCATCACAGAGGATTCAGCAAAGAAACACAAGGAAACATTACAGAAGAAAGAGGGGAAATGAGAGAGGAAGGGACAGAACAAGAGTCAAGATGAGGCCCGATCCCAACGTTCCCCCTGTTTAACCAGCAGCCCTGATCCACCACCACTACAACCTCAGACTGAAGCCACGGGGGGCTTTGTAATCTTCTAAGAACTGGGACACCACTGCTGCATTCACGTTCAGGCACGTTGGCGACTGCGTGGTGACGTTTGCACATACGTGTCACCATAACAACGCACCCAGAAACAACATGGAGTTAACAGTTGCTTTCTTTGTTTCTTCATCATCATCATCATCATGCTTCGGTTGATTAACAAAACAACCTCATGGGGAAGAAGTCACCATGACGACTGTTGTCTTCTGTAAACTGCTGAAAAGCCTTCATGCTTTTCTCCAGTATTTTAGCTGAGCTAACGTGGCTAGTCTGGCTAACGTTACGAACAAACGTGGAATCTGTACATTTGTGAGTTTTCTTCTCCGAGTCCTGTCGCTCTCCGGAGTTTGCTGTTCCCTTTCCTCTGCTCCTTCCTCAGTAAGTCAGCATCTGACGTCTCGCGCTCTGAAGGCTAGATTCATACCCACTACCCCTCGTCATGTCCCCTACCCCTACATGCAGAGGGATTGGGACAGCACTGCCTTCACAGGAATGTATAAAATTTAGGGGTCGTGCTAAAACGTAGGGCTAGTGGGTGTTCTGGGACGGGCCCCAAGACTGTCTTTTCCTGGCTGGAGGGAATTGCAGTACAGGTACGATGAAGATGAAGTTTAGCCGTCAATGTGTGGGGTGGGGGGTGGGGGAGTGAGAAAACTGATAGAAGTTCCTTTGTGGGTCTTTAAAAGACATTAAAAGTAGTTCCAGTCATAGCTACACCTGAGACCACTGATGCACTCACCGATGAAACCTTCATGTCTGGGAGGACTTTGGCCACTAACGGCCACCGTACTTTCACAACAGTGCTGGAGCATGAAGTCATTTGAAAGATTTTAATTTTTCTCAAATACCCATCTTTACCACTGGATGTCAGTAATTCTTGCGTACTGTACCTTTAACTAAACTTGCATAACTTATGTAGGAATCATCTATGCGTGCGTCTGATGGAGGAATCATCTGTCCGTGCATGTGATGGAGGAATGTACACGTAGCTACATGCAGCGTGTAGCATCAGCAGATTGCTTGCGTGGTTTAACCTGCTTGTTTTAGCTAAAATGATCCTACAATATATTTTCCTCAACTATATTAAAGGTAGAGTTCGGAGTTTTCCACCATTACTGTTTGCAAACAACAGTATCAAACTGAGCCCCCCCCCCCCTTTTCAGGCTAATGGCCGCCTCGTTCTTCAGCATATTCAGCTTCAACGACTCCTTCAGAGCTCAGAAGCGGCTAAAAGCCAAACCAATAAGGTGCACTATCTAAAGCTCTTACCTTTTCTTCGGTGCATCTGCCGTTTTTTCTTTTTTTTTCTCTTTCGAGAGTTCGAGTGACTGGCGTCTGCTCCAATCATGAGCTTATTTCCACACGGCTTCATGCTCTTAGCTCTGTCATTGGCTGGTGATAGAAACAGAAATCTCCACCCAGAAACGTCCCGACCAGAACAAAGATAAATAGCGAGTTACAGACAGGAGGAGAGAGAGTTGCATCCAAACTCGCCACTGCACGAGAGTAGAGGCCCAAAGGTTTGAGACAGATTTCACAAGTCTAATGTTTATTTTCACAGGGAAACTTTGGACTCTACCTTTAAATTCTCTCTGAAGAGAGAAAAACCTTCAATTCAGTTAATTCCCAGTTAATTCCCATGGAAAGTTTCCACCTTTTGAAAATTCCCTGCATTTTGCCATCAGAAGGCTCGTGGACGTGCGTCCTGCCTCTCTGTCCTCTGCCTGCACGTCTTCGCCAGCATTTTCAGCAAACTGGACGTCATGTTAGAATAAATTCTTTCTGCAGTCAGACTCCAGAAATGAACCCGGCACATTTTCAGACTCCAGAAATGAACCCGGCACATTTTCAGACTCCAGAAATGAAACCCGGCACATTTTCAGACTCCAGAAATGAACCCGGCACATTTTCAGACTCCAGAAAGGAACCCGGCACATTTTCAGACTCCAGAAAGGAACCCGGCACATTTTCAGACTCCAGAAATGAACCCGGCACATTTTCAGACTCCAGAAATGAACCCGGCACATTTTCAGACTCCAGAAATGAACCCGGCACATTTTCAGACTCCAGAAATGAACCCGGCACATTTTCAGACTCCAGAAAGGAACCCGGCACATTTTCAGACTCCAGAAAGAAACCCGGCACATTTTCAGACTCCAGAAATGAACCCGGCACATTTTCAGACTCCAGAAAGAAACCCGGCACATTTTCAGACTCCAGAAAGAAACCCGGCACATTTTCAGACTCCAGAAATGAACCCGGCACATTTTCAGACTCCAGAAAGGAACCCGGCACATTTTCAGACTCCAGAAATGAACCCGGCACATTTTCAGACTCCAGAAATGAACCCGGCACATTTTCAGACTCCAGAAATAAACCCGGCACATTTTCAGACTCCAGAAATGAACCCGGCACATTTTCAGACTCCAGAAATAAACCCGGCACATTTTCAGACTCCAGAAAGGAACCCGGCACATTTTCAGACTCCAGAAAGGAACCCGGCACATTTTCAGACTCCAGAAATGAACCCGGCACATTTTTAGACTCCAGAAATGAACCCGGCACATTTTCAGACTCCAGAAAGGAACCCGGCACATTTTCAGGAATCTGCTGCTTTCGTGAAATCTCCCCGCTCTGTGCCGCCGGGCAGACTGTTGGAAATAAGCGTTTTCTTCCTCCTTCCAGGTGCGCACATCAAAGTGATGTGTGGCAGCGACTACATGGCCATCAGAGCAGCGGAGGACTTCTTCAGCTATCACAGAGTGCCTCTAGAGTCCCTCCATCTGCCCAACAAACTGTGCCGTGCAGAGCGCGAGGTCATCGCCAACGTGTCCTACTACATGTTCAGGATCTCTAAAGAGAAGTACCTGACCTGCGGAGGAAAACCGCTCAAGGTACACCTGCAGCGTTTATGCACAGGGTTCCTGCAGAGTATCGTCTTAAATTTACAAATCTGCATTTGATACCTTTTAAAAAGTCCTTAAATTTGACAGTTGTGGTCTTAAAGAGGGGGTTTCATGTCATTGTTAGACACGTAATTCCCTTTTATGGCACAACCAAATACCTGTTACCTTCAGTCGTTCTGAATATACTCTAAACATAAAAAACAACCTAATGAAATGTGACATCTCCACGTGTTAGAATACGCTTTCTGCTTATTCTAACACGCCCACTCCACTCATCACAGCGCACCCATGCTCTGGTGGGGTGGAGCTCAGCAAGGGAGGGGGAGGAGCTTTGTGGTGTGGGAGGTGCTCTGTGGTAGCAGCCGTTATGGCGGCCATGTTGGTTTCCACAGGAGATTCAGGAATTTCTCAAATATGCGTGAATAAGTCAAAGTGACCCTCGGGGTCTGTTTTATGGGGAGGGAATGACATGATGACATCACAAAAGCTCAAAGTCCATTCTGCACGTAACTCCCCTTTAAATTTCATGATAGGTCTTATTTTGTCTCACACTGACAGAAATCTGTCACTTAGAAACATGACAGAAAAAAAAATCAACAGATCCACGTGTTTTCGCCAAACAATAAATCTTGTCGGAGCCTTTATATGAGCCAATCAGGAGGAGATCGGGGCGGGTCCTTGACCAGCCGTCCCGTTAGCCTGAGGTTTGCATGCTTTCAGAAACATCTTGTTTAACTTTTGGAAGAAAATTTCAAACCGGACACCGATGATAGTCATAGGTAAGGACGGCCAAAAGTAGTTCAGGCTATCTTTATGACTATATCTTTGTTGAGGGGTCTGTGTTTCTGCCAGTGTCACCGTGAAACGGACATTAACTTTTGTTCCAAGTGGTCTTAAATATAACTTGTTAAACATGTAGGAACCCTGTATATATTTCAATGATGTCATCATAGAGCAGGGAAACTCTTAGACTGAACACCGCAAAAACCAAATCTTACCAAGTAGATTTCTCTAATTTCTAGTCAAAATATCTCGTCACACTGGAAATAAGAGAAAAATCCCCTAAGGAGAAACATTTCAGTGAGATATAGGAACTTGTTTTAAGAGAATTCATCTTATTTCAAGAAATCTGATCAAGAAAATTTTGCTCATTACAACGAAAACTGTCGGCCACTCTTAAAATAAGTTTAAAAAAAAAGGATTTTCTTACTTGTAATAAGCTAAAAAAATAAACTAAAATCTGCCAATAGAACAGGCAAAATGTTCTTTCAGATTTCTTGAACTAAGATGCATCTTTAGGTCGTTTTGTCTCATTTTGAGTGTGATGAGGTATTTAAACTGGAAATGACAAAATCTACTTGGTAAGATTTGAGTTGTTGCAGTGAAGTTCTTCCTTCTGTTTCAGAAAAATTCCACCCACTTCTTATATTCCCTGAGTGTAAAATCTGAGCCTCAGGTCACCGGAAACATCGTCAGAGATTCTCTTATTAAGATGGACTTCACGTGCGTGTACCCGTACGTGCGAACGGTCAGTTTGCCGTTCCCGGTTTTCCCCGTTTCCAGGTGAGAAAATCTTCAGCTGTGAAGCCGTGATCGGAAGCATTTCCACGTTTTCTGTTCACGTTTTCTTGTCCGTGTGCAGCGAGATGGTGATGCACGTGGATGAGATGGAAGCCACCATCCAGATGATGCTGTACCTGGACCAGACCTTCAGCAAGGCCTACACGTCCACGCCGACCATCGAGCTCCGAGACAAGGTGACTCAGTTTTATTGTTTGTCTCAGCTGGAAATGTCCGAATCTTCATCAATATGGAGGATAAAGTGGATTTTAGTGAAGTTTGTTAACAGCTGTGGAAAATCCAGCTTTTCTCACCAAAATGGGAGCAAATGTGGATTTTTAGAGCCGCAGCTGTGATGACTCCGTTTCTGGACTTGGTGATAAAATTCTACATGTGAGGCTGAAAACTATCAGAAACCTCATAAATAAGGAGGATCAATGTTTCGGTTGCTCACGCCCCAAATCAGCTTCTGTTAAACTGGGATTTTCAACATGGAATTGGTATTAAACTAGTTATGCAATAATTAAATAACAGCGTTAATTTAAAAGATTAATATCTTTGCAATAATGTGTTAATACTGATGGCCCGAAAATCCCACATTTATTTATTAAACGTACTTTTTTTTTTTTTTTTTTTTTACAATTGCCATGTTTACATGAGTTTTAACTTTTTTAAAATTCTGAATAAAAGTTAAGACCACGTAAATCCTTAATTCCAAGTGAAAACGATGATTCCGAATAAAACTTGATTCCGAACTAGTGGCAGGTTTGTTCCACTTTTAATGACGAACAACATGATTCCTCTGTAATGTAAACCTTTATTCTGCTGGAAGTTAATTCCTGCCGTTCTGAGCATGCTCCTTCCTACGGTTGAAGTGCACGTGAAACAAGCGATGGACTCGTGCCGGCCGGCGGAAAAGGAGAATGTTGGTGTCCAAGGTTATCATAGTTATGGATCTTTGTTTTTATTTAGTTTTGACTTTTTGTTTTCAATTCAGTCTTTATTTGAGCAGGTTTGCTAGTTTTTATTTTGGGGAAAATGTGTAGTTTTAGTTTAGTTTTTTATTAGTTTCAGTGTTAGTTTTTTTGTGTGTGTGTGTGTGAATTATGTGTTTTGTCTGGTGTAACATTCAAAATCATCAGTCACTCAGAGTAGAACCAGTAGAGCAAAGTAAACAGATTAAATAGAAACAGATTTCATATCAAGTTATTTTATTTAAGTTAATGAAAATGTTTTTTTAGTTTGTTTTTTCGTTCGTGATCTATAAGCTTGTTCGTGTCGAGCTGCTGCGACAAAACTACAGTCAAGATCCAGAGAAAATCTGTGTTATGTGGTTTTATGTCGTAGCTGAAACAAAAATGAGCAGGACCGGCTTGTTTACTTCCAGGTAAATGTAAACAGATGTAAATGTGTCACGCCCACCTCCTGTCCAATCAGAACCCTTCCCCACCCCCAGATCTAAAGCAGAATAGGTTGCTTGCACCATAAGTCACGTTCATAAGACGCTAGCGCGCGAAATGCAGACGGAGGGCCAGAAGGAAAGTGGCCTGTAATATCTGTGTGGAAAACGCCTCTGTGTCTGCAGTTTATGGCTCCAATCATGCTATCAGAGAAAAAAGATACGTTTTTTTGTGGGGAGTACCTAAAACTGTCATGAACAAAGTTGAAAAATGTGGAAAACTGACAAAACAACGCTGCAAAACGTGGATTTA